>CM038485.1:1884494-2305340 GCA_021464305.1 Kandelia obovata | reverse complement strand
CATATTAATCATACTACATACCTTATCTTTGATCAGACACTTTGTCTGAAAAATGTTATCTCGTTGCACCTCATTTTCTTCCTTTACTTACACATTTAATGCTACCTTGTAACAAAAGCTACACCATTAACTGGATATTCCTCTCCATCACTTTCAGCCTTTGATGATGACACAGAATCATCATCTGATTCACTTTTAGTTTGCACATCTCCATTACTTCTCAAGATCATTGCATGCTTATTTGGACATTGAAATGTAATGTGACCCCTGCTCAAACACTTAAAACATTTAACATCTCTATTTTTACTTGGTTAGGGTTCAAAATTACCTACCTCCTTGCTAGAACCCACATTCTTTTGCTTGGATAGCTCAGTTTGGACTGATTTTGTTGATTGCTTAACAATTAACGTACATCCACCAAGTCTCATCTTTTTTAGGTACAAGTAAGACAGGAACAACATATGGACTCATGCTTTCCCTCACATATTCTTTGGAAATAAGCTCTTCAACCTAACTTTGAAGCTCCTTTGTTTCCTTAGGATTACTCTCATATGCTGGCCAGTTAGGGATGGATGCACCCGAGATAAAATCAATTTGATGCTCAATTCCTCTATTGGGTGGCAATCCATTTGGAACATCGTCAAGGAATACATCTTTAAATTCCTGCAATAGAGCAACAACAACACTAGGCAAAGATGGGTGAAATTTGTTAGTGTTAAAATAAGTCTCCTTGTACAAAAATAGGATCATAAACTGATTAGTATAGAATGCTCTTTTGACATCACTTTCTTTTGTATGGAAACTTTCTCTTTTCTTCTCTTTTTCTTTTGTCCCCACATCTTCTCCTCTTTTTTCTGTTCATTCTCATTTTTAATCCTTAATTGATCCTCATAAGCTTGTTGAGGTGATAATGGTACCAAAGTGACAGGTTTTTCATTCATTACAAAAGAATATCAATTCTTGAAGTCGTCATGAATAACTCGCCTATCAAGTTGTCATGGTCTTCCTAATAGAATATGACCCGTATGCATAGGTACAACATCACATAAAACTTCATCGTGGTACCTTCCGATAGAAAATGATATAAGAACTTGCTTATTCACCTTGACTTCACCATTATTATTCAACCACTGAAGTTTATATGGCCTACGATGCTTCATAGTATGTAAATTCAGCTTCTCAACCATAGTTTTGCTAGCAACATTAGTAAAACTCCCACCATCAATAATCATACTACATACCTTATCTTTGATCAGACACTTTGTCTGAAAAATGTTATCTCGTTGCACCTCATTTTCTTCCTTTACTTACACATTTAATGCTTACCTTGTAACAAAAGCTACACCATTAACTGGATATTCCTCTCCATCACTTTCAGCCTTTGATGATGACACAGAATCATCATCTGATTCACTTTTAGTTTGCACATCTCCATTACTTCTCAAGATCATTGCATGCTTATTTGGACATTGAAATGTAATGTGACCCCTGCTCAAACACTTAAAACATTTAACATCTCTATTTTTACTTGGTTAGGGTTCAAAATTACCTACCTCCTTGCTAGAACCCACATTCTTTTGCTTGGATAGCTCAGTTTTGGACTTGTAATTGGCCATCTCATCCCTTTTACTCTGATTCGACTTTCAAGATGAGGTAGAAACTGAATTCTAAACAAACTGTGTGGAACCCTTTCGTTTAAGTTGCCTTTCAACTTTCATTGCCATGTGCACCATGTCTTCTAATTCCATATAATGTTGCAACTCAACCACATTTGCTATATCCCTATTTATCCATTGTAGAAATTGAGTCATAGTGGCCTCTCTATCTTCTTCTACATATGCCCTAATCATGGTAATCTCTATCTCCTTATGGTAATCCTTCACACTTTTGGTGCCCTGAGTGAGGCCTTGTAGCTTTTGGTACAACTCCCTATAATAGTGATTAGGGACAAACCTCCTCCTCATAATAGCCTTCATCTGCTCTCATGTATCAATACGCCACTTGTGATTCCTTCTCCTAGTCAAAACAAGTTGATCCCACCAAATAATAGCGTAATCAGTAAATTCAACTGCAGCAAGTTCTACCTTTTTCTCCTCGGAATAGTTGTGGCAGTCAAAAACCAATTCAAACTTCTTCTCCCATTCTAGGTATACATCAGGATCATTCTTACCTTGGAATGGAGGAATTGTCATTTTTATAGTGCCCAAATTATGGTCATATGTGCCTTACCTCCCAAATTCTCTTCGATCCCTTTTATTGTTAAGAGTTCTAACCATAATAGTTTGATTGTCAACTTTATCATCGTTTACATCATCTTCATGGTTATAGGCATGTCTCAACTGCCTTCTTGTTTTGGGAGCCTCATATTCCCAATGCCTCTTTTGTAACTCTACTATTGTATTAGCTTGCTCCTCCATCCTCTCCCTCATATCATCAAATCTAGTATTCATGCGCTCAAATTGTTGTTGCATAGCTTTGATCATGAAGGACACATCACCAACTCCTTCCTGAGCTACACCTTTGTCTTTGGACGTCATAGTATTACTTTTACACAAAATAATTGAGATACCTCACAGAACACTCCCTCACGTGTTTCACTCAAAAGATGGTGTCACACTCCCTTGTGCTTACACTCTTGATGACTTTTCCTTTATATGAACTTTCTCTCTTGCCTTTTACCTCTCAGATTTCCCCTTTTAGCTCTATAAAGAACTAAACAACATAAATCAAGAGTATTGATTCTGAACCAAATATGATAAACGACGTAGAATTGAACAATTTGGAGAACAAACAATTAAAAACGAAAAAGGATATCAAGGCAAACAAGTTTAATGAACTAAACTCACAAAAGTCAAGACTTAAGTAGTTATACCTTGCTTCTTCTTTTTTTCTTTTTAATTCTTTGTTTTTTTTTCATTGATCCTTTTTTTTTATTAACACGAAATAATAGTAAAATACTTATATGCCACAATTGGAATTGAAAGTGACACGTTTATGAGCTTAACAAACAAATAAAGGGTGAAAGATTGCAAACAAATAGATTTGTGTATTTGAATGGTAATTTATAAACTCAATTGAAATAAATAAATCACAAGGTAGAAAATTGATGAGTGAATGGATTCAACCTGATTTACAAACAGGCTCTGATACCAACTGATGCGAAAAACCCCAAAAAGACGTGGCTTAAGGACCCAACGCATATTGGGAATCAAAGATGAACCAAGAAATCTAAACCAGAGTTAAATAACACAAACCCTAGACCCAACATTCAAAGAAATATGAACCCAGGGTATTTAAGAAGGATATGGATGTCACACTCCAGAATAGAAATGAATTGGGAGTGATAAGTTGATTGAAATGCTACAAGAAGAAGTACCTCTTGATAAGTTCTTTAGTTCTCAAAAGAACCGAGGTAGAAAACCCTTACTTTCTATTTCACTCAAAGTTGTATATCTTTCAAAGCTTACAAGGGGTGCCTATTTATAGGCAAAGATAACAATCTTAAAGAGGCACAAATTCCTAGTTAGGACAAATCCTTATTTTGAGAAATTTCTAACAATGGAAAAATTCCACAACAGAAAATAAACTCCTATTTAGGAGTGAGTGCTGTTACTTATTACAGGCTATCAAGTACTTCAATCAAATTAATTAGGCCTCTACTATTTGTCAAACTTGAATTCGCACCATTTGAAACTTGGTTGGCCTGAATATCCTCAATCAGCCTATTTAGTGCTTCTTTAATTGTTTTGGCTCTAGCTCATGTTATTGGGTCTTCTAGAATGTGAAATGGACCTTTTGCATCCACTGAAACTCTAGCTTGTGTTATTGGACCTTTTGCATCCATTAGAGCCTTCAAGCCATCATTGTTATGGTTCTCATCATTAGCTTGTGTTATTGGACCTCTTGCATCCATTGGAGCTTTCCAGCCATCATCTTTATGGTTCTCATCATAAAAGGAAAAGGTGAAAAATTAATGAATTGACCAGTAAACTTATTTAGGAGGAAACGATAATGAAATACTAAATGAGTCACTTCATTAATCTTATGGGCAAGAAACTTGGGAAAGGAATGAAAATGAAAGTCAACCAATTTAAGAAATGAAAGTGTCTATTTATGTTACTTAGGCTAAAAAGAGGGAACAAAAAGACAATCAATATCACTTATATAAAAAAGGTTGGACACTATCAGAAAGAAAACCCAAAATGTAATGTTTGGTTCAAAAAGGAGGTAAATTAAATGGGTTAATATGTTTTGAATCAAATTTAATTAAAGTTCCTTATAATACTTGGTGACTTTATTCTAACATTACTATTTATACGTCCATAATAATACAAATATTCATTATGATCTGATTGTTTCAATTGATATTAAAATAATAATAAAGAAATTCAATATATTTTTATTAATATTTTATGTTAATTGAAACATTATAAAGTTTATTAGAATCCTTACTTACCATGTATCATAATAGTGGAATTAAGCGTAGCACGATAAATGAAAATTTACTTGCTTTTGGCATAATTGTTGAAATTATGTATCCAAAGAAAAATTAAAGAGATTGGTCAAAAATGAAATTCTTTTGAATCTAGATTTTATTGATCTTAAAATGTGTATGAATTGAATTAATTATGAACAATGTAAACATAACATAAAAGAAGTCACAAGAATACATACTGATGTCTATGGATCTTTTGACACTTTAGCCCTTAATAAAAATTGTATTTCATCACTTTTATAGATTTTTTTTTCATATTATAGTTATATATATTTGCTTTATGAAAAACTTAATTAGTGGATACCCTTGAGGTATAAGTAAAAGAGGTTAGAAGCAATTAGATAGAAGGTGAAATTTGTAAAAACTAATACAGGTAGTAAATATTATGGAAAATATAAGGATTCTGGGCAATGTTCATTTCTATTTATGAAATTCCTCAAAAGTTATGATGTATTTGTATAGTAAACTAAGTTAGGTACATCTTAACAAAAGGTGTAATAGAAAGACATAATCAAACATTAATGGATATGATTAGGAGTAGATGAATAACTCCTCTTTACCCAAATCTTTATAGATTTTTACTTAAAAATCATAAGCTATTTGTTAAATAGGATTCTTAGTAAGGTAGTTCAAAGTACTCTTATTACACTACTGACAGGAAGGAAACCTAATCTAAAGCACTTGGATGTTTAAGGTTACCACAATGGAAGTGAGAATTTACATAAAAGGAAATTAAACTTTTAAATGATCAATTGTTATTTTATTGATTATCCAAAGAACTCTAATTATTGAAACTAGTAATGTAAGATTCATTAAGAATAGTGAAGTTAGTGGGCATAATAAATGACCAAATATGGATATGAAAGAAATTATGGTAAATATTATTTTACCTTTAATAGTTTCTTTGTCCATTGCAACACTAAATGCTATTAAAGAAATTGAAGAACATTTCAATAAGGAGATGCTCCTTAAAGGAATTAACTAATAACTAAATCTTGTAAATAAATCACAAGAGATAATATTAAGAAAATCTCAAAGTGAAAGGAAATCAACTATTTCAAATATTATGTAGGTTATTTGTAAGAGTCAAGATTTAATAACAAAATCAATAAGAATTCAGTTTCATTTTTGCATATTATAGAAAGTATTCATTAAAGGTAATTACGATATTAGTGGCTTAATATATTTAGAGTTATATCAAATATATGTGATAACTGCATTTTTTACTAAAAAGTTCAAAGAGAAAATTTACATTGATCAACATAAAGATTTTTCTATAGAAGGTAAAAGTCAAATGGTGTGTAGAATTAAAAGGTCAATATATGGAATAAAATAAATTTTCCTACAATGATATTATGACATCTTTTAGATTTAATAAAGAACATTATTGATCAATGTATATACCAAAAGATCAATAGAAGTAAATTTGTTTTCTAGTCTTATATGTTGATGAGATATTATTTATTGTCAATGTTTAAAGTATATTGTACGAGATTAAAAATTTTCTTTTAAAGAATTTTATAATAAAAGATATGATAAAGACATTTTGTGTGATAGAAATACACATATTCCATTACAAATCACAGTAAATGAGAATTGTCTCAAAATAACAATATTGAAAAAATTCTAGAGAAATTTAATATAAGTATGTGTTCATCTAGGGTTATTCTTATATAGAAAGATAATAAACTTAGTTTCATGCAATGTTTTAAGAATGATGTAGAACATAAGGAAATGAAATCAATTTCATATGCCTTTGCTGTTGATAGTTTAATGTAATTGCAGTCTGTATTAAACTGAATATCAATTTTATGATCAAAATGTTAAGCAAGTACAAAAGGAATTCTATAATGTATCACTAGAAAGTTACAAAGAAATTATTAAGGTGCATAAAGAAATCAATAATTACATGTTCATGTATAGAAAAACTAACCACTTTAATGTAATTGGATAATTAGATTTAGATTTTGCTAGATGTATTGATAATAGATATCCCTTTTTGGTTATCTATTCCTGTTAAGAAAATGAGCAGTTTTGTGGAATGATTGAAAATTATCTATCATGAATTTTTCTATTATTAAAGTAGAGTTTGTGGCATGATATAAAGTTGTAATTCATGCATTATGGTTATGGGGTTTACTTCAGGACTTGAGGTTGTCAACTTCATTATCATGTCGTTGAAAATTTATGTGAAAATTCCACAATTGCATTTTTCTCCACTAATGAAAAATATTTACAAGTATCAAACTTAATGAGAATTGAAGTATTTTGTCATTAAATAGGAGGTTAAAAAACAAAGAGTTTTTATAAAGTACTAATTGATCTTATAATAGTAGATCAATATGAAAATTCACAAACAACATTATGTAAAGAAGTTATTCTCAGAATGGACCTTAGTTATATTAATGATAATTGATGATGTATGATGTAAGGATACTGTAAGTTCATTGATGTGTTTTTGACATAAATTATGTATTTCCTGTTATTTTAAGATTATGTACATATTACTATTTTAAAATTAACAGTAAAGTCTCTATAAGACATTATTATGGACCATTATGAAATAAAATTATTTTATGAGCTATGTATGGTAAATTGGAAGTATTATAGTATATAAAAAGAAGTGTTCTAAATAAATAAAACACAATCGTCATAACTTACATTAAAAAATTTATCATATTATGACATTATGATATAATCATAAGAAATTGTTATTGTCATTTTTGCATAACAATTAATGTAATAAATTATAATTAGATCAAATGGGAGAATGTTGTAATTTTTCAATTAGTTGTGTTAAAATATTCTTGGATTATATTCTTATTAAGGACTTAATTATTATGTGGCTCAACCAGTGAGGAATAATTTTGTACATTATTGCGCTATTAAGGACTATAATTTTAGGTATTGATAAACATGTCTAATTTAAGTTACACAATTATGTGTGTGTGTGCGCGTGTGTGTGACTGATTCTTTCTCTTCCTAATGCACACAAAAACTTCATCTAAAGGTGTGTGATTACAATAAAGGTCAAAAAAGAATAATTGGTTATTAAGTTGAAGCAAACTCTCTATACATATTAATAGTTTTAGTTGTTGCAAACTTAGGTATGTTACTTACATCATTATTTATATAAACATATTTAGTTTCAAGATCCGAAAGATTAACGTTTATGATGATAGATTTATTAATAAATCTAACAAAAATTACAATCGGAGCTTGATTTGCTACCCTTGTAACCATCAATATGATAATAGGTGTCATGTAATGTCAAGGTAATGAAGGACCATGACCATTATAATGGAGGAAGCAAGCATAGTCGTTGTACAAAAAAAACCAAAGGATAATTTTGAGAGCAAAATAAAGCACTATGTGACCAAATAACCAAAAGTTACTCCCTTTTGTGATCGCAAACTATGCTTGTTTAACAAGCCTTTTGTGTTTTATAGAGCTAATCAAGTAATTTTCATGAATCAAATTTTATGCTACGTGGACAAACCAAGAAAAGGCAAGAAGAAAACAAGAGAGGAGGCATACGTTCTTGATGAAAATGGTGAATGGCCTTGTGTCTCCATATATTCTCTAGCTTTGAAAGACATTAGTAGATGAAAAACTTACAATGTTCTCCTAAAGTATTATAGCTTCATTATATTTATTTTATTCCCTTAATTATTTCTTTGCATGGAATCCATTGTTTATTTCCAAAACCCTAATATTGAATATTAAATTTCAAGCTACTCAAGAAGGAAATTATGGGTCTATGAACAAGCATGGTCATAGGGAAAAAATGAGTCAATATGATGCAAATATGAAGAATTTGCTTGAATGTCTACTTTATTGACTGAATATTTTCAAATGTGGAGAATTTTCCTAATATTTGCTTGAATGTTTTGGTTTTATTCCAACAACTAAGTTCAATTAGCTTTTATAAAAGGTTTTTCATTTGTGTGAATTTTATGAAACATAAGTAATTACATAATAAGTGTGTATCATTTTTATTACTATATTTATTTTACTCCCTTAATTATTATACAAAGCATTTATAGAAATTAGTTATACCATGAAAGCTATGCACATCACTAATTAACTTAGGTGTAGGCTAATCACAAATTGCTTTAACTTTTTTCCTCGTTAACCTCAACACCTTTAACACCGCCAACATAACCAAGAAATGTGATTTGATTAGTACAAAAAGAACATTTCTATAAGTTAACATACAATTTTTCAGAACATAAAACACTTATAATAGAATGTAAATGATTAAGATGTTCCTTTAGGGTTTTACTATAGACCAAAATTTCATAAAAATACACAATTACAAATTTATCAATGAATAGACACAAAACATGATGCATTAGTGGCATAAAAATGCTTGGTGCATTAGTGAGACCAAATGACATAATAAGTCATTCATACAAACCGTACTTAGTCATTCATCCTAATATGATAATATCCACTTTTCAAATCAATCTTAGAAAAGACATATGAATAATACAATTCATCCAACATGTCATCTAATCTAGGTATAGGGTGACGATACTTTATAATAATTTTGTTGATTGCTCGACAATTAAAGCACATCCTCCAAGTCTTATCTTTTTTGGGCACAAGTATGACAGGAACAACACGTGGGCTCATACTTTCCCTCACATATCCTTTGGAAGTAAGCTCCTCAACCTGCCTTTAAAGATCCTTTGTCTCCTCAAGATTACTCTTATATGTTAGCCGATTAGGGATGGATGCACCCGGGATTAAATCAATTTGATGCTCAATTCCTTTATTAAGTGGCAATCCACTTAAGACATCGTGAAGGAATACTTCTTCAAATTCCTGTAATAAAGTAACAATAACACTAGGTAAAGATAGGTCAAACTTATTAGTGTTAAAATAAACCTCCTTGTACAAAAGTACGATCATAGGTTGTTTGACATAGAATGCTCTTTTGACATCACTGTCTTTTGTATAAAAACTTTATCTTTTCTTCGTTTTCTCTTGTGTTCTCACATTTCCTTTGGAAGTAAGCTCCTCAACCTTGTCTCCTCAAGATTACTCTTATATGCTAGCCAATTAGGGATGGATACAACCGAGATGAAATCAATTTGCTACTCAATTCCTTTATTAAGTGGCAATCCACTTGAGACATCATGAAGGAATACTTCTTCAAATTTCTGCAATAAAGTAACAACAACACTAGGTAAATATAGGTCAAAATTATTAGTGTTAAAATAAACCTCCTTGTACAAAAGTATTTTCATAGGCTTTTTGACATAGAATGCTCTTTTGACATCACTCTCTTTTGCATAAAAACTTTATCTTTTCTTATCTTTCTTTTATGTTTTCATATTTTCTCCTCTCTTTTCTCTTTTATCAATCTCTCTTTTTTGTTCACTCTCATTCTTAATCCTTAATTGATCCTCATAAGCTTGTTGAGGTGATAATAGTACAAGAGTGATGAGTTTTTCATTCATTATAAAGGAATATCGATTCCTGAAGTCATCATGCATAACTCATCTATCAAATTGTCATGGTCTTCCTAATAAAATATAATCTGCATGCATAAGTACAACATCACATAAAACTTCATCGTGGTACCTTCCAATAGAAAATGATATGAGCACTTGCTTATTTACCTTAACTTCATCAGTCTCATTCAACCACTGAAACTTATATGACCAAGGATGCTTCATAGTAAGTAAATTCAGCTTCTCAACCATAGTTATGCTAGCAACATTAGTTCAACTCCTATTATCAATAATCATACTACATACCTTATCTTTGATGAGATACCTTGTCTAAAAGATGTTATCTCGTTGCACCTTATTTTCTTCCTTTACTTGCACATTTAATGCTCGTCTTGTAATGAGAGCTACTTCGTTAACCGGATACTCCTATCCATCACTTTCACCCTTTAATGATGTCACATAATCATCATTTGATTCATTTTCAATTTCAACATCACCATTACTTCTTAAGATCATTGTATGCTTATTTAGACATTGAGATACAATGTGACCTTTGCCTAAACATTAAAACATTTAACATATCTATTTATACTTGGTTAGGGTTCAAAATTGCCTACCTCCTTACTAGAACTCACATTCTTGTGCTAGGATAGCTTGACTTTGGACTTGTAATTGGCCATCTCGTCCCTTTTACTTTAATTTGGCTTCCAAGATGAGGTAGAACTTGAATTCTGCCTAAACAGTGTGGAACCCTTTCGTTTAAATTGCCTTTCAACTTTCATTATCATGTGCACCATGTCTTCTAATTCCACATAGTGTTACAACTCACCCACATTTACTATGTCCATATTTAGTCCTTGCAAAAATCGAGCCATGGTTGCCTCTCTATCTTTTTCTACATTCACTATAATCATGGTAATTTTCATTTCCTTGTGGTAGTCCTTCACATTTTTAGTACCTTGAGTGAGCCCTTGCAGCCTTTGGTATAACTCCTTGTAATAGCCATTAGGGACAAGCCTCCTCCTCATGATAGCCTTTATCTCCTCCCATGTATCAATAGGTCACTTATAATTCCTTCTCCTAGTCAAAAGAAGTTAATCCCACCAAATAATAGCATAATCAGTAAATTTAAGTATAACAAGCTTTACCTTTTTCTCCTCTGAATAGTTGTGGCAGTCAAAAACCAATTCAACCTTCTTCTCCCATTCTAAGCAGGCATCAGGATTATTCTTACTTTGGAATGGAGGAATTGTCATTTTAATACTACCCAAATTATGGTCATAGGTGACTTGTCTCCCAAATTTTCTTTAATCCCTTCTATTGTTAACAGTTCTAACCAGAGTAGTTTGATTGTCAAATTGATCATCTTCTACATCATCTTCATAGTCATAGGCACATCTCAACTGTCTTCTTACTTAAGGAACCTCATATTTCCTATGCCTCATTTGCAACTATGTTATTGTATTAGTTTGCTCCTTCATCCTCTCCCTCATATCATCAAATCTGCTATTCATGCGTTCAAATTGTTGTTGCATAGTATTAAGGACACATCACCAACTCCATCCTGAGCTACACCTTTGTCTTTGGACATCATAGTATTACTTATACACAAAATAATTAGGATACGTCACAGAACACTCCCTCATGTGTTTTACTCAAAAGATGGTGTCACACTCCCTCGTGTTTACACTCTTTATGACTTTTTCTTTATATGAACTTTCACTCTGATCTTTTACCACACAGATTTCCCCTTTTAACTCTATAAAAAACTAAATAACATAAATCGAGAGTATTGACTTTGAACAAAATAAGACAAATGGTGTAGAATTTAACAATTTGGTGAACAAAGAATCAAAAATAAAAATGGTTATCAAGGAAAATGAATTTAATGAACTAAACTCACAAAAATCAGGATAGGGGTAGTTAAATCTAGAGGACAAACTTGGGTAACAATATAAGAAAATAGATGGTAGAATTGGAGTTAAGCAAGAAAATTTTTTTATTATTATGACTAATATGACCGAACTATTAACCTTATCAATAACTTGAATTTGATATTCTATTTTTTTTGGTCTTCTTCCTTCATTTTTTTTGTTGATCCTTCTTTTTTTTTTCTTTACTTAACACAAAACAACAATAAAATATTTAGATACAACAATTGGAATTGAAATTGACATGTTATAAGATTAAATAAACATGCAAAGAGAGAAGGATCGCAAACAAACAAATTTGTGAATTTGAATGGTAATTCACATGATAGACAAACTAAACAGAAATAAATAAATCGCAAGGTAGAAAATTGAAAAGTGAGTGACTTCAACCTAATTTAAAACCAAACTCTAATACCAATTGATGCGAAAAACCCCAAAAAGACGTGGCTTAAGAACCTAACACACATAAGGAGTCAAAAAACAACTAGGAAAACTAAACTAGAATTTAATAACACAAATCCTAGACCCAATATTTGAAGGAACATGAACCTAGCGTATTTAATAAGGATATGGATACTCTAGAAAAGAAAGGAATTGAGAGTGATAAATTGATTGGAATGTCACAACAAGAAGTACCTTTTGATAAGTTTTTTAGTTCTCAAAAGAATCGAGGAAGAAAAATCCTTACTTTTTATTTCACTCAAAGTTCTCTCATTTTTCATAACTTACAAGGGGTGCCTATTTATAGACTAAAATAGCAATCTTAAAGAGACACAAATTTCTACTTAGAAAAAATCATTATATTGGAGGAATTCTTAACTATAGACAATTTCTAACACAGACAATAAACTCCTATTTGGGAATGAATGCTACTACGTAGTGTGATCCATTAAGTATTTCAATTATATTAATTAGATCTGTACTTTTTGTTAAATTTGAATTCACACTATTTGAAAATTGGTTGACCTGATTGTCCTCAATCAGCCTATTTAATCTTTTTGACTTTAACTTGTATTATTGGATCTTTTGGAATGTGTAATGAACCTTTACTTCTATTGAAACTCTACCTTGTATTATTGAGTCTTTTGAAATCATCCATTGAAACCTTCTACTCATCATCTCTATAGTTCTCATCATAGCAAGAGACTGATTAAATTTTCACGAGCTTATGTATGCAATACATGACTTGTGTTAATAAAAAACTTACACAAATTGAGAGAGAGAGAGAACAAAAGAAAAAAAAAACTCTTATTATAAACAAAAAATAAAGTCTAGGCTTTCCAAAGACAAATGTCGATGTTGCATAATTCTTGAGAGGGTATTTGAAGACATTGCTATTTTGTTAAATAGACCTTATAATGTTGTGAATATAAGCCAACGTTTTCAAATTCACTAGGTGCCCCAAAGCACTGAGTCTCCTGGGGCCTTCGAGCAAAGTGAGGCATTCTAAAAAGTTAATGCAAACTGCTGAAAAATAAAAAACATACATTGAGAACGAAAAATGTGAGGTATGTTGAGAAGAGAGAAAATATATTTTGATTAATTAAATAAAATTAAAAAACTAATTTTTTCTAAATTCAAACCATTTTTGGTCATATTAAATTTGATAATATTTTAAAGAAATTTTGAATTGAATTTTTGAATAATTTTAAGAAATTCATCATTCTTATAATGCAATTAGCAAAAATACTATTACTTAAGTAATTAGAGATTCTTAGTTGTAGTTAATGGTGCCATATTCAATTCTCATCATGTCAACTATGTACAGATGTACACAGGGAGCTTGCTTTATCAAATGTAGAAAACCAGACCCGGGTAGGAGTCCCTGGGATTAGTAACTTAGAAGTTGTATCCTCCTTCCAGTTGGGGATATTGTCGCTATTGAGTTTGATTCATTTATCACGGTCGCTGGCTTTGTTAATCCAGCTTTGCATTTCATTACGTCTGGCTTGTCACTTTTATTGACTTTGTTTTCCGTTTTGTTTTCTGGGTACGGACTTTATCTACTTTAATAATGCTTCCAGTGATTAGTGTCCTAAAAATAGAGCTTATATTGTTAGGAAATTGTGGTTTGATGGTTACGATTAAGCAATTATATAAACCAAAGTTCTTTAAAAACAAAATTACATAAACCAAAGTCATTTTTGCTGGAGCTAAACGAAGGAATAGAAGCATCAGGTAGTCAAGCATATGCCAGCAGTCAGAAGCAGGGTGTGGACAGAACCAACCCGTTCCCCATAAAAGTCCCATGTCTTTTGCACAACTCTGTGCTACAAGACCACTCACCGCCATCTGCAAAAAATATGTGAACAGATTATGCATCTTCATCTAGGCTACCACTGACAAAACCGCAAAGGATTGCCAATGGTTTAGATTGGGGCAACTGCTGCCTCAGTTGCTAATTTTTGTCATAGAATCACTTTAAACAGTAATTTATCCAATAAATCATTACATATGTTATTTATATAAGCAACAGGTTCGATGCAACGGTTAGGCATCGGTTCATGAGTTTTTTATACAGTGTTATTATTATTATTATTATTTTATATTAATAAATAAAAAATATTAATAATAAAAAAAAAACTTAAAAAGGTAAAATCCAACCAAGTATTTTCTTCTTCTTCTTTTTTATTTTTTTTATTATAGACAATTGTGATGTCTTCGATTTGGTAATTGGGTGTTTTTGGTGCTTGAATTTCTCTACAAGAGATATAAGAGGTTGCATCTCCGCGGAGGAGTTCCTTTTATTACACGAATTCGCTGTCAATCCTCTCTCATTATGTAAAGTAATCTTTTTGTCTATGTGCATGTTAGTGTTTCTATTCTGTTTTTACTTTTCCTTTTTGCTTTAAATTTTGTGGGTTTTTGGTAGCTGGGGAGCTGGGCGATTCTTGAGGATGGTGGATGGGTTGAATTTTAAAAAATTTGATCTCTGGTTTTCTGTCTAATTTCCAATCCAATACCAAATTGGCCCAGTCCATTAGCTTCTCAATACCAAATGTGCACTGTTCAGTTACCTAAATCCTTCGTCTTCTCGATCCTTATCCTGATCAATTTTGCCAAACCCTAACATCTTTCTTCTCCCCTTCATCTCAAACTTACTCTACATCCCTAGTTATTAAAAAAAAAATAAAAGTCTTTCTCAATATGTCAATTTCGACTGAGCTTTATCCGTCGCAAGACGACCTACTCTACGAGGAGGAGCTACTGCGCAACCCCTTCAGCCTGAAGCTCTGGTGGCGCTACCTAGTGGCTCGTCGAGAGTTGCCTTTCAAGAAACGGTTCGTGATCTACGAGAGAGCCCTCAAGGCCTTACCGGGAAGCTACAAGCTTTGGCATGCCTACCTCGCAGAGCGTCTCGATATTGTGAGGAACCTTCTTATCACTCACCAACAATACCAAACCCTAAACAACACCTTCGAACGGGCACTCGTCACCATGCACAAGATGCCTAGAATTTGGATTATGTATTTGCAAACCCTAACTGCCCAGAAACTGATTAACCGTACGCGGAGGACTTTCGACAGGGCGCTTTGTGCGCTCCCTGTGACGCAGCATGATAGGATTTGGGAACTTTATTTGAGGTTCGTCAGCCAAGAAGGTATTCCTATCGAGACTTCTCTTAGAGTTTACAGGAGGTATTTGAAGTATGACCCTAGTCATATTGAGGATTTCATTGAATTTTTAGTCATTTCTCGTCTTTGGCAAGAGGCTGCTGAACGGCTAGCTTCAGTGTTAAATGATGATCAGTTCTATTCCATTAAGGGCAAGACAAAGCATACTTTGTGGCTAGAGTTGTGTGATTTGCTTACTAGGCATGCCAAGGAGGTGTCTGGGTTGAATGTGGATGCAATCATTAGAGGCGGAATTAGGAAGTTTACAGATGAGGTTGGGAGGCTGTGGACTTCCCTTGCAGACTATTACATAAGGAGAGGTTTGTTTGAGAAAGCAAGGGATATTTTTGAGGAGGGTATGACTGCAGTAGTTACAGTAAGGGATTTCAGTGTCATCTTTGATGCCTATTCGCAGTTTCAAGAGAGTATGGTTGCTCACAAGATGGAGAATTTGGACTTGAGTGACGAGGAGGAAAATGAGTTGCAAGAGAATAATGGTGTTGAGCCAGATGAAGATGGTCGGTTGAATGTGAACACTGGGTTTGAGAAGAAGATACTTAATGGGTTTTGGTTACATGATGACAATGATGTGGATTTGATGTTGGCTCGATTGGAGTATCTCATGGATAGAAGGCCAGAATTGGCTAATAGTGTGCTTTTGCGACAAAATCCGCATAATGTGGAACAGTGGCATAGGAGGGTTAAGCTTTTTGAAGGCAACCCAACTAAGCAGATATTGACTTATACTGAAGCAGTGAGGACGGTTGATCCAATGAAAGCAGTCGGCAAGCCCCATACTCTGTGGGTTGCTTTTGCCAACTTGTATGAGAACCACAATGATCTTGTCAATGCAAGAGTAATTTTTGATAAGGCGGTGCAAGTCAACTACAAGACGGTGGATAATCTCGCCAGTGTTTGGTGTGAGTGGGCTGAAATGGAAATTAGACACAAGAATTTCAAAGGTGCACTGGATCTTTTGAGACGTGCCACAGCAGAACCATCAGTTGAGGTCAAAAGAAGAGGTAATCCTTGGACTTCTTAACATTCCCAATTTTTTCCTTCAATTGTTATATGCCCTGGTTATAGCTAGACATTCTGATGGTCAATGTGAGTGTAATAAAATTGGACCCAGCTTTGTTCTTATGCCTTTGAAAGCATCTGGGCAGAAATTAGTCCAAAACTTTCAGAAGGTTCCAACTGTTTGAAGCTTATATGACTTCTTATTTGTACACATATATAATTGAATACAAATACATATTTTTGCAAATAAACCGTGAAACAGATGTAATTGTTGTCACTGCTTTTTTTGAACATAATTGTTTTTTGAAGTGATTTAAATGTAAAATGGAAATAATTGAATGAGCAAAAGGTGTTTTTCTTTTTTGTGAACTATTTATAGATTTTGGCCTTGCCTTTCATTGCGCTGTTGTTACTTTTGGTGTGCAATATGTATTTGCATGGATGGTTGATTTTCATAGGCTTCCTTTGAAGAATCAAAATCAGGAACTAACCTTTGGGGCTTGGTTGATGTCCTCCGCTTTCAGTGGCTGCTGATGGGAATGAACCAGTCCAGATGAAAGTCCACAAGTCACTGAGACTTTGGGCCTTTTATGTTGATTTGGAGGAGGGACTTGGTACCTTGGAGTCCACTCGAGCAGTTTATGAGCAGATATTGGACTTGAGAATAGCCACACCACAAATTATTATCAATTACGCATGGCTTCTAGAAGTATGCATCTGTAATTTCTCTGTTTTTATGGGTTTCTTCATTTGAACTTGTTGATAAATCAATTTTATTTTTGCTTGTGCAGGAACATAAATATTTTGAAGATGCATTCAAGGCTTATGAAAGGGGTGTCAAAATATTCAAGTATCCTCATGTAAAAGACATATGGACGACATATCTCTCAAAGTTTGTGAAGAGATATGGCAAGACAAAGCTGGAACGTGCAAGGGAGTTGTTTGAACATGCTATTGAAATGGTACGCTCTCTGTCATCATATTGAATCCAAGCCTGGTTGTTTCCATTGCCTAGATGTCTTGGTAATTAGCTATTCTACACATAACAATTCACTCTC
Source organism: Kandelia obovata (assembly GCA_021464305.1). Lineage (NCBI taxonomy): Eukaryota > Viridiplantae > Streptophyta > Magnoliopsida > Malpighiales > Rhizophoraceae > Kandelia > Kandelia obovata. Next base: position 2,287,760 of record CM038485.1, on the reverse strand, counting down.
AATTAATTTTCCATTAATGTGTTTTGTTTGAGATTGCTTCTGGAGTCATCATCTTTACAAAAGCTTTATACTGTTACATTGTTCCTAGCCTATATTACTATTTGTCTTTCCTTCTTGGCTTCTTAATTGGCTTGCCATTTCTGTATTTGCTTAATTCATAAGCATTTCTGTAAAAATCTTACAGTAGATGGTGATTAGCTTTTACAGAATTCTTGTATGTTGGGCATGGTACTACACTGCTTTTTGTGAGATTTGGTTTGATTAACTTTAGCTTCCATGTGTTGGCCTCTGGCCACGTGCATTATCTGTTGTTCCTTTGAACAGCATTCTGGGACCTCTGTTGTTAGGAAGAGAGTTTGTCATAGGATTCATATTTCCTTGCAATTCCTAATGGAAGTTGCTGTTGAAGTATGTAAAAACACATTCTGTGGTACTAAGATTTGGCAAAATAATGTAATTGCACAGCTGAGGTGAATTTGTTGGAACTTTTGAAATTGTTGAAAACTTTAGATCATGTAAAAGACACAATACCTAGATTCAGGTTTGACAATCTGTGCAGCAATTTTGAGTCAGTGATTGTGCTTTTACAAAAACCCAACCCCTGAACTTTTGTGTAGCAGCAAATTTGGTCTTCAGCTTGTATAATCAGAATGTGCAAGGTCTTTGAAGGATTGAATATATACTCTGAATGAGATTGAATATGGATGTACTTGTCTCATGCCTGTGTTCTGTTCCAAAATTTAGGGCTTCAACCATGAATGGGTTAGGAATGTTGGTTGTCCCATTAAAGAGCAGAAAAAGGAACCAAAAGTTGTTAAGGGTAATAAATTTGTCTTTTATTTTGATAATAAGCTCCTTTGGTTGATTAGAATTTTATTTCTTTGTAGCTCTTTATGGTCACCTTTAGATGTTCATTAGGTGAGGTCTTAGGTTTCATGAGTTACCTTCACAGTTCCAGGAATAGTTATGTTATTTTTAACTGAACCTGTAGTGCTTTATTTGTCACAGATGTAATGGTTGCTGACCTTACTATTGTGCTCTGTTACAATTGCCAGGCTCCTGCTGATGCGGTGAAACCTTTATATCTTCAATATGCAAAGCTGGAGGAGGATTATGGTTTGGCAAAACGAGCAATGAAGGTGTATGATCAAGCAACTAAGGCAGTTCCTAACCATGAGAAATTGAGCATGTACGAGATTTATATTGCTCGTGCTTCTGAGATATTTGGTGTGCCAAAAACCAGGGAAATATATGAGCAGGCAATAGAGTCTGGTCTTCCAGACAAAGACGTGAAGACAATGTGTTTGAGGTATGCTGAGTTAGAGAAGAACCTTGGAGAAATAGATCGTGCACGTGGGATATACGTGTTTGCATCCCAATTTGCTGATCCAAGATCTGGTACTGATTTCTGGAATAAATGGCATGAGTTTGAGGTGCAACATGGAAATGAAGATACCTTCCGAGAAATGCTCCGTATAAAACGAAGTGTAACTGCAAGCTATAGCCAGGTATTTTGTTGACTTCTCCCTCAAATCATCACTCTTGTGATGAACAAGCTGCTTCTTGCATCATTGACCTGGACATAAATTGTGATATGATATCACAAAACAAGAGTAAAATTTTGTATAAAACAACACCCTTTTTGTTGTTAGGTTTGTGGAAATGGTTATTTGCTAGATAAAGGCTTCTGGCAAATGCAAATACTACTGGATATCAGGATAAGGTGCCACGAGAGAACATTTGCAATTTTCATTTATTGCAATAGGATTGTAATGCATTCCTGCTCCCCTTGCCCCTTCGTTATTTTTCCTTTGAGATTCAGCAAGTAGCTGGTCATTTGTGCTACAAAAACGTAAGCCAATTATAGCGCTTGAGACCTCAGCAGAGCACTTTAATCCACCCAGTGAAGATAATGTATTTTTCCTGTCAAGTATTCTGATTATTTTTGCATGATTTGGTACATGTGTTCTTTGGATTATAATCTTGAATTTTCAATTTCTGTGTCTTTTCCTTATTGCAGACACACTTTATCCTGCCGGAGTATTCAATGCAGAAAGATCAAAGGCTGAGCATTGATGATGCAAAAGACAAATTGAAGCAGGCTGGGGTACCAGAAGATGAAATGGCTGCTTTAGAGAGGCAATTGGCCCCTGTGGTCAATAACACTACAGCTAAAAGTGACTCAGACCGAAAAGTGGGCTTTGTAAGTGCTGGAGTGGAATCTCAGACCGATAGTGGGATGAGGACCAATGAAAATCAAGAAGACATTGAGCTTCCAGAAGAAAGTGACTCTGAAGATGAAAGAATAGAAATTGCACAAAAGGATGTTCCAAGTGCAGTTTTTGGAGGATTGGCCAGGAAGAGGGAAGAGGCTGAAGACGATGGAGCTCAAGACCGGGTTACTACAGAAAAAGATAAAGATGGTGAAAGCCATATTGGTGCTCTTGAAAGAATAAAGAGGCAGAAACGACCATGATTGGCACTGTAACTTAAAGCTAAGGCATTTAAATTTTTTTCTTTTGAACAATGTTGAGGTGCTCGAGTAACAATGCAATGTTAACGGCCATATTGGGTGCTAGTGCTCTCGCCGTTTTTGCACCTGGGAATTAAAATGCGTAATCAAAGGGTTTCGTGTACTCTAGACGTGTATTTTTCTCAACTTGTTTTTGTCACTGAATGAAAAGTTGTGCGTAATGGTCATTGCGAGTGAAACATTCATTCTCAAGGATGTGACCTATAAATCTCCAGTTTTGAAAAATGAGCAATGATGTCACATATTGTATTATCCCTTTTATAAGAATGTAGAGAAAAAAATTTATCCTTTAAATAGTTAATTAATAAGAAAAATGTAAGCATTTATATTGATTTTCTTACTCTACAAAAAGAATGATTTTGAGACTACTGTTTTATTTTCTGCCTATTTTGGGATACTATAATGAATTCAATGTTCAGCTCCTAAGTTTTCATGAAATCCACTGCTTGAACGAGGTTCTGGAGAGGAACTATTAAGTGGCCAATGAAAGCCAGACGGTTTCTGGTGTGCTGATGAAGAACGGTTTTATAGTGCGTCAGCAAAATTGGGAAGCTATATAAGTATGCTTTTATGCTGTATGCGTCCTTACAATTTGGTTTTAGAATGTTACAATTTGTTTTTACAAAGTTTTACGGGCAAAACAACTTATTGCATTGAGGCTTAAAGTCGCTAAATATTTGAGCAGTTTTATAAACTGAAGAATGACAATCGCAAATGTAACAGTAGTGTCGGGCATGCTTCAATATTCTGGTTCTAAAGGGACTCAGGTGAAAGGGAGTGGTGACATTTAATAGTCCTGAAGATATATGCGTGGTATAGACACACTGAAATTCAAATACAAATATAGTAATGTGCCAGAATACATTATGCTCTTTTATCATATTTAACATACAGTATTTCTTATTTATTAAAAAAACTAAAAATTTTAGTAGAAAGGTTACTAAATTAAAATATAATAATATGCAACTATTCAAACTAAATTAGTTGTTCATCGTTTTTAAATTTTCACGAACCGCATCAACTTTTATATTAATTAGATTCCACATAAATTTAATTCCTTGGGTACGACACTGTTTGCTACTATTTATACCACATTTACTACGCAGTAAATGGCTCACAGCAACGGGTCAAAATTATGGTTGTTGTTGTGGCCAAAATCACTGCATATAAAGTCAAATATAGCGATTTTTAGTTGGCTAAATTTGCTAGTGCTATAATAGATCTTATGATGCATGTAAAACTACTATATAAATATAGTTTAGATAACAGGTTTAAATGATCATTGTAACGCTGTTTTATATTGCATGTGTAGCGATTATGAAATGTACATGTAATGACGATATTGTTTTATAAAATGTTTTCTAATTTTTTTATGTAGTGGTTTTTCTATATTTAGTTGTCTTATGAAAAAATAGATAGCGGTCATTGGAGAAATAAATAGTAGTTCTTTAAAGTGTCTACTATTTATTAGGCAGTCACTTAAGAGAATAAGCAGCAATTTTTTAACAAAATAAACCACGTTTCTTGGTAAAATGCTCAAATGTTACTTGAATTAGATTTTTGTTTTCCTATTAAATAAGTAGTATATTTAGTATAATAGACATTATCATCTAATGAAATGGGGATTTTATCATAGAAAATGGATCATATAAAATAACAAACATTGTAGCAAATGTAATTAATCAGTACAACCAACAACAAATGACTACTATTGTTTAGTACATCTCACATAAAATTAATGAACATTCACAAGTTCTAAATAATTTTAACAAAAATTGTAAAGTTCTTAGTTTTAATCATGAGCATCATCTTACAATAGAAAAACAAAGTTTTTGATGTAAACTTAGAAAAAATTAAAATAAATTAAAAAAAAAAAGGGAAGAATACTTGAATGCATGGATTGTATATGCCTCCCGAAGATAAATAATTACTATGATGTAACTTTTGATTTGGAACACTAAAAGCATTATCAGGTGATGAAGTTAAGGAAATACTTATAGGAGGCATTTCAAAATTGATGTTGAGCCCAAAATTTTGTTGCAATTTTTGGAACATTGTATGAAAATGGTGGGTTATTGCAACTCAACTTAGACATTATCTCTAATAGATTGTACGAAGTCTGTTCAAACTTTGACAATATCTTCAACAACTGATTTTTCTTTCAAAGATATACGGTTGACACCTCTTCCATCAAGTCTCACCCTCCCATAATACTCCTCTCTTAAAACTGTAGTAAATGCATCCATATGATTTTGGCAACTTGTTCCTTCCCCTTAAGTTTGAGACTCCTTAATTTGATTCTGAATCTAAATTATGTCAAGTTATAAGTGAAAAAATGCAATAGAACCTCAGCTTTAACACCATTAAAAAATGAAAAAAAAATTAAAATGAATCACTTACAATTTGTTGAGGTGTTTCATTTGAGAGCTTATATTCTTAGCTGGATCTTCTTTTATAAGTAGATTTAAAGATTTCAAGTCGGGAAGGAGATTTGTTACCAGGATCTTGATTTTTCTAATACAAATGCAAATAATAAAATGAAACAAAACCAAAAAAATAATGCAACATATATTACAACCGTATATATTAGTGGTGTTTTTGTGATTTACTTACCATTCGTTGTCCAATCTTAGAAAAACTCTTTTTGCCTATAGTGTGCATTCTTATTTGCTTTTTTCAATTGCTGATGTTGGTTGTTTCCATTACCTATATCATATTATAGCAAAAACAAAAAGTCAAAGTAAAATTATAACTCAAAAAAATATTTGATAAACAAAGAATAAAAAGATAATATTAAACTTTTACTTCTTCAAAATTCTTATTATTTTAATAGTTATTTAAATTGATCCAAAGGTATATGAATTGGATGGTTTTTCAGCCTTTCTTTATCAGTCTCACACTTTTTATGATGCTCTCTCTTCAACTTACACTTATAAGCCCTTCAATTTACTGCAATTATAGTCATTACCCATTTTTGGCCTTTTTCAGAAACTAAATACTTATCCTACAATCATTTCAAAAACGAGAAAAGTTAATTGTAACAAAGATATTTTATTAGAGATAAGAAAGAAAAATTTCAATATACATTACCTACACAAACTTCCACAAAACATTCTTTTTTACAAGATTCATCACGTGTCAATTCTTTACATATATTGGCATCAATCTGATGTTCCTAACCAATGTCCCAAGAACATTACTAAACTTAGATAAAGTTTGCTTATTTGGGTCTATAAGTTGATTTTTGGCATTTAGGAAAATGAATTTTTTCTCATTTTTATGTCTTGCAAGTACTGCACTCATTGTTGTTGGTCCTTTTCTTCTTTTTTACACTAAAATAATATTAGTGAATATATATAAATATTCAATCTAAAAATAAAAATTTCATTTGAATTATATAACTAGGAGATATGTCTTTTGATCACCTTGGATATTTCCTTTTTCTACTTCTTATTGTTGGCTCAATTCTTCCTCTGTGGAAGACTGTGGAACCGTAAGTTGTCCCTCTTAATTGTTGATTATTAGAATTTGTGTCTATTTGATGTCACTATCTACTTACACTAGGAATATTCATTGGTTGTCTACCTCGTACTGCACTTGTCTAAATTGATTGTGACCCACTACTTGGAATAAAAATACTTAATCTCATAATAATTGGCTGCCTAGTTTGCATCTCTTCTTGTGCATGTTCTTGCTGTGTTGATGTTAGTTGTCTTAAACTACTCAAGAATGAAGTTGCCACCTCTCTTACATTAGACAAAGCCTTCTTTCTTCGAATGAACTATTTGTTCATGGCTAATGATTGCCAAAAATGCATAAGGATTAAAAAGTATAGAAATAGTAAATTCATGGCAACAAGTGTGTTTTTTCCATACTATTCACACACTGCACATATTATCTTTCAATAAATCATTGTCTAAATTACAAATAAGTAATGTATCTGTAATAAAAGAAGAACCACCAAACATTAACATTTAAAATGAATACAAGATGACATCTCAAAAAATAGCACATAATAAAATATACAGATAGACATTTTAAGTCTTGTTTAAGTTTATACATATGAAAGCAGACAGTGAATAAATATAGTTAATTTAATCATATTTCAAATGAAGTTAGGAAAAAATATCATTATAATCTCAAAGCAAGAACACTCATTTAACTTATATCTATATATATATATACCTATTTTATCTAATTAGTTGCATCCATCCACTCCCAGAGTGTTTGATCACCATCCACATTATCATTCAGTTGGTCTAAATCTTTTTCAAAAGGTAGATCATTTGTTCATAAGTCAACTATGGTATTGGGCATGTCTTCTTTTATCAAACTAACTTGCTGAACACTGCCAATGGCGCCCATATTTGAAGCTGCTACATTTGGCTCCCCCTATAATATATCTTGTACATTTACATTGTCTTTTTCATCTAACCCAAATAAATCTTTAGGAATATGACACATTACATAGTAAAAGTCTTTCTCAATTGGATCCTCTACATAGAAAACTTGGTGAACTTGAGATGCCAATATAAAAGGATCATTGAGATTGCATAATTTATTGGTGTTAACATGTGTAAGTCCATAGTCATTATTCTCCAACTCAAACCAATCACATTTAAACAAAACAACATAAAATTTACTCTAGTAGTTCAGTTTAATTACATCTACAATTGCTCCATAATAGCACTTCTCCCTTCAATGGATTTGATCTTTTGAACTAGCAATTTGTTACTGTTGTTGGTGTGACACCATTGTTTTATGTCTTATACCTTGCCATAGTATTGGGACCAATAGATAACCACCAAATATAAGAAGAAATCTCCTTATTTGCAACTTCCTTTTGAAACCAAGTTGGAAAATTTTGGCTATGATTTTGTACTCTTGCCCATCTCTTTCTTTGTCTTGCACTCATCAATTACCTATGCTTTTTGAAATAAATACAATAATGAAAAAAACATAAGGTAAGTTAAAAAAGACAAGATTAAATTATAATTTTATTTTAAATTTAGCTTACTCGATATATCTCTAAACTTCTTCATCTCTGCAATTAAACAATGTATATTTGTGTGCTTATTGAAGAGAAATAGTATCCAAAGTAAGTGTCTTACCCTTCTTTTTCCCTTTACCCTTTATTGTATAACTTTTATTGAGAAATAAAGATGTTTGCTCATTCATTATTATGTTAGATTGTTGATTATATCTTGTAAAATTACACTCCGTCATGCATATATCTTGAGCAAAATACCAAACACTCTTTAGCCAAATACTTTTTTGCGGTGGAAGCTTCAAGATGACTTCTATTACGAATATACATTTTCAGTTTGCTCAAGTATTGTTTAATCCCAAATATCCAATGACAATGCATAGGCCCACTAAACCTAATTTCATTAACTAAGTGGATAGGCAAGTGCACCATTATATCAAAGAAACTTGGAGGAAAAATCATCTCTGAGTGGTATAATGTTTCACTAATTTCTCGCTATAAGTGATCCAAGTCTTTCAACTTCACAACTTTACTACATATTGATTTAAAAAAGAATCCCAACCTTATCAAGGCCATAGCAACATGCTTTGACATCATCTTCCTTACTGTAATTGGAAGAAGATAATTCATTAATAAACGTGCATCATGACTTTTATACCCTTAATTTTCTTCTCCTTTTCATTCACACATTTGGATATATTAGATTTACAACCCATTGGAAGTTTGACATCTTTTATAATAGTACAAAATAAGGTTTTCTTGTCATTGAAAAGCATGCTTTTGACAAACAAATGTATCAACCATCATTAGAAAAAATAGGTTCAAGCTCTTTTCTTATACCTATGTCTTGTAAATCAAAATGAGCTTTTGATGATCTTTTGTTTTACTAGGATTGTCAAGGAGAGTCTTAAAAATGTTGTCACAAATATTTTTCTCAGTATGAATCAAATCTAAATTATGATGACATTTATTACTCTCCTGATATGGTAAAGAAAAAAATAAAGATTTTTTCTTCCATGGATTGTCAACACACTACGTTGTGCTTCTTTCCAAACTAATTATCAAAGTTTGATTACTTTGAAATAATCTCTAACCATAACCAAGGAATTAGAGTAGTTCTCAACTCTATTTAACTATTAAAAGATTTTCTATCTTTTCTCCAAAGATGATTAGCATTTAAGAATGTACCATGATCCATATAACAAGTTTTCCTACTATGATAAAAATATTCAAAAGAAGTATCATAATTACAAATAGGACATGTTAGTTTTCCCTTTGTACTCCACTTTAACAACATTGCATATGCTGGAAAATCATTGATATTTCATAATAAGGTTGTATGCATTTGGAAAGATTGCTTATTATATACATCATATGTCTCAAAACCATACTCTCATAACTCCTTTAAGTCTTTAATTAGTGGCTACAAAAAGACATCTCTCTCTCTCTTTCAAGTCAATTAGGGCCAAGAATAATCATAGAGAGCATCACATCATATGTTTTGGCTTCATACGCAACCATGGTGCTAAATTGTAATTAATGAGCATAATTAGCCATATGTGCAATGCTCATTGTTTGGAATGGATTGAATCCATCGCTGGTTAGACATAATCTCACATTGTGAGGGTCCTTTGCAAACAATAGATGCAACATATCAAAATCTTTCCAAGCTTGATCTACAGTAGGATACCTCATATTAGCATCCTTAGGTTGATGTTTTACATGGCAAACCATATCATCAGCCATTTTTGGGTATATGAAAAGTTTTTGAATTCTAGATTTTAAAGGAAAATATCTTAGAATTTTGGTTGGCACCCGATGGACCTTTGAAGCTACATTAGAGACTTTATTCCTTTTGAATTCTGTAATGTTTTTCCACCTAGCAACCCCACATATGTAATAGAACTCTAACTTTTCATGCTTGTCCCCCAAAACATACAATCATTTGGACATGTATGAATTTTTTTGTAGTTAAGTCCTAGTTCTTTCACCATATTTTTAGTTTCATTAAACAAACTAGGAACCTTATCATTAGGGAATGCCTCCTTGATTAAGTCCAACAAATCTCCAAATGTTGCATTACTAAGGCCTTAAAGACACTTAAGAAGTTATAATCTAATTGTAAAAGAAAGCCTAAAAAAGGTCTTATAATCAGGGTATAATTCTTATTACCGGTCCACTAATTTGAAAAACCTTTTAGCTTGTACATTAGGACTCTCCCCAACATTGTCAAGATCTACTTGTTCTCTTACATTTGTGAAGGTGTCATATAAGAACCCATCAATGTCATCATTATTATCAACTTCAATTTCATCATCATTTATCCCTTTACTTGATTGAAGTCCCTCACCATGGAAAAGCCTTATGTTATAATCTTGTATGAATCCCTCAATGACTAAATGTTTATAAACCACTTTTTTAAAGTACCAATAATGACAACAACATTTTCTATATGGGCATGATATTTCATCTCCCTCAGCAGACATAACAAAAGCTTTATTTAAGCAATCATCAACCCTATTCAAGAAATCATTACTCAATCTATTAGAATTCATCCACCTTTTATCCTCCATGTTGGTCAAGCAATCTTCAATCAAACAAAGCAAATATACTTAAAATATTTTAGTTTCAAAAGGCCAAGTGAAAGTAAAGTTTAAGTAAATATCTTAGTAAATTAAAAAAATTTAATTATTAGGTCATGTAAATACTTGGTTTAGAATTCACAAATTCAACGAGTTTTCACAACTTTCAATTTAAAGTATAATTCCTCAATATAAGTGTATAAGTTAAAACATAGCATAAGTGTTTCACAAACTAAAACATTGGCATAACTCCTTAATGCAATTATACAAGTTAAAATGTAGTACAAATTAGTCTCTAATTCGTGTAAATTCCAAGCTAGATTTTCTTAAATCAAAATAAAAAAAGAAAAAATTTCCATTTTAAATGTCATTCATCATCAATCAAGAATTTCCTCATGAATAACATTCTTCTTGTGAAACAACTTCCAATTTTATATAACTACAAGAAACCTAAATCCATTCTTGATTAGAACAGTTAAAAGATTGCATCTTTTGGTGTTATTCTTAACATGGAAACCTACATTTAGGGAACATTAGTACTTTGTTTAGTTGCTGAGAAAATGGAAGAAAGAGGAAGAAAAATGAGGGAAAAAATTCCTTGGGTATCACCAATTTTGGGTTTAGTATAAATTAAATTGAAATGATGTTGGAGAGGACAAAGGTGAGGAATCAAAGAAGAAAGAGAGAGGACATTTACAAACCTAATAATCCCGCCAAAATGACAATGAAGGATAAACTGAATTTTACAATAGTTTTCGTCGAAATCTTTAATTGGCCAGTAAATCGAGTTTGGGTCATTTAAAATCGTTGTCTTTAACCATATAAACTATGTTGGTTTAGAATTTACTACATATGTCATTTCAAACCATTGTCTTTGAACATATATCGTGATGGTTTGAAACTAACGTTGCGTAAATATTATTGCGACCACACTTTATAAATATTTTTTTTATGCAATAGTTATAACCACTACCTTAGTATTTTAGAGCAACGATTTTGAATTGCTATAAGAAAACCGCTATTATAAATCATTTATGTAGTAGTGTTATACTAAATATAAATGTTTTTCACTACTTAATATTCCTTTTATACTATATTGATGGATTTTTAGATTATGTTAATCACCTTTTATATTGCAGTTAAGTAATTTATACCACATATGTTCTATCTTAGACCATCTATATGGCTTATCCTAGTCAATTTTGTTTTATTTATAATTGTTGAAATGTAATTTTGCATAAATAATTTTCTATATTTTTATTTTAGTTTCTATGAGCTTATTTTATTGAATAGCTTTTATTGGGATATTCAACAAAAAAATGTTTGAATTTTGAATATTAAGTAGTATTCTTTCACTATGTTGCTAAATGTAGGATTTATCCGCTTCATATATAAAATTGTTAATTTAGGCTCTGATGTTTAGGTAAACAAAAATACATGCTTTCTTATAACCATCAAACAATGCATGCCTTAATAATTTTCCATTTTTGGAGAAATAAAGATGAATTGGCGCATTCGATGACTAGGATGAAAGGTTATTTGTAGAAAAAGTAATAAATAAAGCCTACATAACAATACCCATTTTTATACTACTTGGGAAACCTTTTTTACTATCTATGAATATTGTTATATTACATTGACAACTCTTTATGCTAAATAAAGAGCCTTTTATTTCAACATTTTTAGATTTACTAAAGTGTAAGATTATTTTCTAAAAATATAAATGAAGCTTATATATGAAGCTTTTTAGTTCAAAATTTTAGATGTCCTATAGTATAAAGTTATCTTGTAAAACTATTAGAGCTTAAGTGTGAAGCCATTTTTTATACTCAATTGGAAATTTTTTATACTACATATAAATATTTTGATACTATATGGACAATTCTCTATAGTACATCTAAACCTCTTAGCTAACTTACTATCAACTTTTACTTTTCTTTTAATTCTACTCATAATACAGTTGGTTCTTTTTCTACACCAATTCTTATCTTTCCAAGTTTTAATTTCTCTTTTATGATAATTTAATATACAAAAATACCAAAAATTCAAATACTATAAATTCAAATAGGTTAAACTTCACTTGTATGAGTCCAAATCATTGAGATAAAGGAAGAGTATTTTGTTAAGAAATTTATAAGTTTGATGAGAGATAGTATTGAAAAGCATGTTGTTGCTGTAAGGAATTAGAGAAAGTTAAGAGGCATAGTAAAGTTTTCTTTTATAATTTTAAATGTTATTTCAATATCTAAAAAGTCACTCTATCTATTCTTTAGAAATGTTTAATAAGCATAAAGTTACTATTTAAAATTATAGATAGAGCTTACAATAGAGGCTCTTTTGTATATTATATTAAAAACTCTTTACACTAAATTTGTTTATTTCATACTAGAATAATTATTTTTATACTACATATAAAGCTACTTAGTTTGACGTTTTAGATTTCTAAGTGATTAATGTTACTTTTTAAATATTATAAATGAAGCTTATATATTGAGCCTTTTTTTATACTATATTTCATAAGGTTATACTATTTTAACAAACTTGTGTATTGTATATGAAACCTTTTTGTTAAGTATTTTAGATGGGTTAGTTTGTAAAAGTTATAAATGAAGCCTTTTTTCTTTTTTTATACAACATTGATAAGTTTTTTTTATACTACATTTACTCGTTTCAAGCAACATAGATGAAATGATGCATTTAATAGTTTTGAAAATGACATTTTATACATTATATTACCCTTATACACAATATGCACCATAATTTAACTTTCTACACAATATAAATTTCTATTTATACTACATAAAAGTATATGATACTAAATAAAACTCTATATAGGACATGAATTTATATTATATTAATGACAATTTGTACCAAATTCATTGTCTTTCGTAATACACATAGGTGTTTTACACAACTTGGATGATTTGTTATATTTAATAATAATTATTTTTGATACTATATAAGAGACCTTTTTGTAGCACATAGTAATTAACTATGATTTTAAAATTAATTTTTTAAAAATATAGATTATAAGAATTTTGCAATAACATATTGTTTATATTAATACATAGAATAAATTCTTGTTTTTCTTTTAAAAGAGATTTAACAATCATATTATTAATGCTTTAATTAATTTTATAATCTTGTACAAGTATACAAACATTGAAAAATAGTGAGTACAAAAATATTAAGTTTATATACATTGTTAATAGTATGGTATATATGTTACCTCATATAATACAAAAATGGATAAGTGTTGTTTAGTATTGACAAAATCAACTTTTATTATAATGTCTTGTCAAATAATCTATTGATAACTAAGTGAACTTCCACGTGGAAATCTTGCCACATGGCATAGCCATAACTTTGCTAAAAAATCACTAACATTTATCTTATTACAATACCATATGATATAAAAATTCATGTACAATAAAAATGGACTAGTACTATATATTAGTTATTACAAAGGCAAGCTCTTATCACTCAAGTTATATAATGAGTTACCTTATTCCCACGTGGCAATCCCATCACATCTACAAAAGTCATGAACATGGCTGTTTCCCAAAAAATTAGTAACCTTTATTCTTTATACATATAACTTTCACGTAAACATATGCACAGTTTACAACACGTTAAGCTTTGATTATATAATTACACAATGTATGGGTGGCATTAGATATACTATGTTTGGAAGGAATTATGGGTTTGTAAGATAAGGCATTAAGTATAATATTTTTCATGATTCATATATGACTTTATAAAAATAATACAAGTGTCATTTGAAAGAAGTATGTAGCAAAAAAAATGCAAGATTTTAATCCATTTTTGTGCTTGTAATTTATATTTGCAATTCTTTGAAAATGTTTTATGATTACCTTGTTTAATTATGACCTTAGAAAAAGTTTGCAAAATATAACATCAAATTGGCATAAATGGTATGCATCTTATTATGTTCAATTAAATTAGTGCATTAATATGGTATAATATGGCTTGTTGGTAGTATAAATTCTCTAAGTGTCGCAAATAAGAGAAGTGGGCATCATATTGAAAAATAAAAAAAAGGAAAACATTCAATAAAATATTTTATAGTAATGATGGATGTAAATGATAGTATAGTTTTGTATTAAAATTGGAAGGAAGGTTAGTGTTGATGGGAAAATAACTTACTTGGAGTTAAAAAATATTAAGCATCTACTAAGTGAACAAGTATCTTTTTATCTTGTTCTTTAGTGTTATGAGATATTTGTATATAATATAAATATTACAAATGAAGTATATACGAGCACCAAAATTTATGCTATTTCAAAGCAAGATAATAATAAAGAGTGAACATTTATCTTATTATACTTAGTAACACAATAAAATATAGGGTTAATATTTAAAAAATTGCCACCTTTGTACTAATTAACAAATATATCACAACTTTGAAAAATTAACAATTTAGGCACCTAAGAGTTTTTGATAACAAATTTACTATAATATTAAACCAAGTGGATAAAAATCATTAGAAGTAATGATGTGACATGCTGATGGGGTGAATATGATAACATGTATTAAAGAAAATTAGGCCTAATGGGATGCACATCAAATTTAGAGTTGATTAGGCCTTTTGGATCTTTTGAGTTCAACTCATTTATTATTATTTAATTAAAATTATAAAAAAATAATTTTTGAAATGGAAATATTATTTGTAATGTAATTAACTAAAATAGAAAATTAATTATGAAAAAAATAAAAGAAAGAATAGAAAGTAAAGCCTAACTTAACTTTAATTAGAAATAAATTCAAAATAAAAAAAAAACCAAAAATTTGGAAGAAGGAGAAAGCCATTTTGTAAAAGTCATTCATAGAGAGATTGAAACAATGAGGGCTTGCAAGTGGTATTTGAAATAGTAAAGTTAAGGTATTTCATATAAGGAGATAGAAACACAAACTTTGTTTAAAACCCATTTTGAGGATAAAAGGTGGTCTATAGTCACTCAAAATTGGAGATGCATGAAAAGTCTCAAGGACAGTGATTATTTGGTTTGAACTAAAAAGGTGTGATTTGTATGTGGATTCTTTATATTTTAGTTACATTGGACAAGTTCCTAGTTTATCTTTTCTTGGAATAATTTACATTTGTAATTTTATGAGTTTTATGAATATTATAAATGTCATAATTAGGGATTTTGAAGGATAAACTTTTTTCAAAATTAAGGTTTCATATTTATGAAATTTTGTATATTATGTCCCATTGATTGCATCATAATATTATAACTTCAATAAGATTAGAGTTTTTGAAATTTTATCTACACTAACTAAACTTGCTATAAGTGTTGACTTGTAAAAACTAAAATATTACAATCTTTGTTATTACATAGAATGTTGTTAAATTTTTCTTTTTATCATGGTGGGCTTTAAAAATAAAACCTAAGGTTTCATATATGGGAAGAGAATACCTTTTTGAAGTCGTTACAATTGACAATTTATTGATATTGATTGTAGAAGCTTATGTGAAGAAGCTTGGTTACACAAATATAAAAGGTTACTTGTATAAATTCGCCCACCAATCTTTCAACAAAAGTAAGACATCTAATAAATCTTCATTGGAAATTCTAAATGAGATGGTCGCAACAAGAGAGCACCTTGCACACATGTATGTTATGTATAAGGTTAATGATCTAATAATAGTTAAAAACATGGATATAATTTGTAGTAATGATGGGGGAGATGATGTAAAACTTAATTAGTCTGAAGCACATGCATATAGGATTGAAAAATAAGATAATGTTGCCATTACTGCCATTGAATATGCCAATTAAATGGTAATGGAAGTTTCAATGGTAGCTCAAAATGGAGTTCCTAATAGTTCAAAAAACTAATGCAATTTGTAGTAATGATGGTAAAGATGATGTAGAGATTGATTAATTTTAAGCACATGTATCTTGACAAATAAAATAGTTTTTCCATTTATACCATTGATTATGCTAATTAAATGGTAATGGAAGGGTTCACGGTAGCTCAAAATGTAGTTCCTAATGATATTGGATTATGTAAAGTTAATCGAGATATAAGACTAGACAATTATAGTAATGATACTAGAATTAGGGAAAAGACTATGTTTGAGGATTAGGGGCATCAAGGGGTTGGATGTATTATTACTAAGAGTGTTGATAATGTGATTGAGCAATAAGGTAAAGAGACTTTGTGTGAGCAATATTATGAGTTAATAAGAGTGATGAAGTTATTTCATTCCACTTGATAAGAGCGATATTGATTATGAGTTAAATGATGATGACTTGTTAATAGATGATGAATATGTAGATATAAAGAGAAAAAAAAATTAAAAACATGAGAACTAGTAGTTATGATGCCTATATGGAAGCCAATTTCAAGAAGGCCACAATGTTTGTCAATATGCTTATGGTTGATCTTGGACAAATAAATATTAAGGGTGGATGGTAGAGTGAGTATGAAAATTTTGATTTCAATATAAATACACTAATGAGTAATGAAGAATATGATATGGAAATCCAAACAAAGCAAATGCAAAAGGAAGAAGTACAAAAAATATGGTCTTTCTTGCAATACAAAACATTAAAGTTTAATACAAAGATTAGGTTTGAAGGAGTTGATTGGTTCAAAAAGTACATCCAAAGATATGTGATCATCAATAGTTATCTAATAACATGGTGCAAATATAGAGAAAAGATGATGGAGGCATATGTACTTATTATCACACAAATGCATTATTACAAAATTAGAAAGAATGAAGGGAAAATGTTGATAAGATCTACAAAAGAACATTACTACAAACTTAAATCTTGTAAGGTAAAACTAAAATTAAAAACCTAAACAATCTTTCTTATTGACATTTGGGAATAATTCTTGAAGCTTTCTTGTGGAAAATTTTGGCCTTTTAATTTATTTAGGAGGAACAATCATGAGTGACCCACAAAAGATATGCTTATTAGATTTAGTGATATTCATTTAATAATATGTTTCTTAGTGATAATTATAGTTTATGTATAATCTTATGTTCATATAGAAATTTAGTTAATGGTTTGCTATTATAGGGTATCCTTGACATTGTAAAGGAATTGTTGCCAAATTCTTAGCAAAACAATTATACTAGACATGCCTATGCAAATTGGCATAAGAAATTTAAGAGTCATTCATTGAAAAATGCTTTTAGAGAGCTAAGGGAAGCATAACTAAACCTGAGTTCAAAGCAACCATTAAAGAGATAAAGGAATTGAGCCCAGAACCATTTAATGATTTCATTATTAAGGATGTCACAAATTTTTTCAAAGCTTTTATTAATAGTTGGCCTAAATATGACATTGTGGACAATCTAAATGCTTTAATGTGTACATTATGAAGGTTGATGGAAGACATGAGTTTCTTTGATGAAAATAATTAAGGAAAAGAAAAAAAATTGATGGAAGATAGTATTTATGCAAATGTCTTTAGATTAGGAAAAAATGTGAGTAGATTAAGCTCAAATCTAAAAGTATTAAGTTTGAAGTGTCCTATAATGATGATAGGTTTATTGTAGATGTTGACTTGAAATTGTGCACTTGCAGAGGTTGGGATTTGATAGGGATTCCTTGTGAACATGCTATATCAAGTGATTATGTTGATGTTTGGTACAAGTAGACGACATATATGGCAACAATAATAAAAAACAATAGTGAGTCATTTTGTTTATTGTACTTTTTTTTTTTCTATTTTTTTGCTACTAGAGTCCTATATTTTGGAAATAACTATTTGTCACTATAGCCCAAGAAGAGAGGTAGACCAAAAAAGCAAAAGACTTCAAATCAATAATCATATGTAAACCGAGCACAACCATTGCATAGAGAGCCAACTTAAGTCATAAAATATTATAAATAAAACAGTGTGATCATTATTTTCATCTCATGTTGATGTTTTATTTATGACTTTGATTGTTGTTGTAGTGTAAAAAAAAGAGGGAGACTACGAAAGAAAGCCACTTCAAATCAATATGCCCAAGCTATTGGTTTGTAGCTTGTAACCTAGGAAGATTGTTAATTTCTATTATTGAGGTAAGTTAGTAGTTGATTGTCATCATTGTTATAGGCCAAAAAGAAGGGTAGACCAAGTAGAACCAAATGCAGTAAGGAAAAGGTAGACCAATCATTAAGAGCCAGATCTACCATTTATTACAATAAAAAAAAAAAGGGTTGTAGTAGAGAAAAGGCATATAAGAAATGGATTTAGGGTTATTTTTTCAATAGAGATTGGAAATGAACTTTACATTTTGTTAATAAATAAATAAAATACTTGAATTTGAAAAAAAAAATCAAAACATTATTGCAAAAATAAATGTTTTACAAAAAAAATAAATTAAGTTATAAATAATTGATTTGTAATAAACAAGCTAACAAAAATATTTTTCAATAATAAGACTATTAGAATTAAAACTCAATATTAATAAAAATATCTTGCAATAAGCAAGTGAGATTTGAGAAAGAGATTAAATTTTAAAGAGAAAAAGAGAGATTGGTGTAAAGAAATTTAAGGGAGAGGGTGGTATTTATATGATTTTTGAAAAAAATAAAAAGAACCGATTTTGAAAATAAATGGTTATTGTTGGATTCATAAAATGTTAATCTTTTTTATTTTATTTTTTAAAGATTTTTTAGTTGAACTAATTGTTGGAATTGTGGATTTAAGGTTCCTTAAGGGCTAAATTGTAATTGGACCCCCCTATTTTATTCTGGTTTTCGAGCTAGTTTAGTTCCAGTTTGAATTAAAATCATTGTCATGCCTAGCCTGGAGTTCTCACTCTCTCCCTTTTAACCTTAAATCTGAAAAATTGTTTTATTTTTGGTTGTTCATAGTTTATAATCTTGCAAGCTGGGATTTTTTTTTTTTTGATTTTCATAGTTTATTCTTTAATAGGCTAGGATTTCTTTTTTCCTTTTGGGTTGTTCATAGTATACTCTTACAAGTCAAGATTTTTTCTCAGGTTGGTTGCAGTATATATTCTTACAAGCCTAGAGTTCTTTATGTTTTTTTCTTTTTCTAGTTTTTAGTGTGAAGACTTATATGTAATAAACATCTTATTGATCAAGCTAATCCAAATGCCTTCTTGGTCAAGTAGCTTGTAGGTGTTGCTCGTATAAGCCTCTTACTTTAAGCAAGGTTCATCCTATTTGGAGATGAGTCTTTCACTAGGATGGAGTAATAAGTTGATGGGCCATTGCATTATGAGAACAAAGTTTTCTAGTTAGAATAGTCATAAGCAAAAGGCATTGGGTATTTGAGCTTGGTAGCATTTGAATTGCTATTATGCTTTAAGAATCATTTAATTTAAGGTTTCTAATTCATTTAATCATAGTTTTGCATTTTTCTCCCACACAAGGCCTTCTTAGATAGCCATATGGAGTGACAATATCAAATTTTCTAGTGGCAATATTGCCTCAACATCATAAATGATGGCATATGGCATTCCTTAAGGAGGAATATTGTAAGTTGTATGATATATTAAGATTTGATGCAATGACTTTGATGCCTAGTGTATGTAGTTGTCATGAAATTGACAAGCTTGACAAGTTTAGGCGTACTCCATATAATTATGTACCATTGTTGGTTAACAATACCCAAATCTTCTAATTTTTAGGTGCAACTTAGGCCTAAACTAATGTCTACTACAAATACTAAAATGTGTTTTTTTAAGAGGTTGCTTTGTCTCATCTTTGCTTAGATAATGAAGGAAGGCCTCATTGAAATATTTTTGATACAAAGTTTTTTTGAAGTATATGAAGTGGGAAGCTCAACAACATGCCTTTGCCATATAATGACAATCCTTAAAAGTTTTCCATGTTATTGGTAGTCAATGATGGGTTAATGCTAGTCCTCAATCATGGTAAGATGAATGAACATGACATTTTTCATTTCATTTATTTCATTGTGACCCTATGGTAGAATCTATTTCTAGCACATAGTAACCACTATTGTCTGAATTTTTGAGTTGGCTAATGTTGTGTTCAAGTTAGTTAGTGCATTTGCCTAAGATTTTTCTTGTTGAAGACATATTTCAAGATGATGCCTTAAAATTCATCAATTAGTTATCAAACATATCTATGTTATGATGTGAGATCTTTTTTCTTAACATCATACAATCTAAAGAGTTAGTTAATAATGAGTTAAAAGTTAGTTAATAATGAGTTAAAAATCTCCTTAAGCTTATAGTGTGGTAATCATTATGTTAATGGCCATTTAGAGGTTAACAATCAATGCATGGTATTTAGCCATATTATTTAAGCATAACTTACTGTGGATGAAGGTTTAAGGCAACACTTTTCATTAAGGGTGATAAACACTAGGCCGACACCGACATGAGCCCCAACACCATCATGTCTTGCAATTCCATCATAGTATATCAACAACGGTGGCAATGCTTTAATATAGAAGACCTTTTCATCTGAAAGATCATTTGTGAACTCTTAATGAAATGAGACAAGATGATTTGCAAGAAAGTCAACAAGAGCTTGCCCTTTGACAACCTTTTGAGGTGTGCAAACAATGACATCACTATGCAATATGATTGTTCATTTAGCAAATCATCCAAACAAGATTAGTCTGGACAAAATGTAGTTAATAGGATCAACCTAAGCAACAAGGCAGACTATATGAGTATACATTTATTTCTTTAGTTTGTTAATGATGAAGAAAAGCATGAGACAAGTCTTCTTGATGGTCAAGTATTTTACTCCAAACCACTCAATGTCTTACTTAGTTAGTATAAAGCTACTTACTTTCCTTGCTTATTTTCTTATGCAAGCAAAGCTCTTAAAGTTGTCTTTTGTATTACGATGTAGAGGATCAGTGCCTTAGCTTGAAATAAAATGCCTAAGACTAATAAATTTGAAATATACTTTTTTATACATTCAAAAGCTTCATTGCACATTTTTTCTAACCTGAAGTTAATGTCCTTTTTCATTAAACAATTGAAAGGTTAGCATTGTACTGCTAGGTAAGAGATAAAGCATTGGTTGTAAGCTAATCTTCCTTACAAAATTTGATGCTCATGTACACTTTTATGCTTTAACATCTTTTAGATTTCCTTAACCTTAATGCTATGGTGATATATAATGAAGCCAAAAACCTTTCTTGATACAACTTTGAAGGTGTAGTTTAATGTATTTATCTTGAGTTGATATTTTTGGAGTTTGTTAAACATTACTTTAAGATCTTACAAGTGGTCCTTACACTTTTAGCATTTTACAATTTTGTAGAGCATAATTTCAAAGCTCTTTTACATGGCATGCTAAACGTGGCACTTGCATTCTTTAAACCAAATTGCATGACTTTGTAAGAGTATATGCCCTTTTTTGTGTAAACTGCTATTAGTTTCTTATCTTTTAATGTTATCTTAATTTGGTTGTAATTGGAGGAGTCATCCATAAAGAATAATGCTTCATGACTAGTGATTGTATTGGCCATGATCCCTATTATGGGTAATGGAAAGTCATCTTTCAAGCAAGCTCGATTAAAGTATCTAAAATCACCATGGACTTAAAGCTATTTATTCTTCTTTCTTATAAGGACTATGTTCATAATCCATCTTGAATAAGTGACTTTCTAGATAAATCTAGCATCAATTAACTTGTTGACATTGTTAAGGCTATTTCATTAGAAAAATGCCCTTTTCATGGCTAAGAATTGTACTACAATTTAGGCTTAATTTTAAGCATTTCCTTATAACTTCATGTAAATACATTCCTATATTGACTCAATACTCTAATATATTCATGCTTTTCTTATGGTATGGCCATGGCCCTTAAGAAGGTGGGTCGAAGGTCCTTTCGAGAGTTAAGGTTAACATTTCTAAATTTGTTTCCATCCTTTAATGTTAGAGGATCCTTTTTTTACTTTGCTATCTAATGAGTTAGACTCAACCTTTTCTCTGAATGTGAAGTGAGATAAAGAGGATTGGCTTCCATTTCTTTAGTTGACTAGACTAATTTTGGATTAAACCCTTTAACTTGAGAGAATTCTAAGTTAGAGGATGTTTCCAAAATAGACTCTCCTTCTAAAAGTTTGGGCCTTATCTCCTTAGTCTTGAGGTATAATAGATCTCATTAATGTCACTAATTTTTACTTCATACTAAAGAGATGAGATATGCACAAGGTCAAAGGAACCAAACTAAAGGAATCACACTATTTCTTTTGGCACAAAATCAGGCCATTCTAGAGTTAAAGTGATGATGATTTGATTAGGTTTGGCCACATGGTCCTTGTCTATGATGATATGATTTTGATTCTTGTATTTCATAAATAGCTCCTTTAAGATGAAAAATTTCTTAGTTGAATGATTGATTATGTCATGGTACCTATAGAATTTTGGGTGCTTTTTGTTGCATTGCTTGTGTATTAAGAGAGCTTCATGAGTTTAGTTTGTAAGAACTAGTTGAGAATGATTGGGACATTAGAGTTAGGGAATTAGCACTTTTTTCTATTCTAGCATTAGTAGCATTACCCTTTGCCTATTTTGGCTAGCTTGACAAACTAAAGCCTTTGCCTTTGCTTTGGCTCTAACCTTGAAAAGTGATGCATCAATGGCTTGCACTTCCTTGCTTTTATCCAACTTGTTAGTATTCTTAACCACTTCTCATCTTTATGCTAGTTCAAATGGAGAGGAATTGTGGCCCTAAAGGCTTGGAGTCTTATTTCCATGACATAGGCCCAAGTTGTGAGCTCCTTGAAGTTTTGGGGTTTAATAACTTGTAAGATGTAAGGTAGTTCCTAGTGTACCCTTGGATGCACATTTTTACAATAAAGGATTTAGTTAAGTAATTCTTAGTGGCAGTTTGGAAATTTTTATAACTACAACCAAACCAACATAAAAGTAAAACCAATCAAACTTTCATTAGTGGTTACAAGTTAGTTTGGCCAATTGGGTGCTTTGAACCATAGTTTTGAAAATAAATTTCAATTGAATTAACATTTGAATATGTCATGGTTACTCTACCATTTTGATTAAAAAAGCAAAAATTTATTACAAGCATCCAAATGTAAACTACAAATAAAGTAAAACAAATGGTAGCTAACTTATAGAAGATAAGAATCTGTTACATCAATCATGAACAAACAAACAAAAAAGTTAAACACATGAATTGAAGTATTCATAGTTCTTACTAAAGTTATTATAATAAAATTAGGTGCTAATGGTTGAGCTGTTCAATCTTAAACTCAAGTTCTAAAATCATTCATCATCGACCACAATTAAACTTAACCTTAAGATCTCTACATATTAAAAAAAAAAAAAAGGAATATTAGTGCACATGGACATATCTATAAAGACAAGTGTAGTTATTTTTTTTCTAAATTACCAAAAAGTAGAAGATGTTCGTTTTTGGGTAGAAATTATCCTCACAAATATACAAAAGGCCTTTAATTCACTATCTTTATTTTTGCTACATAGCTACTACAAAATCAAGCAACCAAATTATAGGCCAATTTTCCACCGATACCACCTCTTTAAGTTACCCTCTAATTAGTTAATGGTTTTTATCATTTATAAATGCAGTGTGGGTAACATACAAAAGACCTTAATTCACTATCTTGTCTCTGTTATGTAGATGTTGTAAAATCAATCAGTCAAATTATGGACTAATTTTCTATTGTTAGCAATTATTTATGTTACCCTTTAATTGCTTAAAGGTCCTTATCATTTATAGCTAAAACTTTTAGCCAATCAAGCTTAGGAAAAATTTGATAGAATAAATAAAAGGAAGTAAGTCATTTAATTGAATAAAAAGAGAACATTAACAAAAGTGATGTCTTTACTCTTTTATACTTCATCCATAGCTTCTTGAAGGTCAATGGGTTAAAAGCTTGACTGTAACCAATCCTAATCACATACAAGAGTTTTAATAGTTGTAAGAGATAGTAAACTACTAAATTGGTCTAAGATTCAGCCACAATTCTAAAGACTAACTTAGATGTAATAATATAAATTATTTAACATTCTTTTCAAAACCCTCTTCCAAATATTTTTTAAATTTTGATTTACTCTTTTGATCCTTTTCTAATTTTAGTTGTCTTTCAAACATATAGGCCAATGATGTGTGTGGATCATCGTCCTCAACCTTGCATACATCTTTAAGAAATCTCAAACCTTATGAGAGATGATCATACATATCTCACTGTATTTCTTATCTTCATTAAGCTTTCTTTTTTACCTCAACTAGCCCTTCATTGACAATAAGGTTCAAAATGTGGGCACAACAATGGACATAAAAAAGTTTCTTATTTAAAGTATTTCTTTTCCCTAGCCTCATCTTCTTTTTCAAGTGCTTGATTGCTAAGTTATTCAAGCTAGTATTATTAATAGTTCATGTGAATACTTTTTTGATACTCCAATTCAATAAACACAAATCTACAAATTGTCAAATTATTTCTCCATTATCGTTAGAAAATTAAGAAACATTTTTTGTTCTTTTTGTCAAGCACCATTCCTTGCCAATCCAATAAGCATCAAACACATGTAATTAAAATTTTGAATTGAGGTCTAAGTATTAGTGGTTAGGTAGACTCATTGTTCTTTAAAGAGCTTTTTTAACTTATCTTTCTCTTATTGCAAAAGTTCTATACAATCCTTTACATAGTCCCTTACAATTGTGATATGAAATAGGATTGAAAATTGAGGTCTTAAAGTTTAGAGTAATTTCTAATCCTTTCTCCTGAGACAACACAAAAACAAAGTTCTTTAATAAAAATCATCTCAGTAAGCTCTCTTTTAGCAACATTAGTATCATAACTAATAGCCCTTAGAGCACTTATAGCCAAACCCTCATAACCTCTTCCTTCCTTAAGAGTGTAATCTAAAGTTCTTTGCCTTTTGTCAAGTGTCCCATGAGGATATTTCTTACAAAAAAATAGCAAATATTTCCACCCTTTTTTAGATGACTAGCATAACTTTTGTTACAATAATTGCAAAAGGCTCTAAGATTAACCTTATAATCATTTTTTTAAAATGTTCCAATATGGTAGAGGTTTTCATTATTGCATCATATAGTTTCACTTTTTTTGATTTCTTTTGTTTTAGTTTGTCAAGTTTAAAAGGTAATTTAGTCTCTTCATTAATTTTGACATCTTCTCTTTAATTTCCACAATTGTATTTTTAGTTGCATCATCAACTTCATCAAATTTAAGTCAAGATTTAAATGGAGGCCTTCAAAGTAATATAACTACCTTCCATCTATTTTTTTTTTTATTTTTTTGTAAAAATGGTAAGTAATTATTGAAATAAAAAAGAAAATGCAAAATTAATTGTCCCTCAGTTAACTTTCTATATGGTTATATCACAAACAAATTTACTTATCTTAGTAAGTCATAAATATATTTTAGGCTTTTAATGACTAGAAAAGTTTGTCACTTTATGGATAAGAAACAAAAAGAACAAGTTCAAGTCACAATTTTTTCATAATAAAATTCAAAATTAACCTTATTCAAAACAAAAATGTATGTGTTAACCAAAGGAACTATATACTTTTCCAACCACTTGCTTATGTGAATAAGAGAAAATAATATATATTCAAGTCAATTAAAGTTGGGCTTATACATAATCTAGGGAAATGTGAACAGTGGACCCTTTTTTGAACATTCTTGATGAAGTTCTTCTTATAAAAGTAGAATAATAGTGACCTCTTGTACTTTCACATCATGTTTTTAGCTTTTCTATTTCTTTTCTTTTATTGTGGCTACATTCCTAAAAGGCATATAAGATTGAAAGTTTGAAGTTCAGAGCCCACACTTGCATACTGTTTGTACATTTATATAGCTTAACATTGAACTTCCACTTCAAAAATAAATTTCCACTTATCTCTCTCTCTCTTTTTTTAATTTTTTGTTGGCCTTCATCTAATACAATAATGCAAAATATTTTTCTTAAGATGTATAAAGAACACAAAACTATTCATGAAAAATAGAGCAAATTTAAATTCAAAAAGCTTAGAAAAATTAAATGTTATCAATAAAAAATTCAAAGCACTTAACAAAAGAGAGATAATGCCATGTTATTCATTTTTTTTTTATTTTTTTCCTTCTTCAAATTAAATGTTATCAACCAAAATAAAAAAATATTTTAAATTCAATAATCAATAGCTCCATTAAACTAATATCACAACTTGATTTTCCTTCTCAAAATGTAACACACAAAAGTGGAGTAGCAACCATATCCAAAAGTGATGATAATTACAAATCCTAGCATTAGCATGGATATAACACAATTTAGGGTTCAAGCCTTCAAGGATTGTGAACCAAGAAAAAAGAGAAAATTTTGTAATTAAAAAGAAAAGAATCATGTAACTATATTGAGGTTTAGGAAATTTGATTATTTACCAGTTAGTATATTGAGTTGGTAAGAGTATTTCAAGCTATTGAGTATATTGGGGTTGTGTGTATATGTATGTGAAGATAATTGGATTTTCATGTGGTTGATCTCTTTATAAAATATATTTTTGGGTTTTAGAAATATTAGGCGGTTGGTTCGATCTTAATAGTTTTTGGATTTCCACAACTATAACCAAACCATAATGTGCAATTTACTTAAATTAAAAACTATAATTAATTCATTTTCAACTGTTTTTGTGGTTTCGGTTTGGTTTTGGTTAAGTTAAGTGAATTGGGCAATTACATGCACATCCCTAGTTGCAAGTTTTGACAAAGTGTGCAACGTGTTCCTTTAGGTTGTTATGCCTATCAAATTGTTAACACTTAGGTAGTTTGTAAGCCATGGGCATGTTGAGCTTTTCAATCTATTTTACATATGGTTTATCATACATTTAAGAGGCTTGGACATTCAAACATTTCTACAACTAGGTAATGTTTACTATCATATCTTGTAATTGTTGGACAAATAATAAGGTGACATAAGTGGAAAATGAGACCTACACTAACTTGCCTTGCTATCTATTTTCTTTGAATTTATTGACTAGGATTATCTCTATAGTGAACCCAAGAGGATTTAATTTCTTCTCACTTGTCTTAGGATCAATTTATAATAGAACCCTCCATTTAAGGTAAACTATATATTGGCCTTTTTGATGAGAACCATAAAGATGATGGCTAGAAGGCTCCAATGGATGCAAGAGTTCTAATAACACAAGCTAATGATGAGAACCGTAGAGATGATGGCTGGAAAGCTCCAATAGATGCAAGAGATCCAATAACACAAGCTAGAGTTTTAGTGGATGCAAGAGGTCCATTTTACATTCCAGAAGGCCTAATAACACGAGCTAGAGCCAAAACAATTAAAGAAGCACTAAATGGGCTGATTGAGGACATTCAGGCCAACCAAGTTTCAAATGGTGCGAATTCAAGTTTGACAAAGAGTAGATGCCTAATTAATATAATTGGAGTACTTGATGGCTTATAATAAGTAATAGCACTCACTCCTAAATATGAGTTTATTTTTTGTTGTGAAATTTTTCCATTGTTAGAAATTTCTCCAAATAAGGATTTGTCCTAAGTAGGAATTTGTGCCTATTTAGGATTGCTATCTTTGCCTATAAATAGGCACCCCTTGTAAGCTCTGAAAAATAGACAACTGTGAGTGAAATAGAAATTAAGGGTTTTCTCTCTTGGTTCTTTTGATGACTAAAGAACTTATCAAGAGGTACTTCTTCTTGTGGCATTCCAATCGACTCATCACTCCGAATTCCTTTTCTTTTCTGGAGTGTGGCCTCCATATCCTTCTTAAATACCCTAGGTTCATCTTTGATTCCTTGTGTGAGTTGGGTCCCTAAACCACGTCTTTTTGGGGTTTTCTGCATCAGTTGGTAACAGAGCCTATTTCTAAATCAGGTTAAATCCACTCACTCTTTAATTTTCTACCTTGTGATTTATTTATTTCGATTAAGTTTGTGCATTACCATTCAAATACACAAATTTATTTGTTTGCAATCCTTCTCCCTTTGTTTGTTTGTTAAGCTTATAAATGTGCCAATTTCAATTCTAATTGCGGCATATAAGTATTTTACTGTTGTTTCGCGTTAATAAAAAAAAAAGGATCAATGAAAAAAAAAAGAAAGAAAAAGGAAAAAGAAGAAGGAAGGTTTAACTACTCATGTCCTGACTTTTGTGAGTTTTAGTTCATTAAATTTGTTTGCCTTGATATCCTTTTTCGTTTTAAATTGCTTGTTCTTCAAATTGTTTAATTCTACGCCATTTATCATATTTTATTCAGAATCAATACTATTGATTTATGTTGTTTAGTTCTTTATAGAGCTGGAAGGGAAAATCTGAGTGGTAAAAGGCGAGAGTGAAAGTTCATATAAAGAAAAAGCCATCAAGAGTGTAAACATGAGGGAGTGTGACATCAACTTTTGAGTGAAACACGTGAGGGAGTGTTTTGTGAGGTTTCTTAATTATTTTGTGTAAAAGTAATACTATGACATCCAAAGACAAAGGTGCAGTTCAGGAGGAAGCTGGTGTTGTGTCCTTCATGATCAAAGCTATGCAAAAATAATTTGAGTGTATGAATACCAGATTTGATCATATAAGGGAGAGGATGGAGGAG
The DNA here is from genome assembly GCA_021464305.1 of Kandelia obovata. NCBI lineage: Eukaryota > Viridiplantae > Streptophyta > Magnoliopsida > Malpighiales > Rhizophoraceae > Kandelia > Kandelia obovata. Next base: position 2,259,120 of record CM038485.1, on the reverse strand, counting down.
CAAGCTAATACAATAGCAAATTTGCAAATTAGGCATGGGGAATACGAGGCTCCTAAAGCAAGAAGGCAGTTGAGATGTGCCTATGACCATGAAGATGATGTAGACGATGATGAATTTAAAGATCAAACTACTGTGGTTAGAACTCTTAACAATAGAAGGGATCAAAGAGAATTTGGGAGGCAAGACACCTATGACCATAATTTGAGTAGTATTAAAATGACAATTTCTCCATTTCAAGGTAAGAATGATCTTAATGTATACCTAAAATGGGAGAAGAAGGTTGAATTGGTTTTTGACTGCCACAACTATTTCAAGGAGAAAAAGGTAAAACTTGTTGTAGTTGAATTTACTAATTATGCTATTATTTGGTGGAATCAACTTGTTTTGACTAGGAGAAGGAATGACGAGAGGTTTATTGATACATGGGAGGAGATGAAGGCTATTATGAGGAGTTTTGTCCCTAATCACTATTACTAGGAGTTGTACCAAAGGCTGTAACGGCTTACTCAAGGCACCAAAAGTGTGGAGGACTACCACAAGGAGATGGAGATTACCATGATTAGGGCGAATGTAGAAGAAGATAGAGAGGCAACTATGACTCAATTTTTGCAAGGGCTAAATAGGGACATAGCAAATGTGGTTGAGTTGCAACATTATGTGGAATTAGAAGACATGGTGCACATGACAATGAAAGTTGAAAGACAACTTAAATGAAAGGGTTTCACACAGTTTGTTCATAATTCGGTTTCTACCTCATCCTAGAAGCCAAACCAGTGTAAAAGGGACGAGCTATCCAAGCAAAAGAATGTGGGTTCTAGTAAGGAGGCAGGTAATTTTGAACCTCAACCAAGTAGAAATAAAGATGTTAAATGTTTTGAGTGTTTGGGCAAGGGTTACATTGCATCTCAATGTCCAAATAAGCGTGCAATGATATTGATAAGTAATGGAGATGTGGAAACTGAAAGTGAATCAGAGGCTGAAAGTGATGGAAGGAGTATCCAGTTAATGGTGTAGCTCTTGTTACAAAACGAGCATTAGATATGCAAGTAAAGGAAGAAAATAAGGTACAATGAGATAACATCTTTCAGACAAGGTGTCTGATCAAAGATAAGGTATGCAGTATGATTATTGATGGTGGAAGTTGCACTAATGTTACTAGCAAAACTGTGGTTGAGAAACTGAATTTACCTATTATGAAGCATCTGATGTCATATAAACTTCAGTGGTTGAATGAGAGTGGTAAAGTCAAGGTAAATACGCAAGTGCTTATATCATTTTCTATTGAAAGGTATCACGATGAAGTTTTATGTGATGTTGTGCCTATGCATGTGGGTCATATTCTATTAGGAAAACCATGACAATTTGACTGGTGAGTTATGCATGACGGCTTCAAGAATCGATATTCCTTTGTAATGAATGAAAAACCCATCACTCTTGTACCATTATCACCTCAACAAGCTTATGAGGATCAATTAAGGATTAAAAATGAGAGTGAACAAAAAAAAGAGATTGATAAAAGAGAAAAGAAAGGAGAAAATGTGGGGACACAAGAAAAAAAGAAGAAAAGAGAGAGTTTCTATGCAAAAGAAAGTGATGTCAAAAGAGCATTATGTACCAATCAGTTTATGATCCTACTTTTGTACAAGGAGGCTTATTTTAATGCTAAAAAGTTTGACCTATCTTTGCCTAATGTTGTTGTTGCTCGATTGCAGGAATTTGAAGATGTATTCCCTAACGATGTTGCAAGTGGATTGCCACCCAATAGAGGGATTGAGCATCAAATTAATTTCATCCCAGGTGCATCCATCCCTGACTGGCCAGCATATAAGAGTAATCCTGAGGAGACAAAGGAGCTTCAAAGTTAGGTTAAGGAGCTTATTTCCAAAGGATATGTGAGGGAAAGCATGAGTCCATGTGTTGTTCTTGTCTTACTTGTACCTAAAAAAGATGGGACTTGGAGGATGTGCGTTGATTGTTGAGCAATCAACAAAGTCATTGTAAAGTATCGTCACCCCATACCTAGATTAGATGACATATTGGATGAATTGCATAGTTCATGTGTCTTTTCTAAGATTGATTTGAAAAGTGGATATGATCAAATTAGGATGAGATAGGGAGATGAGTGGAAAATGACTTTCAAAACTAAGTACGATTTGTATGAATGACTTGTTATGCCATTTGGTCTCACCAATGCACCAAGTACTTTTATGCAACTAATGAATCATGTTTTGTGTCCATTCATTGGTAAATTTGTAGTTGTGTATTTTGATGATATTTTGATCTATAGTAAAACCCTAAAAGAGCATCTTGATCATTTATGTTCTATTGTAAGTGTTTTATGTTCTGAGAAATTGTATGCTAACTTACATAAATGTTCCTTTTATACTAATCAAGTCACATTTCTTTGCTATATTGTCAGTGCTAAAGGTGTTGAGGTTGATGAGGAAAAAGTTAAGAAAATTTGTGATTGGCCTACACCTAAGTCAGTTAGTGATGTGCATAGCTTTCATGGTCTAGTTAGTTTCTATAGATGCTTTGTTAAGAATTTTAGTACCATTGTTGCACTACTTACAAAGCTTATCAAAAAGAACATGAGTTTTAGGTGGAGTACTGACCAAGACAAGGCTTTTAATTGCATCAAGGAAAAATTAAGTTCTGCACCCTTACTTACTTTACCTAACTTTGCAAACGCTTTCGAGATTGAGTGGGATGCTTTAAGTATTGGCATTGGAGCTATTTTGATGCAGGAAAAGTGCCCAATTGCTTACCTAACTTTGCAAACGCTTTCGAGATTGAGTGGGATGCTTCAAGTATTGGCATTGGAGCTGTTTTGATGCAAGAAAAGTGCCCAATTGATTACTTTAGTGGAAAGTTAAATGGAGCAAGTCTTAATTATCCTACCTATGATAAAGAGTTGTATACATTGGTATAGGCTTTGGAGACATGGCAACATTACCTTTGAACCAAGGGGTTTGTCATCCATACTGACCATGAATCTTTGAAGCACTTGAAGGGACAAGGAAAGTTGAACAAAAGACATGCCAGGTGGATTGAATTCATTGAGACCTTTCCTTACATCATCAAATATAAACAAGGTAAGGAAAATGTAGTAGCTGATGCATTATCTCGCAGGTAAGCCCTTATCTCTACACTTATTGCAAACTTATTAGGATTTGAACATATTAAGGATTTATATGTGAATGATCCTTACTTTTCTAACGTGTATGGAGCATGTGAGATGTCAGTCTTTGAGAACTTTTATAGGCATAAGGGTTTCTTATTTAGGGAAAATCGTTTATGCATGCCTATGAGTTCTTTGAGGGAGTTCGTTGTAAGAGAAGTTCATGAAGGTGGTCTAATGGGTCATTTCGGTGTTAGGAAAACCTTAGATGTCCTCAATGAATATTTCTTTTGGCCACGCATGAAACGAGATATTAAGAGGATATGTGAGAAATGTATAACATGCAAACAGGCAAAATCTAGAGTTTTGCCCCATAGCTTGTATACCCCTTTGCCCATACCTAACCATCCTTTGGTTGATTTATCTATGGACTTTGTACTAGGATTGCCACGAACAAAAAGGCTTGATAGATTTTCAAAAATGGCACACTTCATCCCATGCCATAAAACTGATGATACAAACAATATGGCTGACTTATTCTTTAGAGAAGTAGTACGTTTGCATAGCATGTCATGAAACATTATTTCAAATCGGGATACAAAGTTCTTAAACTACTTCTAGAAGACTTTATGGGGTAAGTTAGGTACTAAGCTATTATTTTCAACTACTTGTCATCCACAAACTGATGAGCAAACTGAGGTGGTTAATCGAATTCTTTCTACCTTTTTGCGTGCTATTATTCGAATAAATTTGAAAACATGGGAAGATTGTTTACCACATGTCGAGTTTGCATATAATAGGAGTGTTCATTCTGCTACTAGTTATTCTCCATTTGAAATTGTATATGGTTTTAATCTATTGACTCCTTTGGATTCGGTACTTATACTTGTCAATGAGTATGGCAGTTTAGATGGTGAACGCAAAGCTGACATGATAAAAAAATTGCATGAAAGGGTGCGGCAACAAATTGAAAAATGAACTGAGCAATACACATCCCATGTCAATAAGGGACAAAAGAGAGTGATGTTTGAACCTAGTGATTGGATTTGGGTGCATATGCGCAAGGAATGGTTTCCAGCTCAGAAGCGTTCAAAGTTACAACTTAAAGGAGATGGTCCCTTTCAAGTTGTAGCACAAATTAATGACAATGCTTATAAGTTGGACCTTCCTAGTGAGTATAATGTGAGTGCAACATTTAATGTTTTTTATATTTCCCATTTTGATATAAGTGATGATTCGAGGTTGAATCCTTTTGAGGAGAGGGGGAATGGTGAGAACCATAAAGATGATGTCTGGAAGGTTCCAATGGATGCAAAAGGTCCAATAATACAAGCTAATGGTGAGAATTGTAGAGATGATAGCTAGAAGGCTCCAATGGATGCAAGTGATCCAATAACACAAGCTAAAGCTTTAATGGATGCAAGAGGTCCATTTCACATTCCAGAAGGCCCAATAACACGAGCTAGAGCCAAAAGAATTAAAGAAGCATTAAATGGGCTGATTGAGGACATTTAGGCCAACCAAGTTTCAAAGGTGCAAATTCAAGTTTGACAAAAAGTAGAGGCCTAATTAACATAATTGGAGTACTTGATGACTCATAATAAGTAATAGCACTCACTCCTAAATAGGAGTTTATTTTTTGTTATGGAATTTTTCCATTTTTAGAAATTTCTCCAAATAAGGATTTGTCATAAGTAGGAATTTGTGCCTCTTTAGGATTGTTATCTTTGCCTATAAATAGGCACCCCTTGTAAGCTCTACAAAATAGACAACTTTGAGTAAAATAGAAAGTAAGGGTTTTCTCCCTTGGTTCTTTTGAGGACTAAAGAACTTATCAAGAGGTATTTCTTTTTGTGGCGTTCCAATCGACTCATCACTCTCAATTCTTTTCTTTTTTGGAGTGTGGCATCCATATCCTTCTCAAATACCCTAGGTTTGTGTTCCTTCGAATGTTGAGTCTAGGGTTTGTGTTATTTAACTTTAGTTTAACTTTCCTGGTTCATTTTTTATTCCTTGTATGCGTTGGGTTCCTAAACCATGTCTTTTTGGGGTTTTCCACATCACTTTCTCCTCCAAAATCTAGTCAATAATGTAATTTTGTTTTCTAATTCAATAATCTTTTCCTCCATACTAAATTTATCTATCATCATGACTACGATGACACTAGTGTTAGTGGATGATGGTCTAAGAAAGACCAAGGTGGAGGGCTCTTCTACATCCTCCCTACTTGATCCAACATGGTAGGTTGACTCTTGTTATTGTTTAGAATTTGGTGAGTTATCTCCAATCTTGTTGATGGTTGGTGTGGACAATCAACTTCTGCTTACTGCAAGAGACTTTATGTTGTACCACTATATTTTTTGTCCTAAATTTGGTTACTTTTGTGGAAGGTTAATTTTGATAGGTCAATTGGATTACAAATTATTGATTTAGACATTAAAAACAATAAAGTAGAAAATAAAAATAATAGTAGAAGAAATAATAATAAAAATTAAATTGTTGTAAATCAATATCTAATATACAATTACAACCCAAAATACAATATGTTTTTTGTCACAATAAAAAGAAAAGTTGGTGACCTTTTGATCCTCAAATCAAACTCAAAATTGGAAAATTACTTTTAAGTAATAGTTGCATTATCAAACTAAAAATGGGGTCCTTCCCTTCTTATAGACCTTAGGCGAAGCATCAAAGTGTAAATAAAAATAATAGTAGAAGAAATAATAATAAAAATTAAATTGTTGTAAATCAATGTCCAATATACAATTACAACCCAAAATACAATATGTTTTTTGTCACAATAAAAAGAAAAGTTGGTGATCTTTTGATCCTCAAATCAAACTCAAAATTGGAAAATTACTTTTAAGTAATAGTTGCATTATCAAACTAAAAATGGGGTCCTTCCCTTCTTATAGACTTTAGGCGAAGCATCAAAGTGTAGTAATATTAGTATTATCCTCTCTTCAGGGTCTAATGACTTGATTTAATGTTAATTTTGAGAGTTAAATGTATACAAAATATTAAATATGTCCAAAAGCAATCACATCCATTAAAAAAAAAAAAGAAACAGAATAAAAAAAGTGAAGTCAATTTGAACTTTTTAGCAAAAACCAATTAGAGATCAATGGTTGAAATCAAGCTAACTTCTCTATAAAAAGGCAACCATTAATGATAGTAAAAGGCATAATAGGGGAGAGAAGAAAACAACCTTTTCTTTATTTCTTGAGACGAAGAGGTCCTTTTGTTTTTTTTTTTTTTTTTAGAAGTAATGTTGTGTAATAGGGAGCAAAGATGGGCCTTTGAAATAATAAAAAATGAGAGTAGCAAAAGTAAAATATAAAAAAAATTTAAGGTAAAAAGATAAAGAGACACAATATCTCCACGCATCAAAGTATGTATTAGTAGCGATCAAAGTGGAGAAATTTCTCCTTTTGGCCAATAATATCAAGAATAAAGTTACCTAAAATTAGATTATGAGACCTTTATATTGTTCATCCCATTCCCTTTGCATTTTTAAGAACATAATCACATAAATATCCCAAATTGAGTCTCAGATCATGATCAGACCATTAAAATCTAGTAATAATGAACCAAAGTTTGATTAAGCTCACTATTTTAGCTATTAAGAGAGCTAATTAAGTAAAATCATCATTAATTTAAACCAACAAAAAATCATAGCACACATAATCACCCAAAAATCAACTCAGTAAAAGAGAGAGAAAGAAAGAGATACTTGTCTTAAGTGGTGGTGGTGCTCCACTCCTCTAGGACCTTTTTGCATCAATAAAGGTACAATCAATTTATTTTGTTGTTCTTTTTTTTCTTCTTTTTTACTTACTTGAACATATCAAAAAGTTAAAAAAAAATATATAAGCAAATATCAATAAAAAGCAAGTAAGTAGCAAAAAGAGAAAAAAAATGTATTATATCCAAAAAAAGAGTCTCAAAGAGTCACCATCAGCTACTGTTAGTAACCAAAAAATGGCCAAAAAAGTTGTTACCAACCATTGCTAGTCATAAAAAAATATTCTAGATACCACTTATAAATTCTCATAAGTCGATCTACACATCCTCAAAGGCAATGCATTGAAACGAGCTTGAGAAATGCACCAACCCACCAACAACCAACCTCCAACCACTACACCACCATTGTACGCATTGTACCAGCCAATGTGTTGTCCTCTACCCTATCTAATGGTCTTCATCATACATTGCATTCACTGACAACCTAAAGTGATCCATCTTCGTCCACTTTATCCCTTATATTCTCCGCCTTTAGTTATCATCGACACATAATGTTGGCATTGGTGGACTCAACAACCAATGATTTATCCATTAGTGCCCTTCATGTTGATAAAAAATCAATAACAACTTGTCGTCAGCAATAACATCCATCTCCATTCAATCACAATTGGACCAAAAACAAGAAAAGAAACCATCTTTAAGCCAAATCTTGCCTTTCTATACTAGATATCCCACCCAAAACTGGAGAATGAATTATCATTAAGCTAAAAAAATGTGGAAAAAACCATGAAAATGGAATTTTGTGAAAAAGAATAAGATGAGAAAATTTTTTTTGGGACATAAAGATTAAAATGGGGTTTTGCAAAAAGAGAGGAAAGAAAGAAAAAGGGATGGCAGTAAAAGGAGAAAGAAAACAAACAACCAACAAAAGAAAGAAGAAAAAAAATAATGGACCCACAAAAAGGACAAAGTTTCTAACGACAATACCATTTTGAACACCTTAGGTGAGCCTACATATACAAAATAATTATTTCTTAATTTTCTTTTTTATTCTAGTGCATTAAAAAAAGAGAAAAAATTTAATAAAATAGTAGTAGAAAAAGCATAAAAATAAAAACATGTGAATAAAAGTACTTTTGCCACGTGTAACAGGCATTTGGGTTAGCTACAACATCCACTAAATGTAATCATGCTCATAAACCTTGGAAAATCCTATAAAATAGAAAAAATCACTTATGTGTTCTAATTGCACCTAAAATGATTGATAACAACTCTTAAGTCAGCGTCTCGATTGTCCCTCAAATTCTAACGACATGAACATATGTCATTTTGACCATGAATAGACACCTATGCTGCACCCTTTCCTTTGTATCCACCAAGCCTCCTACCACCCTCGACAAGCTTTTTGTAATAGTTTGGTGACTCCATAAGGATTTTCACAAGAGGACAAACTACTTTAACTTATTTTTATTTTTATCCTCTCATTTATTTTCTACCTAATATTTTTATTTTTCTATCTCTTTAATCCAATGTTTATAATTGTCATTTGCATTGTAACCTTAATTGCTCATGCTCATAAAGGTCTAAATCCAACCTACTCCCTTTATGAACATGTGCAATTAAGGTTGGGTTTTGTATAGGACAATCATAAAATCTCTTACTTAGACTGGTGACTCTTGATTAAGCCTTAAATGGCAAGGCATGAAGCAGTTCTAGGACCTTTGGCTTAGTTTAAGTCATTAAACCATATGCCTAGTTCTCATACTAATAGAGTCATCCACCTATTAAATTCATCCTTATAAGACAAGAATGCGTAAGATTTTCTTATCCCAATCATTATATCATGCATCTTTTATCTTTTTTATCTTTATAATTCATTTTTTACCCTTATTTTCTTTATATTAACACATTTCCCTTTTGTTTTGTTTTGATATTTTTTTTCCTGTCATTTCACATCATTTATATTAGACATAGTTTACCTTTTAAAGTGTTGGTTATTATTTTAAAGTATACATAAAGTCAATATGTTAATCACTAATCACACATATAGCCATGTTAGAACATACTGTAAAGATCTCCAAAGGCAGACATGAGATTGCCCTCCCTTGAAATTAACAAAGATTGTAAGGGACTTCAACTTAAAGCAGTCAAATTTACCATCCTTAAACAAGTCCGAGACACCCAAAGCCTTAGTAAGAGGTGATCCTTTAGAGACATTTAAAGTCTATTGGTGCTTAGTATTTTCAAATGGAGACATGGTTCCTCTAATGGAAGACTAAATCCCACCTAACTAAAATGTCCCTTTGTTTTAGGTCTTGTAATATATGAAAGAAAGGGCAAGTCTTTTTACTCTAATTCGATGTATGGTTTGTTACACTAGCCAACATTATACAAAGTGAAGGATGTCCGTATGCATTCAATAACATTTTCACACATTTATTTCAACATGCTTATTTAAGGTTTTATAATTAAACTTATTCACTTTAGATGGAAGACAATAGTTCACAAATAACTCGTGCAATAAAAGGTCAAGTGCTAGCCAAAGGGTTCTTTAAATGAGTGGTAATTGCCACTCACATTTATGATAAGATGTACATTACCCACCTCATTGAAAACAAGTATTTTTTCTTTCCAATGAAGGGGTTTCATGATGATTATAGATGGCATGAGATTGAATCGCATACCACCTATGAATGTGGCAAATTTAAACTATTGCTAAAAGGAAAGTTAATGACAATAAAGGTAGTCTTGACACTAGTCCAACTTTAAGTGATACATCTTAATATCTAACCATACAAAATGGGTGGGTCCCAACTCTTGTTTTATAAAGACATGGAAAGTTCCACTCATTATAAGATATTAGGAACAAAATCTAAGAGCTTGATCCTTACTGTACAATTGGTTGAGGCCTTTTAGCCACCTTTTTGAATGAAGCAATATCATTAATAGTTACAGAGACTTGCCATTCATTTTTTGCATTTTCCATCTTAACTTAGATGTATAAGTCCAAAATAATGAAACCAAGATGTGTGTGTCAATCCATTTGTCTAAAAAATCCTCAATTACCCTCTCAATGTCTTGGTTGTTGCTTACACCAATTCAGTCTCTTGGTGAGATATCAAGACCATCCTTTGAACGCAATAGGGTAAATCTAGGCACTCTTTCCCATGCTCTTTTCTAAACTTACACTTATTTCATTATGATAGACATATTGACCTGGATATCGAAGCACTTTCCTATCACTATGCCCAGTATTTGTGTCAACAAGAACTCCACTATCACATATAGGTTGATCTAAATTCTGAATACTTGGAAACCATCACAGATGAATATAGCCCAAGTAGCAATGAAGAGTATCTTGCCTAGGGTTAGGAGAAGGGACCATGGTTGTAGCAAAATTTTGAATGGAAAATGGGTTTCTCTCCCTTTGTTCTCGATGTAGCATTGCCATTGAATAAAAATATTTAGTTATAAAGCCTTTTATATATGTGTTTAAGCATTTCATGCACCAAACATGATATTCATAATCTTTATAATGGCAATCACTTATTCTAAGATGTTAAGATAACAAAGGTACAATACAGTAAATCATAAGGAGTTCACAACTAGTGAGACATATAATCCTAACACGATCTTGTATGAGAGGAATAAAGGAAAAAGTTAAGGAGTTATTTGATCGAATGCATGGGGTTTAGGCCTCAATTGAGGAATTAAAGGAGCAAATGCAGTAGATAGTCCAAACATTCACTAAAGGAAAGATAGCCATAAGAGACATCATGCCTTAGGAAAGTTCTCTTACCTTGGCTGGTGGACTATTCAAGCAACTTCAGTGTTAGGAACTTCTCCGACACTTTTAATCTATTCTTGGTTAGCAATGTAACTCTCTTTTGAACAAACAATGATTGCACAATCATAAGGTGTCACTCCAATAACTCACCTTGTTGACACTACCTTTAAATCAACTTAAGCTAAAAGATGAAAACATAGCATATACATAACACTTCATGAAGTAAAAAATTGATCTTTTATAAAAGGAGGTCAAAGCCATCGAAGGGGACGATGTTCACACCCTTTTAAGTGCATTAGATTTTTTTCTGGTTCAAGATGTAGTCATCCCACCAAAATTCAAGGTTCTAGAATGCGAAAAGTATGATGGCATAATAAAACCTACAAATCACTAGACCATGTATATCCAAAAGATGACAACATATGCTTAAAATGAAAAGCTCCTAATGAACTACTTCCAAGATAACTTGATCAGTGAGGCCTTATGTTGGAACATCAAGCAAGAGCAAGAAAACACTAGAATTTAGAAAGAACTAGCAACTGCCTTCAAAGCCATATTCAAGAACATATCTAAGCTAGAACCTACTTGAATGAATCTTTAGGCCATGGAAAAGAAGCCTGAGGAGACTTTTCAGGAATATGCACAATGATCGTACAATATGGTCATATAAGTCCAACCTCCGTTACTAGAAAAGGAACTAGTCTCACCCTTTTTTAGTACATTGAAAGCTCGTTACTTTGACAAGATAGTAAAGAGTTCATTAGGAAGTTTTGCAAATCTAGTAATTAATAAGGAAAGAATTGATGAAAGCATCTCAAAGTGAAAAATTGTAAATTTTGCTGCTGACTCTACCACATCCAAGAAAACTTACATGACTAAAAAGAAAGAACATGAATTTTAGGAGGTCGAGTAAGCTAGTTGGTGGAGACCATGCCCATGTACCAGTTGTTCAATAACCTTCAGAGGCAATTTAATCCTCAATAGTTGTATTAGCCTTACCACACAATAGATCCATTTGTATACCAAAACCCTCAATCACAACCTTTAAAACAACTATCTAGGTGCTAACACCTCCTGGAAAGTGGACTAACCCCAAAGGGCGGGAAAAGTGAAAATTTAATCCTATACCAATACCCTAGTCTACGCTACTACTTTGATTCATCCAAAATGAAATGGTCACCACCTTAGCTAAAGAATAGTTAATACCACCTCATTCTCCTTCATACAATGCTAGTACTAAGTGAGAATATTATGGTGGATAGATCAAACATTTTACTAACAATTGCTAAACTCTTGGATATAAAGTTCAAAAGTTAAGAGATAAAGGATGAATTGACTTTTCAAATGCCAAAAGAAAGCCTGTTGTTAGCACTAACTCTCGTTTTGATCATAAGGTGGTAAACAAATTAAGGCATGCCTCAACGACAATAACCGAGGAATGAATTTTAGCTGCTATGAAATTGGCATGATAAAAGCATTGGCTTATGCATGTCCACCTTCTTAGCATCAAAGAAACCTAACATCACTAAAAATACTCTACTTAACCACTCTAACTCCACCTTCTCCTCCTACACTTTATTACCTTCATTAAAAGGGTAAAACAATTTAGTGGGATTACAACTGTCAAATAGACTCCCACAATCCAACATCGATGCCAAAATTGGCACTTATAGCAATATTTAACATCATAAGAATTAAAGACATTACTCAAAGTGAAAGATGACATACACTAGAATACATGGAAAAACTTAGGTAAAGACAGGAAAAAGCCATTATGATCCTAAATGACCTTCAACAAATCTTACAGCAAAATGTCAAGATAGTAGATCATTTAACAAGCATAGTTTTGAACCCAAGGAAACCATCATTGATAAAAAAAAAAAATCAGCTACTCCTTAAATACATCTAGCAAAGTGAGTAAAATGTGGTTAAATAACTTAGTCAAGCTCTAATCAAAATCTTAATTCTCTCTTTGCTAATGAACTTAAAGCCCCATTACAAGTCCTTGTTGCATATTCTTAACAAGACATGTTTTTCCTAATATTTCCTTGGCCAACTTTGACCACATTGTCAACAATATGACAAGCAGCTACATCTCATTCTCAAGTAATAAGATTTTAGTTGAGGGACATAGTCATACCAAGCTATTATATACATCAATCATTTGTCATAGTTGTAATATGTCTTGTAAACCTTTATGGATTTTTTCAATTGTAACCCAAATCTTTTCTAGTTTTCAATTGAGGACTTTACCTTTTATTTCTATTTCAATTAAGGATTTTTTTTTGGACAAAAAGAGTAAATATGTATGTTGACTTAATGTCATGCAAAGTTTTTTTTTTAAAAAAATAGTAGATATGGTGAGGAAATCGCAAAACATCCCAAATTAAGCAATTCCAAACCTTAATTTTGCACCCAAACCCCAAATTGATTACTTTCACCAAATCCTTTCAATCTTTTGGAACTAAAGTAACGATTGATCTACCAATGCTTGCTCTCTCAACAAAAATCACTCATTCTCACCCTTGGCCCTCAAAAGTCGATATGAACATTCCCTTTTCTCCCCACATCACTTATTAGGTGGTTGTGCACTTTTCATTCTATAATTTGTGTGATGAATATATATTTTGCAATTGTGATAAATCATCTCTAATGCAAATATCATGGAAAGATTTGAACCCAGGAAAAAAGTTTACATCTTATGGCCATTTTAAGGCAAGACATATGTTGAATCCTTCTTTTGTTTGTGTCGCCAACTAGTTGACAAATTTGTTTGATCGAATTTGTTACAACAAGATGGTATAAGTGGTATATTCCATTAGATTGACTTATCTATGTGTGAAAAGCCATGTCAAATAATTCTTGATTTGTTCAAGAAAATAAGCAATATGGAGCAATGGAAGAAGCAATTGGTTTACTTACGAATCATGGTCGTTAAAGCTTGCATATGCTTAATGTTGATGATGACATCAGTTCTAAAAAGATGAAGTTGAAATGCTTTAACATTAAGAATAGATAGAATGGAAAATTTAATGGTTGAAATTTATCATTGTATTTATCAACAACAGTTGATAAATTTTGGCCTTTGCTCACACTTTGTCAAATAATTGAATTGTTATATGGTATGTTGTTATTGCTATGCAATTGGTCTTGTTGTGGCTATGTAATTTTCCATGTTATTCTATGTAAAATGAACTACTAATGTTATGTTATCTATGCAAGTAATGACACATAATATAAATTCTAATTTTGATGAAGTTATATCACATAATTATGTGCAATCCATGTAATGGCTAAAACCAAACCAATTATTAACAAATTTCCTTTAACACCCTTGTAATGTCTCATTCCCATTAAAAAAAAAATCCCTAACAAGAAGGAATAGCAAATTTTTAACATGAATCAACAAAACTTAATCACAATTGTACTTTTTTAGAATACTAGATATTAAGGCCTTTAAGCCCAATTGTTTTTAGAATAAAAAAATTGATAAACACATTAGATGGGACAAAAAGTTACAACTATGTTACAATAACAAAAAATTGGATTTCCTAAACTCTCTTAGGGACAAAAGGGCTCCATGTATTGATGTGAATATCCATTTACTTCCTCCAAAATTCCTATATGCTTACTTCTTTTTTCTTGCCTTTCTTTTAGTTTGAAGTTTCTTCCTTTATGCCTCAATTTGAAAGTAGAATCAATAATATTCAAATTGTTAGTTCAACTTCCATTAAAACCATTTCAAAATGTCAATCAAAATTTCAATTTGAAACATTAAAATAACCTATAATTGCTAAGGTGTTATCACATTGTAACTACTCCTTGTTACAGGTCTACTAAATAGGTTTGAAGTGCTTGCCACTTCTTTCCTTATGTTGTCTCTAAGTCATCCACTAACATGACCTTTTTATGTCATGGAAACATTATCACTCATCTTGATCTCATGTTCAAATTTCTTCTTTGTTTTAATAAGGGAAATGCATGTCCTATTCATTTACTTTATATGGAAAAATTAAGTTCCCTTAGTAGGCTAAAAGCCTTTGACACTATCAACAAATAAATCCTACTCATTTTAGCTTATATTTATAACAAATTAGCCTCTTTTTTTTCCTTTCTAACAATGATTTTAAACAAAATTTAAGTTGACTTATTTATGGCTTTAAATTTTCTTCATAATGGCTATAAAATTTAGATAAAAAATGTTTTAATATCATTTTATAGCATTTTTCTTGTAGTTCTATAAAAGAAAAATGTTTCAAAACATACAAATAAAATTTTCTACCTTTTTATTTTTTCCCAAACATGTCAAATGACATTTGAAATACTAGTTGGTGTGAGTGCTAAATCATGATCATACGTTGATAGAGGAAAGGGAAATTAGAAACATGAGGATATTTATGAGATTTTGTAATTAAGGTCGTGTATCTTGCATGTTTGTTGGCTATGCTAAGCCTTTTTCATTAATTTTTAAAATAATCCCATGTGGCTATAGTTTTCATTTTGATAAATAAAGATTTAAAGTTGTTAAAAAACTAAGAAGTTAAACCCTTTTAACCTACCAATTAGTCTTTTGTTTTTCTTTTGGGTAATTTACATTTTTAGTCACTAAAATTATTACTTGTTTTTATTTTCATCACTTAAATTTAATTTGTTACAATTAGATTGCTCAATTTCAATTTTTTTTCAATTTAATGACTATATCACTCTATTAGACAAAAACTTATTAAATTCAATCTCTAACAAATATATTTTAATGCAATTAATTTTAATCAATATATTGATAGGAATCATGTTAAAATTCCTAAATCAAGATGCAATAGCTAACAAGATTAAGAAATCTAAAGACATCAGCTCTGGCCTCAAGAAAAGTTATCCTTTCTTTTTAATAGTCCATCCACCTTGGAAACTACTTAGTCCAATTTAGGGTCTAACAATTAGAAGGGCACCACAAGTCAATGGGTGCTCGATATGCTTCCTATATATATATAAAAAAAAAAGAAACATAAAATGCTTTTCTCCATATTTTTTAATTATTTTTTAAAGAAGCAAATTTTTTATTAATATTTGTATAAATTTAGAAAATTTTTATTTTTCAATTGTCTTCATTACCATTTTGTTATGTTATTTAGAATGATCTAAAAAATTTGCCTTCGCCAATGTCTCTAGACTCACTAACCTTTTTGTAAGCAATCATGTCCTAATTCAATAATTTTCATTTGATTACTATTAATATATTGATTAATGCACTTAATTGCATAAAAATACGTGTTTTAGAGAGTGAATTTTATAAGTTTTATTCTAATAATGTAACATAGTGATTAAATTGAAACAAAATGATTTAATTATAAAAAAAATTAAAATTAAATTATGAAAATAAAAATAATTGATAAGTTTGATTTCTAAAAATGTAAATTCCCATATTTCTTTTTAATGGTAACTTGCTAGTTAACTCGTTCACTTACCAAGCACATTTCAATTTACCCAGTCATCATGACACAAATTACCTTAGACATAATTAGATCTCATAAAAATTACCTAAATAAATTAGTAGCTTGAATGTTTCCTAGATAAAACAAAATGTTTCCACAACTACTTTTTGACCTATGGATCCAAAATAAGAAAACAAAAAGTGTTGAGTTATATCAAAAACAATACAGTGCACATGTTGATATTTTAGTTATTTTTTAATTTACATGAATTTGGTTGTAACCTTTTTCTTAATGTATGTATAATGATACTTTTTTCTTTTATTATTTTACTTTATTTTAAGTAAAAGGAAATGTTCCTTCATAAATAGTTATATGCAATATGTATTTATGCATAAGAGGAAACCTACCATATCCCTAGCAATATATAATGACCATCAAAGACTTAAGGTGAAAAATTCTTCCATCATCTAATAAACTTAAACTATGATTCCCAAAAGTTGCAAACTTACATAACCTGTCATCATCATGCCATTAGGCTTTTAATCTACTTATGCCACTAGTAAAATGCATGTCCATAAATGTGCCACTAGTGGGAATCATCTACTCTAATACGACATGTTAGTTTACATGGGTCAAGGGAAAGCTTAAAGAAACTTTAAGAGCATTAACAATTGTACTTAGGAGCAAGTACCATTTATTGGGATTTGATACCATTACTCACCCAAAACCTTAAGGCATTGGGTTATGGATCTTTGCCATTTATATGTTGCTTGCCCATTATTTTTCTTTCTAATGTGAGACTTGTACTTGCTATATTTCAACAAATCTAAGCAAAAGGACAAGCCTACTTACATTGTAGAGGCTTATGCAAAATAGATACTCATGAAAGAAAATATGTTAATTTTCTATAGATTTAAAGAGGGAAAATCTAAATAAAGGGATAAGTTATCCAATATCAAAAAGATATATGCAAAAACTACCTATAGTTCTATAATCTATTAATGAATGTTACATAGCAGGTTACTTTGCAATAACAATCCATTCCCTTTTCATGGAGTTATGCATTAGAATAATTACTAATCAATTTAAATGTAGATAAGACAAACAAAGAAAAACATTATTGACTAAAATAATGATCATGCTATTCACTGACATGGACCTCATATTGTGCTTTTTTTTTTCTTTGGTTGTATATTGGTCATAATATCCATAAATCGAATAGCAGGGTATTTAAGTAGGCTCAACAAGCATTGGGTCTTAGATCATCATTTTAATTCCATAAACCTACATCTTTTAATACATCACTTCTAAGGACATGAAACCTTGCCTAATGAGTTCTTCCACATTTTTCTTGCTTCGTTACCATTTGTGAAAGTTTCCTCTAAACAAGAATGAACAAATAAGTTTTCTTCAAAATATAAGGGCTCATTTGCTTTGCAAGTAGCAATAATAGTGATTGGAAAAGATTTCAGCATGGACCACTAAATAACACCAATCTAATACTTATATAATAGAAAATAGTAAAGTAATATAATAAAAAAAATGCTTTCATTGGTATAATCACTAGATTTAATGATTTGTTGCATATCATATATAAGAAAAACCTCATGAAATTTGTTCTTGAGTGAGTGATGAAACATTTGATTCTACGTCCCTTATGGAATCTAAATATTGATACACATAGAAGATATGTTTAACTAACGATACTCTCTCAATAAAACCTTCCAAGCAATCACTAAAAATATCACATCCCAAAACAATAGTGAAATTCACATAATAATGTACCACCAAAAAAAGGCTAAAAAGGAAAGTTTTAAACCTAGTTTCATCTTACAAAACATAAGTTATTTTCAGGAAATCTTAAACTTTAAATTCCACGTGGTCTAAAGCATCATCCTTTATCAAATAAGGATTCTTTTTTTCTCTCTTTTCTTTTCAAGAAGGAAAAGATAGATGTTGCTTTATCCAAAGTTATATACCACAAATGATATTGGGCTAGGTTGACTTGCCTATGATGGCTAACCTAACCCTATTAAGGAGATGTTGGAAACTCCCTTCCGATTACACACATGTTATAAAGAACATGTGGGAAATAATATTCATTTGTGTTAATAAAAAACGTGTTCCAAATGCTTTAAAGGTTAAAATGCTTTATAACTTTTCTAACTATAATAAAAAAAACATAATATAAAATTTTCCATTAATTATTATAGTAAAGGGATTTTTGGTTGTGAACAAGGTGTTACCTGAATTAGTTATGCCACTTAGATTATAAGGGATGTCCTAAAAGTCAATGATCAATTTGTTAATAGGTTAAAAGATCTACAAGGGTAACTATGATTCTCAACTTATTGTCTTGTATTGATATTAAAACATGATTAGATTAATTCAAACATGAAAAAGGCATAAATTGTTGTTTGAGATTTTTCTTTTTTTTATTATTTTATAGGCAATTTTGACGTATTTTTTGGTTATTTTGCTTAGAAATTTGTTTCTCTCATATACATTGTTATCTTTTCATGAAATTTTACAAATAATGAGATACTAATAAGCATCATATGCTGTAAAAATTGTGTGATTAAAAATATTCTTACCTACATTTTTTCAAAATTAACATTAAAAATAATGATTTCATGGCAAAACATTTACATGTATATAAAGTACTTGCCATGGAATTTTATTAAAGTCTGTGTATTATTTTTCAATTTTGCATGTGCCAATTGAGAATAATTGAGTCTCAAAGTTTGTAATTGAATAAGAAATTTTATTAAAGAAGTTGAACAATATCTATAACCAATTATAGTCTCAATTTTTTTAAATGATTTTTCAAACACATATTTCAATGTTTTATTTTTTAAAAACAATTTGCAACAAATAATTAAGGAAACCAAATTATGATAGTGGTCAAAATTGCAAGATCGCTAGAAGTTTGGAAGCTAGAGAATGTATTGCATTCTTTGGCTTGGAAGGTAAAATAGAACCTCCAATTGGTTGATTTGGTGTGGGTAAGATCACCATGATATATTGTAATTACCCTCGAGATGCTATCACTTGGCAAAGTGGATTAGATTCAACAAAGTAATTTTAAATTTCTATTTTAGCTGGCCAATAATAAATTGTTATATGTCGATTTCTACCAATAAGAATTTACTATGTTTTATTATTTTTGTATTATTCTAAAAATAAATTATTTATTTAGAAATTCATAATAATTAGTAAAAAATCAAAAAAATGAAATTTATACCAAAAGTTTTATAATTTTATGTTTTACAAGATTTTAATATTATTTTTTCAAAATGAATAAATTGTAAAAATAATATTTTTTTTATATTGGTAATTGACAATATTTTTCAAAGTTATGATTTAAGGTGGAATATGAGTTGTTTAATCTTAATTCCCATTAAAAAGGCCATTAAAGGGTGCCTTAAAAATGATTAAGAGCTTATGAAACATGTCAAATATATGACATTTTGAATTAATCATCTTGAAACCTTAATGTCTAAAAGGCTTAAAGAAGAGGCAAAGATTAACATTATGCTCAAGTCATTGATAAACTTATGAAGGTTTAAGGTGTATTATGAGTAGAAATGCACCGAGTGCTTTAATAAGCAGTATGGTGATGTAAAGGATACCCTTAAGTAAGCATGTAAGCATCTTATAAGGTGTTTTTTTGTGTTGGCAATGAATGCTAATCTATTAGCTGTAAGACATATTCATTTTGGCAAAATGAAGATTGGTTTATGGCTTTGCGAGCTATGCCTAGTGTTATCTGAGATGCTAAAAAGGTTAAGACTTCATTAGCTAACGACTCTTTGGTATAATCTCATTTCCTAGTCTAAACCATATGTCAAAGGATGTTTATGTTTTAGTTGTTATTGATGATGTTATTATACATATTGTTCCAAGTTTAATGTCATACATGTAGAACTTTATTATAGATGTTTAATATATTGCTATATGTGTTCTATTATTATTTATAATGCTTAACACATATACTTTGCATGCATGAAAAATAAACTAAAGGGTCTATTCTTTTAGTGAGAGTTGTTAGGTTGGTAAGATTTTGGAAATCTTCATCTAAAATCTTAAATTTTACACAATTTGAAATAAATTATAATAATTTAGTATTAATATAAAAGAAGATGATTGGGAAAATCCCAAACTTTTGATTCTTTAACTAGTTTTAAATTATTGTTAATTTATTTCAATGTTAATTCCAAAATAAATGATTAAAGTTAACACTAATCACTAATAAATGTCTTAAAGTTATTCTAACCATAACTATAAAGAATATTTTAAGTGAACTAAACAGGGAGAATATATGGATGGTGAAAACTATGATATCTAGTACCGTAAGTTTTAGTACATCCACAAAGTGCATAAAGTGCTGAAAGCCATCAACCATGTCATAATAGGCCTCGGGAAGGGTTCTTCAACTCAATAAAGGTGAGACCAAAAGGCCTTTAAGGATTAAAAAAGAAAGAGTTTTTTGGCTATTTCTTTGTTTAAGAATATTCATCCAATATGAGCAAAGAAGATTTACAAGGGATTTTCCAAGGCAAGAAAGGAATACAAACTCCTAACATATGTTGGAAATTAAAGCACACACATATATATATACACCACAATCGAAGTTTGCTCTATAGTCCAAGATCTCAGGTTAAATCACTAGTTTTCTCATCATCATGAACCATTCATAATCTAAGTAAAATCACATTAGAAGTCACTCATTTTCTAAAACCTAAATATCATGGAATGTGAGAAGAACTAATAAATATGATGACTTTTATTGTTTTCTCATTATAGGCATGATAAGAGAGACTTTTTGTTATATCTCTTTTATTTCTCTTGTATTATGTACGTTTTAATAGAGACTAACAAGTGAGGTTATATATAAAGGTTAAGGACTCTTCAACTACTCCCATATGTCATTATTGCCTAATCAACTACTCACTTATTTATTGTGCCAAGTCAAATCAATTGACCCATCATACGCATAACCCAACTTATAAAACATCTTTTATTCTCATATGATGCATTCTCTTAACTAGACAATGTATCTATTTGATTTTATTAAACATTATTTTCTTTTTGGTAAATAAGTCATATGACCTATAATTACATCTGCACTTAAAAGCTCAAATTATACACTTATTAGGGACAGTATAATGGCTATAACTCTTAGGAAAAAATAACAATTCTAATTAGGTCTTATGATATCCCAAACTTATTTTATCACATTAATTATAATATACCTTATCTCTTTAAAACTAAACTTCACATTTTCTCATTATGTATCCATAGTTATATTTATTCCCTATTAACATGATATAATTGGTATACCAATGAATACATATGATATATGATACCAATAGTCTTCCTATTTTGCATATATCCTTGCTTAAAAAGGCAAAGGGATTCATAAGGCAAGCAGTTCACTCTCTTCCTTTGATAAGCCTGGATAGTGAAATACAACAACTAAGTTATGACTAAAGGGCTTATTTAGTACTCTAATTTATCACATGAAAATGCTACCTAGGAGGCCATAAGCTTTATTTCTTCTTAGTTTTTAGATTTCTAGACTTAATGACATGTCTAAATTCATTAAGGGGATCTTTTTATGGGGCTTTACTATTAATTTTCTATTAAGAGGGATAAAAGTCCAATAGAATAAAGATGTGTAGCAAATTAAGTATAGGTTTGGGTTAACCTATTAGTAATTTTCATCTCTTGTTTCCATTTGTTTCTAATGACATTAAGGTGTCATTATGCAATAGCATTTGTTTGAATGTATAAATACAATATTCCTTTTTTTATCAATAATAAGAGAAGATTAAATCTCGAAACTCTTAGTCTCTCTAGCTATTCTTTTTCTTCTTCCTAAATTCCTCTTATCTCTCTTAAATTTCTTTTCCCTTATCTCCTCATATTTCTAAATATATTCCAAACCCTAACAAGTTCATAATTTAAACCCTAAAAAACTAAAAAAGCCCTAGATTATGATCCCTAAATAATAAAACTAAATTGTCATTTGATGTAGATTCACTAACCACCCAAATCCTTACATTTGTTTGGATGTTGATATTAAGTTGATAAGAATTGGGTTGCATATTAACTTATAAGTGGGTCTTTGAAATTTAGGCAATGTAAGTTTCTAACTAAGCATGTTAGTGAAAATTTGGGCAACGTAAGTTTCTAACTAAGTATGGTAGTGAAAATTTGATCTTCACATTATAAAGTATCTATCTGTCAAATTTGGGAAACTTATAAGAATTGGAATTTTTGTCCTATGTAAAAAATCAAAAGTTAAATTTATAATTATTTTTTAAATATCATTTTATTTTTTCTTTTATTTCTCTTAATTATGAATATTTGTATTGCTTAGATTTTGGACATATGTGAAAATAGTTAATGTGAATAAGGTAAATTATAATACATATTAGATCATAATTAAGCATATTGACTAAATTAAATACATGTTGAAATCTTAATTTGATTAAAATACTAAAAAAGACCACAAATCAACTACTAAATTAAAGTAAAAAAGTATAACCATAGGAATCTACTAAGACAATTATAATTTAAATTAAATACTTAGATTTTTCTAAAATTCATCAAACATTGTCACATAAGTGTTTTATCAGCTTTCTATTATCTTTCATAACTATAATATTAGTCATTGATCCATATGAGGTGTTGGTTCATTATATCTATTGAAAAATGTATTTTTACTTGTATTTTATTTAAACTAACTTCAACTTCAAAAGTTACACTAGTTCTAGATATCAAAGAAGAAGTATTAAAATAATCAAATTTGAGTTATCCTTCTAATAATAAACAATTAAATTATTATTTAATTTAAATTTGGAAAAATGGTTAAATCAAGTTGAAATAGATTTGGTTATTGACTATGATTAATATTTTAATTAATTTAGGAGTTTCTAAGTTTAGACTTGTATTAAAAGGATTGAATGAAATTAAAACTCAGAGATTAACTTAAAAGTGAAATAAATTTCATTATTATATATCTATTATAACAAAATTCATAATTAAAACTTTAATCAATAAAATTATTGTAATTAATTACAAACATCAATTTTAAAGAATAATTACTTAAGTAAAAAAATTAATATGTGATATCAAATAATTTGGTGGAGAAAAGGTAAAAAAATAAAAATAATAATGTAGGTCAATTATACTTAATTTTATAGTGTGAAAAAATAACTTAAAGTAAGTTGAAATTTTAATTATATTAAATATTAAGGAAAACTACAAACTAACAACTAAATTAATTTTACATATTACAAACTGAGAAATCTATTAAAAATAACTTAAAATTAAATAAATGTCACCAAATAGACTTTTTTTTCTTAAAGAATTACCAACTTCATCTCTATTTGGGAAATACTAATATACAAATAAATAGGAAATATAAAAAGAAACTTAAATTATGAGTATTTTTTTAAAAAATAACAAATCATTGATTAATAAAAATTATTTTCTTTTAAATTTAGATTTGAAAAATAGTTAAATAAATTGAATTTGAATAGGTTATTTAACCTAATTAGTATCCTAATTCATGAAGGAGTTTTTAAATTTAAACTTGTGTTAGAGAAATTATATTAAATGAAAACTTCTGATCATTATTACCTATTAATCATAATTAAAACTTTAATTAATAATATTTTTCTAATCAACTATAAGCACTAATTTTGAAGGAAAATTACTTGCATAAAAAAAATAATATATAAAGTTAAGTAACTTGGTTGAGAAAAAAGAAAAAGAATATAACAATATAAATAAAGCATATTTAATTTTATATTGTAAAAATGAGACTAGACATACCTTAAAATTGCAATTTTATTAAAATACTATTAAACACAGCAAACTAACTATTTAGTTAATATCAAATACTACAAACTATAAGATTCGATTAAGAAAATTTTAAAATTAAGAAAATATCACCATTTAAGCTCATCAAGATCACCAACTTTCTCTCATATTTGGTAATTTAATATATATATAAATATGAATAGATAAATAACCCTTTTCATTTATTTTATTTGTTTTAATGAACTCTCTCCTCTTAAGTCTCAAATATTGCTTTTTAGGATACAAACACTTTATTACTTTTTCTATAGATAGAAAATTATATTGTAATTTGAGGTTTTATTTTCTTGGTTTTGTTTCTTCATGGAATGGTTTTGTGAATTTGTTTTAGAAAGCATCCATTGTATCTTCTCTTAATCAAGTTGGATTTTAGGTCCTCTTATCCTTCGTATCTTTTCTTGATCAAATTTAGAATCTCAATCCTCTTTCTCTTGTTTAGTCACACCCTTTTTTGCTTTTTCTAACCTTTTGTTGTTTAAAGACTCAAAGTTCAATTTTGCTTCACTATCTTGGAAGCAACTCCCTCTCTCTCTCTCTCTCGCTCGCTACCTCATTAGTGTTATAAAGGACCAGTCATTGATACCAAGGATCACTAATTAGAAAGGAGGGGCATTAGAAGGGAATGACTTCTCTTTCTTGAAATATCTATCTATTGTAATTGTTGTTCAAGAAATGAAAATAATTTGATATTTAAAGTATCAAAATTTAAAAGGTTATACATAGGAACATGTTTAGCATATTTGTATGGGATAAGTCTAGATTAAAATGTGTCACTTTGCTATTTTTCTTAGATTGTTCCTTTATTGATATTCCTACTTGGAATCTTGAATAATAAATCATTAAATCTTATTATTTGGTAAGCACTATTATGCATAATATGTCATGTTTTACATGCCTAACCTTTCTGTCTATAAATTTTGATAACACTAACTATTAGATCAATTAGTAGTTGTCATCATAGTTACAAAAATTAATTACCTTATTCTTCATCATACAATGGTAGATAGTGTGAATAAAAGTTGATCTTACAAAAAGTGTTATTAATTCAATGTCAGATAAATAAAAATTAAAAGAAACTAATATGAATTAGGAGTAATTTGAATTTTTACTTTATGCTAATTAAAGTAAACAACTTAAAAAAAAAAATTATAAAAATATCAATCAAGAAAATTTCAATTTCAAGTTCACTCGTAACTATGATATT
The DNA here is from genome assembly GCA_021464305.1 of Kandelia obovata. Taxonomy (NCBI): domain Eukaryota; kingdom Viridiplantae; phylum Streptophyta; class Magnoliopsida; order Malpighiales; family Rhizophoraceae; genus Kandelia; species Kandelia obovata. The sequence continues at coordinate 2,233,945 of CM038485.1, read as the reverse complement.
TGATACTTTTGATAATCCACAATGTTGTCTTAGATTTATTAGAACTATTAACTTTAGATAACAACAAGTTTTGTTACCAAATTCCCTTAAATATTCACTAAGCAGAACAAACTTTTCACTTAGAACCTAACCATTATACCCTTAAAACAAACTATCTAGGGTTATATATTAGCAACCTTAAGACTTAAGAGAATATATTATTTCAAGTAACAATCATACAAACTTGAATTGTTTAATTTGTGTTGAATTATTCATAACAATATAAAAAAGAACTTGTTCATAATCCCTTATTGTTAATTACTACTTTGTAATTAAGAATAAGATACATATAGATTACAATTCCTAATTTTAGCAATCAACTGTCATTTAATCAATTCAATAAGTCTAACCAAATCAATTGAACAAAAAATTATTTAATATTTTAATCAGAACAATTAAAACAATTCTAATAGGAAATAAAGATCAATATAAACAAATAATATATTTTATCAAAATACCAAACATTTTGAAATCTCCCAAAACTGTTGAGAAATCCTAACTACACATACTTACAAACCAAATTTGTCTAAGGCTATCCATTAATCTCTCAGTGTTTGTTTACCTCCCTCTTCTCCCTTTTTCCCTCAGTAGTTAAAAAGACCTCATGTATATCCTAATATGCATAGAAAACATAAGAAAACCTTAAGTTACTCCTAAAAAATCTCTTAAATTATCAAGGTTAAAATAAATTCATTTTCTTCATGGTGATAGAATCTTGGTAATGATTTCTAAGGTGATACTCAAATATATATATATATATATATATAGTCTAAATTAAGGTGTAACTTCATAAAAATTGTAGTCCTCTTCTTTAACTTTCCAATGCACCTATTTTGTTTCCTAAAATAAAAGTCTAGAACCCAATTTATGGGCTAAAAACCCAAACTAACTTAATTTAGCCTGTGATAGATTCTAGAGCTATTTGTGGACCATTAACAACTAATCTTGACTTAGGTGTCTTCATAATAATTGTGAGCTTGAATACAAATTTTAATATAGGCTTTTAAATCAACCAATTTGGATCTTTAAAGCTTAAGTTATACCCATTTAAATATATTGTGCTCATATAGGAATCCTACTCACATTAGGATTTAAAATTTAGTTTTTTGCTTTAATTTTGAAGTAATTTCTCAAAACCCAAACAAACTCAGATCTAAACTCACAACACCATTCTAGAAAATTTGAGATGTCTACTAGAACTGCAGTAAAGGCCACTTTTCCAATTTAAACCTTTAAGTCAATGAAAATCTTGAAATAAGCAACAAATGTCAAAATGGTAAAATGTTGAAATTTTACCTACTAAAAGTACAAATTCTAGAAATTTTCCTAAAACAAACCTAAGTCAAAAACATATTTTAATCAACTTAAATAGATATAAAAATTATTAAGAAAAAACTAAATGTAAAAGGGAATAAATAAATAAATTCTCAGTAATCACATGTTTTGTCCTTATGGTCGCATATAATATTGTCTCCTCCTCAAGTTAACAAATCTTACTATCCTTCATGCTACATAAGTAAGCCTTTATAATTGAATGGTTTGTAGTTTATTTTAATTCCTTCTAGAAAAATTTGCACTTTTATATTACACATTATGTTATTTCTTTATTCTTTTCTTTTGCTTATGGCTTAATGAGTGGGATACATACAATTGTTCATTTAGCACATAAACCTTAAGATTAGGTAACTGTCTATTATAAATTACAAATTTCCTTGAGATTTTGGAAAACATGTCATTGTTCAGATTAAAATAAACCCTTATATGTTCAAAATATCTTCTCAATATGTTTCCTTTTTGCCTAACAAATTATTTTTTTTTTCTTAAGTTGATGGGAGTTTCTCGGTCAACCATATGATGAATATTTGCACATAAAAAACCTTTTAACATCATTACACACTTGTGCTTGGGACCATTAGTTATGAATATGAGGTGTTTGATTTACACCTTTGCTTGTCTCTTTTTTGTTTAGTTAATTTGACTCTATAAATCTCATTATGTGTTTAATTGGATAATCTATGATGCTTGTAGTTAGTCAAAAAAATGTTTTAATGGAAAAAAAAATGCTTAAATCATAGATGGATTAGTTCTTTGTTATTTTAAAGTAGATAGTGTAACCTAAAAGTTCCAATGGTTAGAGCATGAGAATGGAGATTAACTTTGCATTTTAATATGAATTTGTTTCCAATAGGAATAAGCATCTTATTCACTTAAAGCAAGTGCTCCCTCTTTCTATACTTTGCCCTTACTCAAAAATTCTGGTTGCATCACATAACATTCTTTGTCCTCATTATTTTGAGTTTTATTTTTGAATAGCTTACACCACTTGCTCACTTAATGAATATTGAATTTTAATATTAATAATGGAAAAAGAAAAAATGATACAAAACCTAAAATATCTCTTCTTTTAATAAGCATTTCCTTTCCTTTTTAATAAAAAATATTTATTTTATGTCTTTTTTAACTTTCTCAATTAATAGTTCTAACTTATTCATATTATTTCTCATAATTTCTTTATTTATGGAAAATCTATGTATGATTGATTATTATTGTCAAAATAGTGACCAGCAATTCTAGCTAAGGTTTCACTAAGTAATTCTTTAAATCAACTTGTTCAAAATTTCCTTAACTAAGAATGAGTTCATGGGTAGGTATGCCATTTATTATCAAAATAGGTTTGTGGTAATCATAAGAGCTAGGAAAAACTCAGGTGGTGATTGAAGTAAGTGTTGAACCTTTTAATTAAATTGTTCTTGAGTTTTTTAAGTTTGATTTTTATTTTATATTTTTATACCTTGCAATTCTATCTAACAATGCAACAATAGTTTTTGCATGACATTTATGACAGTTGTGATGCCTCTAAGATTTTAAATTCATTTGTCAATTAAAGGTGAAAAACATCCAAGTGGATATGATTCCAGTTATGTAAAAAGAAGTTTATTTATTGACCAGGTCATAATGTAATGGTATTTATATGTTATGAAAAAATATAAATTTGGATTTTAAAAAGTTTAACCTTAGAATTTTCTAGTTTGCTAAGGGTTGCATTCTATAAAGAGGTTGTTTCTTTGGCTTAAACTAATGACTTTATGGTTGCAAGGGAGTAACTTGTTGTTGCACCAAGGCCCTAAACTTGAAAATTATGTTAGTCTACTCTTGTGTCATCTATAGAAGGACAAGTCATTTGATTGATAAAGTAAGATGCATATTTTCTTATCATATCACTAGGTTTTGATATATCATATAGGCAATAAGATGTGCTTTTTATTGGATCTTTTGCTATTATGTGTTTTATGTGGGGAGATTAGACTTGTTTGGTAACTAACCTAGTCTCAATAATGTGGGCATTGAATGATACCCACCGTCCTCATTTTCTACATTTTGTATAACCCTTCAACTCCCATGGTTTTTTTTTTTTTTTTTGCTTATTTAGCCCCAAATATTTCTAAAGCAAGTTCAAAATGTAGGAAAAATTATATTGAAAGTAATGTGTCTACAATGTAATCATTATTGTTACCTCAATACAAATCCATAGAGTATAGCTATTAAAGTCAATCCAACTTCTTTCCTAAACATGTTTGGAAGGTCCAACCTTTCATAATTATAAGTAACATGATAAAGTAGTATTCATTGAACTAACACTTCAAGATATAGTTAGAAGTAACATAAGGCATACAGAGGCATTTTTATTTTCTTAAAAGACTCACATAGTGAAAAAGTAAGCATGAATTCTTCCACTTTTCTTATTGGTCATCCAATTAACACATATGGAATGCTATAATGAGTTTTCTCCTTTGTGAACCTTATGCCACTTTTACTTTACATCATAATAACTCATCATATAGATCTTGGTTTAGTTATTCTCAAGCATCTAATTTGAGTTCTCTAAGTATTTAAAGCACTAAAATAAAATCTTACATCAAACTTTTTGCATGTTATATGAATATTAGGTAATCCATACTAGCATTATTTTTTCTTTCAATTTTTAAGGTCTCATCTTGACTATTTCAAAGCAATGCATAATATTAAGTGTGATTCATCAAATAGTTCTTTTCACTCAATTGGTTTAATCTCTACTCATTGTCTAAGTGATAAAGGTGATTGCTCATGTGAATGGACCAACCTTAACTTATGTGACATAACCCTTTCAACAACATATTTGAATACTCATATACATGTTACTACTTTCACATTCAATTGTTGTAATTTTGTGTTAGCATCAATATATTGCACTTTATGTAAATCTATAAGTCACTACTCAATTTCCAAAGACTTAATACGAGACTCTCACATCTACAATACTATGTCTCTCATTAAATTTTATTTCAAGTCAATATAATTAGTCTTAATGTCTTGTCCAAGATCTTTTAAGTAGGCACAACTTTCTTAAAGTGTCATATGTAGATATTTTCTAATGTTTTAAAGATATTTTCAAGCAAACATTATCACTTATTGTAACTAAACACATACAACACACTTTTCCTTTGTTTACATAAGGCAATGAATGTGTGCTTCTTACTTTTACATGTAATGGTCTTGCCATTAAGTAAGAAATTTCAGTTATTATTTTGCAATTAATCAAGTCATTATTCTCAATAATAACTTAATATCATGTTAAGTGCAATTTCTCTTTTTTATCATTCCTAATGACATAAAATGTAATTTGCAATGCCCATCAAGAATTCCAATATCACATTGATTATAGTTAAAACTTCAAATCCTTAACACATTGCAAGCTACTAATCATTGTTTACATAACAAAAGAAGGAAATGACCAAATAGTCAAGATTTAAAGCTTGTACAAACTAAACAAATAGTTAACCTTGAAAGGGCAATAGTGCATCCAAGCTAACATGAAGCAATCTGACACATATTTCAACAAATTCTATGAGCTTAAAAAACAAGGGCATAAAAGGCTACCCAAGTTAAAACTCCAAAGGAGCAAGTCATACATCCAAAAAGGGGAAACATAAACACAAAAGTCAATCTCCAAGAAAAGAATTACAAAGGCGCGAATTCTCCCCAAATACATATGGAACAAGAGAAAGAGCCACATAAACATAAAAATGAGTCTAACTAAGATTAAGTTTCCAAACACAACAAAAGACTAGCCAAAACAAGTCACTAGAAACCTAAGGGCACTAACACCCTTGGATTGAACCTTAGGCAAATCATCTCAGTGAGAAGCTTGCTAAACATATTGACAAGAAGTGACAAATTTATGGATAGTCAGTTCTCAGCTACTTACATAACAATCTTCAACCTCAATTTGTGAGTTACAAGCCATAAAAGAGTAGAAGACAATGATAACACAAGTAAATACCGAACACCAAGTAAAACTTAGCCTATGAAATCTCATTTGAGGGTCATAGGTTAAAGTAGACATACTTACACACAAGAAAAAAAGAAAGGAACACACAACGTGATAGGAAACTACACTTTTAGTTATTTGTCAAAGGCCAAAACAGAATGTAGCTATATTGAGTTACTCAAAATGTGTCATCATACAAAGACTAACAAAAGCATACTCAACCCTCATTTAAGGGTTGCATATTGACTAAGGAAAATAATAAAATACACAAAGAAAGATTACAAGGGGAAAAAATACTCTTAGTCTCCCAAAGTCAATAAGTAATCATTAAGAAATCTCTCACAACTAATTATGAGTATATCATAATGCAAAATCATAACTCAAGCTTCAATGTTAGAGTGCATTATCAAGCTCCCAAGACAAAGTGTCCTCTTAAGCTCATATGCCAAGCACCCTTTTAAGCTCCCAAGATAAAGTGCACTCTTAAAGCTCTTAAGATAAAACACCCTTTTAAGTTCCCAAGTCCAAGCACACTTATAAGCTCCCAGGATAAAGTACCCTCTTTAAGCTCTAAAGCTAAAGTGCACTTTCAAGCTCCCATAATGAAGTTTCATCTTTAAGCTCTTAAGCTAAAGTGCACTTTTAATCTCATATGATGGAATTTCCTTCTAAGCTTCCAAAATGAAGCATTCTTTTTCAGCTCCTAAGCCAGAGTGCAATCTCAAAACTTCAATACGAAGCACCCTTTTAAGCTCCCCAAACATAGCACTCTCTTTAAGCTCCCAAGCTAAAGCACACTTAAGCCTTTATATGAAACGTCATCTCCAAGCTCCTAAGATGGAGCATCCTCTTTAAGTTCCCAAGATAGAGCACCCTTCTAAGCTCCAAAGGTAAAGAGCACTATCTTTATGCTTCTAAGTTGGAGTGCACTCTCAAGAACCAAAGACAATGTTATCTTCAAGGTTTGAAGTCAAAGCAAACATTCAAGCTCTTAATACATGGTACCCTTTTAAGCTCCCAAACCAGAGTGCACTCTTAAGCTCCCAAGATAAAGTACACTTTTAAGCTCCCAAGTTAGAGCACACTTTTAAACCCCTTAGGTCAAAAACCTCTCTCTATATTAAGTTTAAGTTCATTCAAACTTCCAAGCCAAAGCTTTCTTACCCTCCATCTGGAGCCATTTCCTACTCATAGTGAAGGAAACTTCTCCACTAACTAAAATCATTTTTTAGGAAACTCCAACTCTTAATGCCCATGCCAATGATTATGCTAATAATCTTAGCACTAAACTCTGTAGCCTAAACTTAATCACCTAGTTTAGACTCTTTTTAAGATGGAATAGGTATTAAGGACTAAATTGGGCTATTAGGTCTTGAAGCTTAACCTCCCTTTAGACTTGTACCACATAATCAAACCAAGGCTTAATATCCCCCAATTTGGCTCACTAAGCCCAACCATAATCTTTTATAGACCTCATGACTCCTATTACCATGAGCACCTAAATAAGCAGTAAGACTCACCAAGTTACGTACCATTTCAAATTTTATAAATAAAGGGGCTCTTACTCTCATAAGGTAGCTCTTTTACACCCCCTATAACTCTCTACATATCATCTTGGTTTTGAAGCCTCTTAGTAACTTAAGTATCAGAGTGATTATCAGTATGGAAGCAATATATTGGAAAAACTAATGTGGTATCATGAGAAATTTTTCTAAATGTTCAATTTGTAAGTGTGTTGCTTCCTTCACTTTATTTAAATCATTACTGTACATAAATTGAATACATACATTAAAGGTCAAAAATTATATCCTTACTGTTTATCTATCGCAACTAAAAGATATGGACTATTTGTGGGAACTAGGAATTGATTGCTATTATCTACTTAAGACATTTTGTGTTTAAAGATTCTTGTTGTAAAGAAATAATTAGTTTTGATATGTTTATTTATCTTGTCTCCTACAATAATCTCTATTCATCAATTTTGTTAATTAATAAATATAACTTTTGAAAAGACATAAGTTGTAGATTCCTTGTTTACTATTTTCTTAGCGGATTGAAGAAGTCTAGATTTTGATTATTTGAGGGAAGCAAATATTTATGTTTCTATAACTCTCTTATAATTTAAGAAAATTTATATTTAGCATACTCTAGCTTAGATCTAGTAACAATTCAACTCTTACATTTTAAAGTATAATAAAAAAGATATCAACATTTAAGCCCAATAATTATCCATTAATAAAATTTGAAATAATTACAAAAATATCATTGCAAAAAAGAAAACCATTTTGGAGCTAGATTTTGGACTTAGATTATTGGTTATGTTGATTCTTTAAAATGATAATATTGTTACTAGAAATTTTTGCCTAGCAAATGCCTTTTTGGAGCTAGATTTTGGACTTAGATTATTAGTTTTTTATTTTGAATTTATTAATTGTCAGTCACTTTTTTCAAAACAAAATAAACTTCACCAAAAGAAAGGACATAAATGTCTTTTTTACCATTTTTGTTATGTTAGATCAACAATCATTAATTGTAGTATATTTTTTTGATATTTTAAAATATATATGTAAATTGTTACCAAACATAAACTAGAGTATGCTAAAAATGTGAATTCCCCCCCCCCTTTTTATTTGGAAGAATTTGATATTAAAGGTATTAAGAAAAAAATTATAAGGTTGAAATTTGATTTTAGTAAGTAGAAAACATATTTTTCATAATAAACCAACCTCTAAAAGGTTTTTATTGCAAATGAGGTGTTACCATTGAATTTTCAGGCCATTTTTAACTTTCTATTTGATTTTGTTTCTTGTATCAACTTTTTAATCTTGTATCAAGTCAAACAACCAATAATGTTTGCTTTACCAAATTTGTGTTCTTTGGTTTATGATTTTTGTGGTTTTGATTAACCTAATTATTGTTGTTCTCAAAACTATATACTTAGATGTCAATGAAAATTGTGGAGCGTTTGTACTTTTACACCTAACCAATAAAAAAGAAATTGAAAATTGTAGTTTCTCTTGGTTCTTTATGATGCTCACTAGGCTATTTTAGCAATAAAGGAGTACTTTTGGAGGATTGACAAGTCCTTAATAGTGATTGATCTTATAGAATAAGAGTGATATGATTCCTCTTCAATTAAAATCATAAAGGTTGACAATGGTGGGGACTATTCCATTAGAGAAGATAAATTTTGGGTATTAAATTTTTTAAGAAATCTATCATCATAAATGTTAATCTTTCAATTCTTGGAATTGAATATATTCATCTAAATAATATTGTAAATAACATAACTTAGTTTGCAAAAATTGAAATTATTGATGCGTTTAAATAATTCACCTTAGCCTAATAGTCAATTTCTCTTTATCACACGTCTTTAGTGGAGTTCTTATATGTGTTAGGAAGAGAGAGGATTAGTTATATATATATATATATATACACACACACACACACACTAAACTTCATTCCAAATATCAATAAAATAGCAAAACCTCTCCATGATAAACTTAACGAAAAACTATGTTCCTTGGACTTCAAGGTAATCTATGAATTTGGTTTTTCATTACAAACCCCTTAATAAAGCACTTTGTTGGATTTGGTATCCAATAATAAGTAAGATCTACTTCAAAAATTGCATTCTTCTTTTATTTTCTCAAAATTTGATATGAAATTCGGATTTTGGCAAATACATATTCAACTAAAAGATTGTTACAAAATTGCATTTACAGTTCCATTTAATCAATACAAATGGAATGTAATGCCTTTTAGTTTAAAAAATGCTCCTTCTAAATTTCAAAGAATCATGACTCACATTTTCCAACCATATTTCTAATTTTTCATTATTTACATTGATGATATATTCATTTTTTCAAACTTCATTAATCAATATTTCAAGCATTTACAAACATTTTTATGTCACAACAAGAAATGGTTTGGTTCTTTCTCATTCAAAGATCTCCTTTTTCCAAACCAAAATCAAATTTCTCAAACACTATATCTCTTAGAGAATTATCACTCCTAATGAAAGGTTCCAAGTGTTTGCTAAGAAATTCCCAGATAAGATCTTTGACAAATTTCAACTCCAAGATTTTTAGAAAGTCTTAATTATATACTAAACTTCATTCTAAATATCAATATAATAACAAAACCTCTCCATGATAAATTTAAGAAAAACCCTATTCCTTAGACTTCAAGGCATATTTCTATTGTTTAGCAGAAAAATTCTCAAGTAACATGTATTCGTTGTCTTTATATTGGTAATCCAACTCTTCCCAAAATTATAGAAACTAATTTTTCTAATCTAGGATACAGTGGCATACTCAAATAACTCCAAGACAACAAAAAACAAATTATTTAATTCACCTTTGGATCTTAAAATGATTCTCAAAATAATTATTCAACTATTAAAAAAGAAATTCTTTCAATTCTTTTGTGTATGAGAAAATTTCAAAATGATTTGTTAAATCAAAATTTTCTTTTTTAAATAAATTGCAAGTATGCTAAAGATGTTTTGCACAAAGGCGTTCAACATATTACTTCTAAATAAATTTTTGCAAGATAACAAGCTATACTGTCTATTTTTTATTTTGATATAAAATATATCAAAGGAAAGCACAATTTAATTCTTAATTTATTAACCCAAGAATTCTTACAAAATCTTCATCATACCTCACAAATTGAAGGATAAAGAAAAAGCTCCTCTCTAAACCCCACCAATAAAAACTCCAATAACCACACTAGAAATCACAAAACTCAAACCAATAACACCTACCTAAATAATCTCTACAAACCCATAAAGTCATGTGTTAACTTAATCAAAGCTCATGAAGAAGCCCGATCCTCCCAAAATTCAAAAAATAGCTATATGTCAAAAAATGGATAGAAAGTCTATCCAATGCTCCAAACCTACTCACAACACTTCGGGGAGTTATAACAATCCAACAAATTGTCAAAGGTAAACTCTCAAACACAATTTCACAAAATGAGATAGGTTTTCCAAGAAAACCTCTATCTCAAATCAATTTTCCCAAAATGCATTGGCACAAACACACACAAAAAAAAATTAACTTGTATTGTTCAACCAAATTTCCAAAATGTTTTGCCCATAAAACAAGAGTTTTATGATCCACATCCTTTTTCTGCAATCTCAAATGCCTTCCTTACTGAATGGTATTACAAACCAATTGATCTTAATCCTATTATATGGCCATCTTGGAAACTACAAAGTTCGTCAAATTCAAATACTTTTATTTTGAGGAAAATATAACAAACTGTACATATTCTACTTATCATATACAAAAAATCCTTAGCCCTCATCAATGGGGTCAAAGCCTTTTAAAACTAAAACCTTTCCCAATCAACCTTAGTACCACATATCCCCATTGCTGGTTTTTCAACTACTAGGATTACTAACAAGTATGGTATAATGCATTCCTCATCCAAAATCAATCGGGTAGTCATTCTTCACTATTCTATTTTAACCACAAACATGATTTTTTCCAAACTCACAACTAATTCAAACAATGGTGGATATATCTCAGCTCAATCCCTAATGTCTTTCCTCTAGAAGTGCATGAAGGATATTAGTTGTTCAAAACAAAGTATGTGCTTACAAATGAAGAAAGAAGGTTTTTTCTCGTCTTTCTTTCTTATACCAAATTCTTTGTGCCTTGGCTTTTAACTTGGTACTTAGAATACCAAAATATAAATGGTATTCTTTATATTACTGAAAATTTAAGGTTAAATTGTAAGATGCATTCAAGTATTTAGAAAACTTGTACAAACCCATCATCCAAAATTGGCTCTGAAAAACCTTAGTTTTAGAATCCTTTTGATACCAAGCCCATAAATACCACTATCCTAGCCAAAAATCTCATACAAATGTCCTCTTTGCAAAAGCCTAAACATAAGAAGAATATTTTGAAATAATGAAACAATTATTGTAATCCCAATCTTCTTCTAGCTAAACCTAATATGCCCAATCGGTAGCCAACTATAGATCTCAAAAATGACAACGAGTATATATGTTACAACATATTATCCCATATTATCCCAATTAGTATTTTTTTAAAAAAATGAGTCATAAAAGAAAAGTAATTTTTGGCGCAAATAACACCTCGTGATTGTTAGCTCCAATTCACATAAATCAAAACAACTTATGGTGCAAATAGCTCCCTGTGATTGTTAGCTCCACTTCACAAAGGAAAAAGTAACTTTCGGTGCAAATAGCTCCTTTTAATTGCAACTCCATTCCATAAAATGAAAAAAAAAAACTATCCGTGGACTTTACAGATTCTCAAGCCTAAAGAGCCCTTTCCAAGCTATAAATAAGAAGCAAGAGAATCAAAAAAGGCAAAATGAAAATTTTCCATCGATCCTTATAAAAATCATTTTGTAATTTCTCCTCCCATTGTAGAATCACCCTTCTCTTCCTCTCTCTGTATGCTATCTCTTGTAAGTTTTGTATTTTTTAATTTCTTTAATTTTCACAAAAAATATTTTGTAAAATTATAGTATATCAACTAAAAACTAGTAATCTCTCACCTAAGGCATTTATGCTCAAGAAACCTCTACTTTAACAATATCACATACTAGAATTTTGAAAATAATAACATTATAATATTTCTATATTGTTTTGTATATGCGTGTTTTTGCTTTCATAATTTGATATCAAAGCCAAACTTTTCCAAATATCCTAATTTTGAAATTTTTTGCCTTGGATTGTTCGGTCATTATCTTGTTTGAATATTATAAGGAACTATTCACCTTCCTCAATTGCTTGGACTATAGAAATCTTGTATACAAAAGCTTCAGGTATGAATCCAATTATGTGTCCTACCTCCTACTGTTCTTCTTATTCTTCCCATTCTGAGCCTCGTAGGATTAATAGTGAAGAAATTACTCTAGACGATTTCACAAAAGGGATTGATGATTAGGAAATTTTCAGAATTCAAAAAGATCAAATTTACAAACTTTCAAAACTCAATCTTTTCAAAATTAATTTCACTATCAAAACCCCAAAAAAAAAGACGTATTTAAATTCAAAACCTTTTAAAACTATTCATCTTTTTTCCCAAAAGTCTTTACAAAACCACAAACAAAATCATTACAAATATATACATAAAGGACTTATACAAGTTGGAATTAGACCTTTGACAAAAGAAGGTTTAAATAGCTTCATACTTGCAATCCTAAGTGATGTCGAATTCATAAATTTCATGATTCTCTGTTGAGTATGGTTGAGTCAAGTCTTTGCAGCAAACCTATTTCTTTTAGCTATTACAAAAATCTTACAATTTCTCTACATGACTAAAATATTTTATAAAACTTATTTTGCAAATTAAAACTCATAATTACAAAATGTTGGAAGGATTAATTCCAATAGCTTTGATTTTTAAAAATCACTACAAAACAATGATTTCTGCATTTGCATCAAAACATCATTTTCAATCAAAACAAGGGTGAGACTTTTCTCCTCAAGACAAACCTTACTTGCTCACACATGGTAATCTCTAAAGCAATCTAATGGAAAGATGTGACTCTTCTAGAAAATTGGATTCTTGAAGGAGCCATACAACCTTGCCACAAATAAAACCAAATATTGAACTCTCAAATATCCAACAACATCAAGATGGAATTGTTGTATTAACCTTCAATAGAAGATCAAACAATTTTTGATTTTTTGAAATAGCTTCTATATCTTCTACCATAGATCTCCATAACTTTCCACATACCAACCCGAATCCCTTCCCAAATTTACAAAATAAAACCTAACCACAAAGATTCTCTACCTCATATATTCCAAGTACCTCTTTACAAAATGCAGATTATCAAACCAATATCACACATCCCATCCATACAAATCCCATTAATCCTACACCTCTAACTTCACCAGTCACATTTGTCATCACTAAAAATACTTCTCATGAAATTCATGTTTAAAGAAAGATTTTCAAGTTAAGAAAACATATTTGCATAATGATTTTTATTAAGACCATAATATTAACAAAAGACTTTGGTTTTTCAAAAAATTTTTGCAAAACAAGAAATAGATTCAAAACCAGATTTATTAATTCATTCACCAACAAAAAGCACATATATTGTTTTTTGAATGGTTTGAAATCTGTGCTTCTCAAAATGAGATTGATTATCCTTTTCAAAGACTATATATCCTATTGTTCTTAGAAATAAGATAAAGGAATGAACTGCTTTAAATGATCATGTCATCGAAGCATAACATTATAGAATAAGCCCCTTTCAAAATTCCTTAGGATTTTGATGATTTAAAAATGATTATTCAACAAAACAATTTCTAAATGCTTACTTACATTCTTTAGGAACTTAACTCACTCGAGTAAAATCTCATTTGCAAACAAATGAGGTAAGAACATATAATCAAAATCATCTTCCTTAAAAAATCATCAAGACTCTTATTTTTAAACATTACCAAATTACAAAATCTACAAAAATTCGCTAACCAGATGATAAAGAACTTGTTAGTACCATCAAAACTTAATTCTTCAAATTGGACCCTTCTTCTTTTAAGACCGTAAGTACCTTATATCATTCATAGGCCTATACCTCTAAAGAATAAGCCTTCAAATCAAAAATTTCACTCATTAACCATATACACTGGCCCAAACATATTTCCATAATTACTACTCTAGATTTGGATGTTCATAACAAACCTAATATTCTATCCTAATACTAATTTAATGCTTTCTCCATCTATGAATGAAACATTTATGGTATGTCTATATATAACATACTTAGTCTTCTCTTAAAAATGACCATGGTAACTAATGCTTACAAAATTCAAAACAAAACTTCAAACAAAACTATTGTTGAATTCCTAATTTCAAGATTTTCATGATAGTTCAAAGGTTGATGGCATTATCATCTTATTAATTCCTATAAGACAGAAAATCCTTTAGGCTATCAAAACATAGATGACAATGTCTCTGTTCTTGATAGCCTGGGAAATACCACAAAGGATACAATCACATGCCTCATCCTTACCATTTCTCTTCACTTCATTAGAGATCCTCCACATCTCAAAGACAAAAATACAAAGCTCCTCAAAAATCTCAGATGCAAAAAAGCTCAATGACTTTTAATACTAAAAAACTATATTCCTTACCAGGATCATACTTAGAGAAGACTACAATCAACCTTTTTGGAAGGCAAGTTTCTGGCGAGACTTCCAACATCATTAGTAGAACATGTTAAGAATTTTATAAGAAGCATATATGGAAATCCTATTTCATACTTTCATTTGACTTATGGAGAGCTCATCAATTATACACAAAAGGAAGAATTTAAAATTTGTCAAGATCTTAAACTCCAAAAGCATTTAAAGTGGGAACTCAAGCAATCTCACTTTGAAGCAAGAATCTTTTGCCAACAATTCAATCTAGGTCTTCTTGATACTAACTCCTTAACTCTAAGACCTAAAAGGTCTTATTCAGAAAAATCACATCCTTATAGAAAATCCAATAAAGCCTCATTTTACCAAAAATCCAAGAAACCCAAAAAAAAAAAGCCTCTCATTCCAAATCCACTACCACTCTCAAAAGATCTCAAAAAATATCACCTATTATAGATGTGGAAAGAAAGGCCACATCTCCAAATATTGAAAAATCAACAAAAGACTCCAAGGGCTCTAATTGGAACCAAAAGTTTTTATGAAGGTCAAAGCCCTTATACAAACTTCTGAATTTGAAGCCACCTCTTCAAACACCCTTCCACAAATTGACCAGATGGAGATAAACTCCTTTGAAAATGATTCAGACTCCAAACAAATCAATGTGTTATCAAAAAACCAAGAAATTCTCATTGATATTGTCAAACATATCAATGATCCTTCTCTCAAAAAAAAAAAAAAAAACTAGAAAAACTCCTCAAAACCTTTGAAGGTAAAGCCCCATATGTTACAAACCTACCTTCTACCTCAAAACCTCCATATAACTTTACCTTAATCATGTTTAAACAAAACTTCAAAACACCAAACCTATTATCCATGATCTTTAAAAAGAAATCAAAACCATCAAAACATAACTTAGAGAGCTCAAAGTCCAACAACAAAAAGACCAAGAAATCCTATAACACATCATCTAAAAAACACTAGAAAATGAAGATCCTAATTATGATCCTAAAGAACCTCAAGATACTCAAGAACTCCAAAATCTTGAAAAACACCCAAAAGAGTTTCTTTTTACTCTTGAGCAAGTAACTTCTTGAAAGCACCTAATAAGAATTCCTCTGATTTTTTCCAATGATTTTAAATTGATGTTATTACTCTGTTTGATAAAAGTGCTAATTTAAACTACATCAAGTATGGTATTAATCCACATAATTTTTTGAAAAGACAATAGAAAAACCTTCTGCTATAAATTCTTTAAAGCTTCTAATTACTAGCCATTACTTTTGTTCAAAATTAAAATTTTCAAATCAAAACTTCTTTTATTATTGTTAAAGATATTCATTATATTGTCATTCTAGGAACACCATTCATTAATTTGATCATGCCTCCTTATTCTATCAATTATGATATAATATCTTTCAAAACCAAATCTTACAAACTTATTTTTCCTTTTATTGAAAAACCCAAAACCATTAATCTTGTCTTATAAAAACTCACATTATTAATGAGAATAAGATAAATACTCTTATTTATACAAAATAATTTAAACTTTTTGTTTTGAACAAGGATATTTCTTTTCAAAGAATTCAAAATCAATTACAAAATCCTTCTATTCAACTGAAGATTTCTGAATTTCAAAACCCTTTGCCAAAAGAATGTTGTTCTGACATTCCAAATGCATTTTGGTAGAAAAAAAATAGCATATGGTAAACCTACCATATGAACTTAATTTTGATGAATGTCAAATTCCCACAAAACCTAGGCCTATTCAAACGAATGCATAGCTAGAAAAGAACTATAAGAATGAAATAAAGGACCTAGAATCAAAAAGCCTTATTTCAAAATCTTGCTTCCCTTAGTCATGTGCAACTTTTTACATCAACAAAAACTCTAAAATTGAAATAAGGGGATGCACATACAATATATAAATATTATAATTTTATTATTATCAAAATTACATAGATTTCTCAAGCATAAATGCCTTAAGCTAGAGATTACTGGTTTTCAGTTGATATATTATAATTTTACAAAAGAATTTTGTGAAAATAAAATCAAATACAAAATACAGAAATTACAATATACAAAACTTACAAGAGATAACACACAGAAAGAGGAAGAGAAGGATGATTCTACAAAGGGAGGAGATAATATAAAAGGGTTTTTTATAAGGACTGATGGGACTTTTTCATTCTGTCTTTATACACACACAATTACATAGGCTAAATTAGGCATGTCCATTAATACTTAAATTAAACTTAAGATTATAGTCATTAATAGTGCAATAATATACACAATTATTCTGCATTAATTAGACCATACTATAATTGAATCCTTAATAAATATTTATTCAAGAATATTCTAACATGACTGATTAGAAAAATCTAAAATTCTCCCATTTAACCTGATTAAAATTTATTACATTAATCATTAAATGCAAATGAAAATAATAATCTCTTATCATTCTATCATATTGTCATAATATGATAAATCGTTCAGTGTTAGTTATGGTAGTTATGTTTTATTTATTCAAAACACTTTCTTCCATATACTACAACACTTACAATCTACCTTACAAGACTCATTAAATATATATAATTTCATAATAATTCACAATAATGTTACATAAAAACTTTCCTATTAATTTTAAACTAGTAATGAGTGCATAATCACAAGATAATAGGAAATACACAATTTATGTTAGAAATACATCAATGAGATTATAGTATTATTACATCATTCATAATTAATTATCATTAATACAACCAAAATTCATTCTAAGAATAAGTTCTCTACATAATTTTGGTTGTAAATTTTTACATTGATCTATCATCATGAGATCAATTACTACTTTATAGGCACTTTTTGTTTCTGAACCTTCTCTTTAATGACAAAATACTTTAATTTTCATTAAATTTAGTACCTTTTAAGTATTTTTCATTCTTAGAGAAGAATATTGCTGAAAAAATATTACATAAATTTTTAGTGGCTTAATAATAGCATCAACAAGCTCAAGTCTTGAAATAATGTTCCATAACCATAATGTGCAAACTATAACTTTAAATAACATCATAAAATCTTTTTTTATAATACTAATTTGGTCACTTTGGGGAGTACCAAATTATAATAATAATGCATACATGTCAATTCAAACATTTTAGTTTGGTTACTTTAGTGATAATCAAACTATAACCATAATATATGTATGACATTAAATATAATAGTGAGGTCATTTTGGTGATTAACAAACAATAATTTGAATATATGTATATAAAAATATAACTTAATATCTATTAACAACAAATATCACAACATTCAAATCTATAAGTATGTCACTAACACATACAATGTATATTTGTTTAAATTGAAATTATAATCATATAGCATAAGGTATACAAAATACTACAATTTATTTTATTTTCTTTACATGAAACGAGATTGAACTTTAAACAATGAAATAAAAAATTATTAATTCTTTGAACATAAATAGCTATTATTCATTATGTGACATCCTAATTAACATGGTAAGATTGGCCTAATGGTTGCAAACAACCCCTTGTTTACAAGAAACATCAGTTCTATTCCTACATGACCTAATTTAGTATGGGTCTATAACTTCTTACCATTAAAATCAATAATGAAATTGATAATATTTGACCATACCACTACAATTTTGAGTTTGTCTTAAGTCACAATCTTAAGAATTGTTTTCTTTATTTTTCTTTTTTTTAATTTTATTTTCGTCTAACAATCAATTATAGACTAACATGAAATCTTATTATTTTTATGGGATCAAAGAATAATTATTAAGTAAATATATATATTCTTTATCATATGTAAAAAATATTTAATTTCAAAATCTTTATTCTTATACCTATTGTTTGATTTTTTTAATAAATTTATTAATATAAAATTAATCTTTCAAATTTTGAAACTAAATATATTCATATAAATAATACTGTAAATAATATACATGAGTTTACAAAAACTAAAAGTATTGGTGTGTTTACAAAATTTGACTAAGTCTAATAATAAATTTATCTTTCCTAATATTTACTATAATCACACACTTTTGAATAAAATTTGTTCATGTATATCAAAAAAAAAAAGGACTAATTATATATATATATATATATATATACACACACATAATTATATAGATTAAATTAAACATGTCCATTAATACCTAAATTAAACTCAAAATTATAATCTTTATTAGTGTATTTTTGAACTTTCATGATTTATTGTTAATTAAATCTTTGGCAGTTTGGCAGATTTATATTGCACTGATTATAGGTTGTTAGAACAGCAAACGAACACTGCTTCTTCTTCTTTTGCTGATAGAGGGAGTGCATGCATCTGATTTTGTTGTGAAGATTTGGATCAAGTTTGTGTTGCTATCTAATGCCGTCATTATCACTTTGCATGGTATTAATGAACCTATACCTCTCCTTTTTGCTATTTTGATTAACTGAAGCATACAGTTGAATAACTTGATTTCATGCCTTATGCTAGTTAGGTAGTTGGAGAAAACTGCGGCAGTCGGAGCAGGAAAATTTTAGACATCCAGGTAGCCACAATCAAAAAGATATCCTGTTTAGTGGACTTGGATCGTGGTTATAATTTTTCTCTTGTTTTTGCTACTTCTTGCTATATGCACCGGCACGGATCGAACGGGAGCGCTTTTGTAACAAGCTCTAAATGAAATTGCGGCATTATGTAGGAAATACCAGAGTGGTCATGGTTGTGCCATGTGAAAAATGATTCCATGGACCTGCCGAAGTTCGAACTAACATTTGGAAATTTGATTTGGTATGATGTTCAAAGCTGCAGTTACAGTAGTGCTTCTTCATCGGCAAATTGGACGACATGCATAGCATGATATATACATATATATATATATATATGATTCACGCGTGCTTGACAATGATCCATCCATAGCATGTCTGCGAAGCATTTTATCCATCTCTCTCTGATTCTTCCCTGCTGTCCTTCCTTTTTTAAATCTTTTTTTTTTTATCGGTTGGTTGGAACACTCTTTTATTTAGTCTATATAGTAGTTGATTTCATTTAAGACAACAAGGCAAGAAAATAAAATATACAGGTTATGTGGCTTGCTTAAACGGTTAATATAATCTATCTATATATTAGATAAATAAATATCCAACCACCTTATAACAACCCTTACAAAGTGTATAATTCCTTGATTCCATTCTGGCGAGGAATTCGCTTTGAGGGAATACTGCTGGACGCCAGGGCCAGCGCGGGTTTTGACTAATTGATATTTCGATAATGTTTCCTGAAAATTGTAAACACCTCTTGCATGGTAGATGGATGACGTCCACTTCTTGCAACGGAATTCTATAGCTCTATGGAATAAAAAACAAATCGAATTGGAATCCTTTAACTACTTGCTGTTGTTTATGGCTTCAAGTCATTTTCTAAGGGCGTGAAAGGCATACTTCTGTGATGGTGCATACAGCAACAAGAGGCCTACAGCAGTACGCCCCACTCACTTAAAATAGGAAGGCTCCACATTGAGGACCAACCCTAACCAACAACCAAATTAGCCAATTCATAGCCAACCCCGCTTGTAGATTTGCAGGGAAATACATGACTACCCAGCAACGAACTTGAACTCTTAAAAAATCTTTAATTGTTTGTCACCCCCAGTAGACTACCCCTAGATTTGACCTAGCACATGAGGCTGCTGTGGTAAAATTTCCAAGATTCGTCTAGACACAATAAAAAGGACATGGTATAATTTCTGAGATTTGTAGGGGAGAGTAATAAGACCCAAGCTAAAAAGTGTCAAAAAGAAAAAGTCAGCCTAGAATCACCCCAACAGCAGATCTCAGCAGATCTTAGCACTGGTAAATTAAGGAAAATTTTCAGGAGCAACTTCTTTACAATGAAAAAGAACACACTTAAATTTAACCATAAAGGCCCTTCTCCCACCCTCTCGTTTCCTACGTTCTCTGCAGAATACAGTACAACCCATTTCAGTTTGGAAATCGTGCTTTCTAAAGGCAAATGGTCACCAGAGCTGGATTTTAAAAGTGGATCCATGCGTCCAAAAACAAGAAAATTGGAGCTTATATTGTTCTCTTTCCATATAAGCACGTTCACAACGGTAATCATCTGGCAATCTCAAGCTACACTTCCATGGTCCGATACATCTTCGTAGTAGTAAGGTGTCAATTTTCCATCCTTTTTGTCAGCTGCCTTAGGCAGGTTCTCTGCCTCGATTTCTTGCAGCATCTTTACCACTCTTCTCATCGATGGCCGGTTGATGGGGAGTGGACTGATGCAGAGGAGGCCAATATTAAGGACTTTGCATATCTCTTCCTTGAAGCAATAATCTAGCTTGGTGTCCAGGACATTGTCCACTCCTTTCTGATCTAAAGTGGTACATACCCACTTGACTAAGTCATTTTCACCATACTCTGGATCAACTGGACGTTTCCCCGTGACCAATTCAAGAATAACCACACCAAAGCTGTAAATGTCACTCTTTTCATTCACTCTAAGTGTGTATGCATACTCTGTCAAAGAGAACACTTAAATGAGCTTTATCAATCATAACCAAAAAAAAGATGGAAAGGAAAACTTCGTATACTTGCAAGAAGACTCATTATGACCACTAACTAAATGTTAAATGGAAAATAAATGTGGTACGTGAGCCGTATGGAAGCTTATGCAGATGAGGAGAATTTTGCATATTAAAGAGACAACAGTTAGATGCACCTGAGGAAGAAGGATTCACACACACCCCAGTTTGCTACTTACAAACTATCAATGAAGAGGAATGTCACAATAGAATCAGTAATATTACATTTCAAGATAAATAGTTCCAGTCATCTAGAGTATAAAAAGAAATGTTTTTTGCATTACCTGGAGCAATGTAACCACAAGAACCAGCAATGACAGACATGGATTTAGGTTTTCCACTTGAATCAACAACCTTGGCTACACCAAAATCAGCCACCCTGGCTACAAAATTCCCATCCAGTAAAATGTTATTGGACTTAACATCTCTATGCACGATGGGAGGAACACAATCATGATGCAAATAAGAAAGCCCCTCAGCTGCATCTACAACGATCTTATACCTCGTTGGCCAATCAAGCAACCCTCCCTTACTACCATGCAACAGATCACCCAAGCTACCGTTAGGCATATATTCATAAACCAAAAGCTTGCAGTCTCTTGCGGTGCAGCAACACCATAGCTTGACAATGTTCTTGTGTCTAATCTTGCCCAAAGTTGCAACTTCTGCCTCAAACCCATCATCCTGAACAGGACCCTTCTCAACATCACTGCTATTGTTATCCTTTTTGGCCGCACCCCAGAGCTTCTTCACGGCAACTGCCTCACCATTGCCGAGCACAACCTTGTACACTTTCCCAGATGATCCACTTCCGATAATATTATCCTCATCAAGACAATCCAAGATCTCGTATTCACTAAAACCAAGTTTATGGAAGGAAATTAAAGTCCACTTAGACTTATCCACAGCTCTCGCGTCCTTGAATCTTTTGTACTTGAGATAAAACCAAACCACACCAACAAGGAACACCAAGGCAGCAAGTACAAAAATGGACCTCAGGAGCCATATATAACCTTTACTTCTTCCTTCACTTCTTGTGTCACACAAACCTTCAATATCTCCACATAGACCCGGATTCCCTAAGAAGCTATTTTTATAGATCCCCTTAGCAAACAAGGGTGGAATCTGCCCTGATAGTCTATTATTGGACAAATTCAGCTGATTCAATTTCAAATTCTGCAAACTGATGGGGATTTCCCCCAAAAATTGATTGCTCGATAAATCAAGGTAATTAAGCACAGTCAAGCTCCCAATTCCTGCAGGAATCTTCCCTGAAAAGGAATTATCAGCCAAATTAAGCTCATTGATTTTCTTCCACAAATCTATCCTCTCGGGGAGCTCTCCAGAAAGCAAATTACCATGAAGATCCAGACTCCCGAGCTGGCTCAAATTCACTACACTCCTGGGCAGGAAGCCACTGAACTTATTTCGGCTTCCCGAAAACTCAAGAAGATGCTCAATTGACCCAATCTCCTCGGGAATGCTGCCGTTGAATCCGTTCCCATCAATAACCAACACGGATAAATTGGCTGCACCAGCGATAGTCTGAGCTATTGGACCGGAAAACGAATTGTTAACAAGATCCAGAAGGTAAACGTGCGGCAAACCCCAGAAACCAGGCGGCACTTCACCGGATAACCGGTTGTAACCTAGACGGACCCGGGTCAAGCTCCGGCATTCACTTAAGCTATCGGGTATCTGACCAGAGAGTGAGTTTTGTATCAACAAAAGTTCCTCCAGCACCCCTCTCTTGCACAAACCCGCAGGAATTTCTCCTATAAACTCATTCTGCGACAGATCGACCCATTTCAGAGGCGAGTTTTCGCCGAGATTTATGGGCAAGTCGCCGGTGAGACGGTTCTTGAACAGCCGTAGATCGTTCAAACCCGGCGAGTCTGCAATGCTCGCCGGCAGGTTCCCTTCGAGGCGGTTCTCGTAAAGACTGAGAGACTCCAAGGGCAAGAGGCAAAGCTCATCCGGAATGGAACCAGTCAACTTGTTCATAGAGGCGTCCAGCAGTCTCAACGCAGTCAAGTTCCCTAATCCGGACGGTAGGCCGCCCGTCAACGAGTTGTTGTAAAGCTCGATTTGGACGACGCTGGTCAACTCAGCGAGCGAACTCGGCACGGGCCCCACCAAATTATTAATGGCCAAATCCAAATCAGTGAGCTTCTTGAGTCGACCCAGCGAGTTGGGGATCTCGCCTACTAGGTTGCACTCGGTGAGCCAGAGTATCTCCAGGTTGGTCAAGTTCCCGAGCTCCGGCGGGATTCGACCCGGAGAAAACGGGTTGTAAGATAAATTAAGCATCCTGAGAGTAGAAATGTTGCCCACAGATGGGGGTATTGTGCCGTTGAGGAGATTGTAAACGAGAGAAATTACCTCGAGATTTTGGAAGCGGGCGAAGGAATCCGGAATATCTCCGGAGAAATTGTTTTCGGAGAGGTCCAGGTACTTGAGGTTGGGGAGGTCGGGCAGCGTGTGGGGGAGGTTACCGGTGAGCGAGTTCTCGGCAAGATCGAGGTGGCGGAGGCTCTGACAGGCGGAGATGTCCGGAGGGAGACTGGGGCCGATGGAGTTGTTCTTGAGGGAGAGAAACGAGAGGTTGCTGAGGCTGCATAGGGAAATGGGGAAAGGTCCGGCGAGGTTGGCGCTAGAGACGTCGACAGAGACGACGGAGCCGGAGGGGGAGTCGCAGCGGACGCCGGACCAGGAGAAGCAAGGGGTGTCGTCGCGGTCGGACCAGGACGAGAGAGCGGAGTCGGGGTCAGAGAGGGAGAGCTTGACTTGTTGGAGGAATAAGCCCTCCTGGTTCAGAGACAAGGACGGAACTAAAAGGCTGATTAGTAGCAGTAATAGTAGCAGTAGTCGGAAGATGATGGATAGGAAGGGAACCAAGTAAAGAGGCATGACTTCTTTCTTTCCTTTCTTTCCCTCTTTCGTGTCTGTGTGAAGCCTTAATTATAGCTTCTATATTTTTGTTGTCGGTCTTTTAGCTCCTTGGGTTGGGTTCCCAAGTTTATATAGAGAATCAGAGAGTGACATCCAATGGTAGGAGAAGATGGAGGAGAAGAAGAAGAAGCAGCAGCAGGTGGGCACAGAGAGAGGTGTGCGTTTGAGCGTGCATTTTGGCGTGAAGACTGAGATGTATAAAAGAGGTACCCAGTGGGAGATGAAAAGAAACATGAAGAGAGAGAGAGAAAGAGAGAAAGTGTGTGTTTGTGTAAGGTAGATATAGAGAGATAAAAAGAGAATGACTGTTACTTTTTTTTCTTTCTTCTTCTTCTCTTTTGCGTTTATTACGGGCTGAAGATTGTCCCGAAATGACTGAAGTCTCCCACTTTCCAACGGATATTAAATTTTTTTGCAACTACTTTTAGTGGAAATTTGCTAAAATACTGTAATATCCAAAATTACGACTTTTTTTTTTAATAACATGTTGGACGGAATCTTTTTGTACAAAATGTTTCGTTTACATAAAAAAATGTGATAATGATCCTTTTATTTTACATTTTTTCTACTTTCTTTTATATAGTAACTAAATACATTTGATTTATATTAATATATCCTTAAATTAGTTGTACAGCATCAACATAGTGCTTGTAAAAAAAAAACAAAAAACCCTTATTTCTTCTACTATTTTAATAAAAAAAATATAATTTTAAATACTACATTAAAATATCTCAAATCCTTTTGCTTTATTTTGTTCCAAGTAAAAAAAAAAGTTCGTTACTCAACACAATATACCCCAAAAAAAAAAAGTTATAAGTTATAAGACAATATTATTTATGAACAATAATATAAGTTCATAAATAATTCCATTTTAACTTGATGGATATAATCTCATATCATTTTTAGTTCAATTGTTAACTTATAGCTTTTATCTATATTTTTTTTATTTTAATTGATAGATATGTTACAAATATTGTGGAATTATTTTATATGTACTTGTGGTCTATTATATTTATTTATAATAATATTTAGGGCACAAGATAAAAAAAAAAAAGAATGTTACATAATGATATAAAAGAAAAATATTATTATTTCAGAGGTTAAATTTTGACTTTGAAATAAAAAATAAAAACATATTTAATAAAAAAATAAAAATTTAAAGATTGCATGATATACATGCAATGTATAAGTAAATAAATATTTTACGACATAAAAAATCATACGCTAAGCGTCTATAATGGCGTACAACACAAATACACTTTGACACATGAGTTCTACGTCGGTGGAAGATTAACTAATATTGTAAATGAACTACTTAATGCATTTATATTCAACTTGAACTGAGAATATCTATAACATAATATTAACATTTTTGAAACAGTTTAGAACCTATTCGAGCATGAAATTAACATTTATTTAATATTTTTAAAATTTCGATGACATTGATTTGAATTTTTATAATATTTCAGTATAAAATAATATTAAATGCGCCACAGTGGCAAGGATCTCAAGCAGATGTTATACTTTCCATGTTGTTTTGAATAAGTTATTTCCCGGGAGAAAGAAATAAAAAGGAAATATATCAACCAAGATAAAAGTAAAGGGCAGAAATATACCAACCAAGTGGGTAAATAACTGATCATTGCAAAAATAGCATTGGCCTTTCCTTTGTCTATTCTCATCAGGGTTACATCAGAGGTTAGAGCATCATTTTCTGACACGTCCAGTAAAACAGTGGATCTTAATTATTCTGTCAAATCAGTGGTAAAATTTCTCCAATATTTTAAAAATAATAGGTAATAATAGGATTAAAATAATAGATAATAATAGGTGTTAAAAAAAACGTAAAAGAATGCTGCGGATGGTGATTGTAGAGCATCGGATATGAGTTTTGTAGGATTAAAATTGGGAAATAACTAGTAATAATAGGTAATAAATATGTATGACGACAGTGCAGGATTAGAGGGCTAATGGCCATTGTGGTAATTACCGGAGTCACGCGTGTGGTTGCGGCAGGCAGAGCAGAGGATAGATGGGTAACCTGACAGTGAAATCTTTAAATCAGCGACTGTGACGGGACCTTGCAATAGAAACTACTGGAAAGGGCAATTGGTCAATTTCGGTCAAATGTTGAAACAAGGTCATTCGAGTTCAGACATACCTGGGAAATCGAGTTGCTTATTGCCCGTGTTCTATGCCCTCTTTTTACACCCTTTGCCAGCAAGCGAAATCAAGTATAACTTATAACAACAATGAGTAAAAATATGACCCAAGTGGCTGTACGGTTGAAAAATTAGCAAACAATATTATATCTTGCACTGTTCATAACATGATAGATTAGTGCAAAAGTTGGTCGGCCAAACGAGAAGACAACGTGGAACTCTGCTCCATGCGTGTCCATTCGAGGTTTAATTAACTAAGTACAGCACCAGAAGATTGTGTTTTCGGAAGTTCCAAGTCTTGGGAATGGGTTCATCTAAAATTAAGCAGTTGGGAATTGAGGTCATTGGCAAATCCAACACAATTGAGTATTCCGAAAATATCATTTGATATGGCGAATGGTTATACCACTGCTCAGCTCTCGACGAAAACTCTTTTTTATTTTTTCTTTCTTCATTCCCCCCCCTTTTTTCTTTTTTTGAAAGGTGGGACTAGGATACATTCAAAACCAACAAAACGGAAAATTCAGTCTAAAACATTTATATCTTTCAATGAAAGACTCACGACTTGCTTGGTTCATGTCAATTATTTCTTGAAAATATGTGGACGTTTATCTTCTAGACCATGTGATCCGGTACTCCAAGCCTCAAATTAGCACACAATAGCTTAAGAGGAAAAATTGTCTGGTCTTAGCTTATTCGAACTTTCCCAACTAGTTTTGACCTTTGACACGAAAATCTGTTGGGAGAGACTTCACAAATTCCGCAAGTTAATTCTTTTCTCTCTTTTGAGCAATCAAATAAATAATAAAATAGGACAAATTTCACCGAAATTTACGGGGAAGTGGATTAATTTCCAACTTCTAAAGCATAAAAATTGTTCATGAGTTTGCTTGAAGTAGTAAAGATAAGATTACATTTCTTCTCAAAAAAGATTTCTATTAATATTCTTATAGCATTACTATGTAAGATAATAATGTGCATCTTAACGTTATGTTTGATATTAGTTACAGTAAAAAGTAGTATTGAGTTTTGTTGTTACAATTGTTAAACTGGCGGTCTAAAAAATTGTTGCGAGTAAATATAATTAATTATTTAATAAAACTAAAAAAAACGCAATAGAGAAAAGCACAATTTTTAGAAGTGTTTAGTGAATTGTAAATAAAATAACTATTTTGGAAAATAATGACATTATTTTTTCAAAATATAATTCAAGAAATTATATGATAAATTAACAATATATCATTAAATACTTAATAATTATTATTATTATTATATAATTAAAAAAAAAGAAATGCAACATATATGAATTTTGTAATAATTTTTTAAAACTAACTTGAAAAGACAACGATGCTCCTTTCATGTGTTTAGTTACTGATATTTTCCGCTTTATTGACAAGGAAAAAATAAAACAAATTTGCAATTCAAATTAAGATTAGCGTTTTCGTGTACTTGATCATTCTACTCAAAGTTATCTTGTCATTGTGCCTTTTCCTTTCTTACTTCCTACGCTGCTAAAATGACCCTCGTAATCGATTCAGTGGAAAAGTAAGTTTTAACGGTGTAAAACGCTGTTATGGAAGTCAACATACAATTGTATTTGTAATTGTAATTGGACTACATAAGAGAGTGTTTAATAATTGTAATCACAAAAAGCAAGTCTTTTGTATGTTTATAAATGGTAATTAATTGGTTTAGCATTATCAGCATTTTGAGGCTGGAGCATTTTACTGCAGCCTGGAAACTCGCCTTTCCATCTTGTTTGCAGCCGGCTCTTTTGAGTTTGAGTATTTACCAAACGCTCATTTTTTGCGTTTTTATTTGAAACGTGGATCTCCAAAACGGAAACTCAATCCCAAACGATGCTTGAATTGAAGGATGTTCTCTTACTAAACACACATTATATTTTTTTAATTTTGATTTTTATAAGATAGTATTTACTTTACTCAAATTTTTCATTTTAAAAATTGAAGTTAAATACTTCTTAACTTGATTTACATAGTCTATAATTGTTCCAACAACATGCCTATTATTAACATGTAAACACGTGAGCACACCCCCAAAAAAAAATATGTATACTTAAAATATATGTATTTATTATCACTATTATACTTAAAATAATGAAACAATGAGACTAAATTACATAATTAAAAGTTTTTTTATGTCATTATTTTTGGGGCTGGCATCAATCTAAAGAATTAATTAATTTGCAAACCTTCTTATAATTTCTTGGTGGTACAAAACCACCTATATAATCATTTTACTTGCACTGTTATGTGGTAGAGAGGAAGTTCTGCGTGACAATGAATTTGTTTTCTTTTCTTTTTTCAATTTTTTGTTTTTTATTTGTACTTACCATCAAAGTAAAACCCTGATGATTGATGAGATTGTTAATAAGATTTTGTGTAATTATTTTTAAAATAAAAATTATATATATATATATATATATATTATTTATTGCTTATATAAAAGGATTTTTTTATAAAAAAGTTACATTAAAAAATTCATATATATTAAATTTAATAGATATTTTTTTAATTAAATAATTTTGAATAACACAAATTTTTTTTTTTTGAGAATTAGATTTTATTAGTACAATATGTAAATCTAATTATAATTTTGCATTAAGATTTTTAAAGTATAAATAAAATTACACTAAAAGTAAAAAAAAATCACTTCAAGTTGTATATTTAATCATTCTTTTTATAATATATATATAAAAGGAATGTGTCCCTTATGTGAGTAAAGGAATTATGCCCCTACTTCACAAATTATAAAGTCATATGATTAATGTACAAACCAAGTTATGTCGTCTTTGAATTATTGGTGGGTGGTGGCTTTGTGTAACAATGTAAGGAATGGTTTAATTCCTACAATAGGAAAGTGGGTTGCTATACAAGGAAAAGAATTTAATTATAAAATTCTTTTTGTTAAAGTCTGTAGTTAATGTAATGCTATATATATATATATATATATATAAAGGTTTTGATCTATACGAGTTTAAAACATGAAAAAAAATGGCTTTTGAAAAGCATAATAACCATTTAAGTCATAAAAATCATTTATGGTTTGCATATAAACAACATAATATGTGTGTGTTTAAGTTCCTTTACACCCATACAAAGGATCAAAACAAAAAATTATAAAGGGAAAATTATAGTTAATATAACTTTTAATAAAGTTTGTTGAGAAATATTAGCGGTTTATGTCTTTATTTTAAGAATTAGTAATTGATGCATTTCTTTAAATTTTTATATAAACAAATTCATTTTGTTAATCATGAAGCGACACCATATTGCTTATTAATTTAAGCAACCAAAGGAATGATGTCATATAATACAATATAAATGTCGTGTATTAGACTTATGATGCTTGTATTTTGCATTAAAAATTAAAAATTTTGCCTTTATGCCATGTGAATCTAAAAGTATCATAAATGTAATGTGTTGTTATATTATGAACACCAACTTGGTATTATACTGTGATTTGAATATGTCACAAAAAGTTGTGACAATCTAGTTTGAAATATTAGATAATGTTGTGATTATATGGTTTAGAACCCAAGAATAATTATATATTAAAAAAGTTTACTAAACACAAATTAACTATTTTAGTGGTTATATTATAATCATTTTATTTCTATAAATGTTTCTTAAAAAATAACAACAAGAAGGTTGTGTTTTATAAGTTTAAACTTTAATTAAAGAGAAATTTAAAAAGAGACTTAATAGGTAGAATATAAGTGCTTATAAAATAAAAGTGATGATTGATGAGTTTAGAACTTATGCCTTTTTAATGAAAGAATGAGTTATTGAATATAAATTATACAATTATTTGTATCTTTGTAAATAAATATGACTTTTGGATAGTTGATTGTATAAAATAAAAAGGGTTACATGCAATAAATTCATGAGATTTTTAGTAAAAAAATAAGATATTAACTACTTGATCAAAGGTATATATATATATATATATATATACATCAATTTATTAATTAATGAGATTAGAAAGTTCAAAAAAAAATTCAATATGACATAAGACAAAAAAAAGGATGAGTTAAGATAATCTTTACAGATAATCATGATGAAAACTTAATTCAACACTTGATACATCCTATGGTTTTGAAATTAATAAGTCAAAGTGTATTATTAATGTTATTGAAACACTAATAAATTATTTCTATTATAAGGTCACATGATACTTAGTAATTATAGTTAAATTAGTAGGATAAGTTTGTAAAAATCTTAACAAATTTAAAAGGATATTTATAATGAAGGCATCAATATGCCTACATAAATATTAAATATTTAGGTTATTCCAATAAATTAAAGATTTCTAATTTAAAATATTTATGAAAAAAAAATGATATTTAATATGTTAATTAATTAACAAAAATATAATATTATAAATTATTTATGTGAATTATTTTTACAATTTATTAATAAGAATATTTGATCTAAAACTTATCTATCATATTATTTAAATTTATTATAATGCAATTTTAACTATGTAAATGTTTAATTTGTAAAATACATTTATTTATACATTTGATTTTCACAATTGTAAAATATTTGTTCTATTTTTAATATTTTGAAAATAACAAAAAAATTATTGAGATATTTCTAAAATGTAAAGAAAATATATATATATATATTTATTTGATAGTTGTAGAAAAATATCCTTTCATGACAAAACATATGAAAAAAGTCACATTTATTTGATCAAATATACATCTTTCTAACCAAATAACCTTTAGATTACTAAATGGTACATTCTTTTAATAGAAAATATGAAGATATAAAAAAATTATCATTTTTATTAGAATAATTTTGAATAATAAGTAAATTTATTGATAATTTAATTTTAATAGTAAAAATTAAATTAAATGTATTTTATTTTATTAGGTAAAAAATTTTATTGTTATCTAATTATATTATGAGATTAAGTATATAATTTCAAAATTTTTTTCACTTTGAGGTTAAGCCAACTTGTAGTGTAACAGATTCTTATGTTGTTTTAGATGATTAACAAGCGATATTAAATTTTGTCAAGAAATTCAGGAGAAACTCCCAATCAACACCCAAAATTCATCGCCGTGGGACATGCAGAAACAATAATAATTGGTAGGCTGCGAGAGTGCCTAATATAGAAAGACGGCTGGCCCAATGACTCGCGAAGACTGCAGTCACCTTTCAGTTAAAGGTGAGGGATTCTAACATAAGCGGCCGAAAAAAAAAAGGCCGCAATTACCGGAGAAGTCAAAATGAAGCAGTGGTGCTTGTCTGTTTGTTTGTCAAGAAAGTTAAGAATGACCTGGCACATTGCTCCAAACACAAATTGATCTTTTCGGCCCTTCTCGTCATTTCACTACAAATCCCCAAAAACTCCACGGATTCCATATTTTCTAAAAGATTTCAACAAAAATCGAGTTTTCATTAACGGGTCCACGATGGACCAAACCAATCACTGCCTAGTGTATTAATTTCAAATCTCACATTTTATGTGTTAGTCTAGTATTTTATGTCACATATCAAATTTTAGTTAATTTAAATTTGAAATTATATATTAAAAATTGAAATTTTTTTTTCACGTATTACGAGGAATAATCCTCAATAACAGTAGACCTGTCTTCGTGGTTCGCTCTCTTTGATTAATCCAAAATAAAGGGTAGGGGTGCTAATTGGGCAGAAGGCCCCACGCCCCATCTCAGGGCAACTTCATATGATCCATCTCTTTCTTTGTGCGACCGTATTATCTTTATCTCTATCATATTAGACTTGGGTTGCATTCGTTCTCCCACTCAAATAAAAAGGAGGAAGGTGCAATATAAAGAAAGAAAATTGACTTCTTTCCCAAACACACAAAAAAAAAAAAAAAGGAAAAATGCCAAAATAGACACCCGATGTTTCCAGTTATATTTAGGCCTTCCAGAATTATGATTTTTGGTTCGAATAGTCCCTAAAAAGAAAATTAAAAAAAATTGATCCTCGTCAAATTCATTTTTCTCATTGATAGAGTCAGGCCGACGGCTGCGCGTGGAGGCGATGGCGGTGTGAGACCCGTCGTTGGTGACAAATACCGACAACGTCCGCAAGCTTTTTTTATTTTTTATTTTTTATGTCGTTCATTTTATTTTTAAAATTTTCTCATTTTCATCCTTTTTTATTTTTCTAACCTTTTCCTTTTGATTTCGTCTGAAAGTTGGAAGGAATATAATGTCAGGGATCAATTTGTCCTAAAGAACCTAAAAAGCCTATTTAAACATAACCTGGAACGTTGAGGGCTTACTTAGGCATTTCCCCACCTTCCCCCCCCCCCAAAAAAAAGAAAAGAGAGAGAGAGTAATGCACCGGTATTTTTGCCAATTTTTTCCTTAAAATATTTTATGTGAACATAAAAATAATATATTTAAGTACACAAAAATAATTTTTATATTATTTAAAGACACTTTATAATATATTAATATTTTATATTTAATAATATAAATATTTTTTTGTGCCTATCTAAATTTGTTATTTTGTGTTTTCGCAGTTGAAGTTTTTTTTTAATTGAAGGTATTTTCTCCAATTTTAATTGGATTAAATGGATATGGGAGATTGACTGAAAAGAAAATGTCATTTAAGATTTAAAAATCAGTTGGTTGGATAAAATGAGTGCCCTTGACATTAACAGATAAAGGGTTAATGCCGGGGAGACATAAATGACATTTGGTAGCAAAACAATTGTAATATTTTCTCTTACTTTATTTCCAAACAGGAGATATTTCACATTCTCTTTTTGTGGATGGCACGGGGAAATTTTATAACTTGAATTTCGTTCAGAGTTCCTTCTGTAGCTTTTCAAATAATCAAAAGCCAACTTTTTATCTTATATTCTCAATGTCTCATCTTTAGTTCTTATTTATCTCATTCAAAACAAACGAGGAGCAAAAATTCAAGACCTCCTGTAATAATCTTAATTAAATAACCCTTCCATCAAATAAAAACATTTTATTATGTGACTGTAATGTTGATTGCTAGTTTTTTTTTTTCTTTTGAACAAGACAATATATCAGTGGGTTAGTTTATTAGTAATTAATAAATTAGAAACTGAAGGGACGCCAATCAAAAGAATTACGAGATTTTGATCCCAAACAAACAAGGGCTTTAGACACTAGCAAGCTTTCCACTCCACCAACGCCGTTGCCTTCCAGTCAACTGGCCAGTGCTTGTAATTCGTATACATTCGCAGGATTAAAAAAAAAATAATATAGAAGAATTTTTCAAAATTCAGGGAGCGAGTGGGCCAGTATATTGCAGCCTAATGACAATAATTTGATGCCAGAGACGGTGACAATACTTCAATTCACGAGCTTCCTTCGTTTCTGTGGTCACTTTTAAAGCTGTTGCCTAATGTGCTGCTCCGCGGGACCTCCTACTTATTTTTTGTAAATTTAAGTGGAAACTCGTCGAAGATAGAAATATGGATAACTCACTCCCGCCCTCTCCACAAGAGTGCAAAGCTGGTAAAGCTTTTCAATAATGACAACGGAGTTTTTAGCTGGGATTGCTTATGAGACCCACCCACTAAAATTTCGGGATCCCAACACCATTGGCTGGCACGGTATTTATGGAAATAGGTTAATATTCAAGTTTAGGATCAGAGAGGTTGGTGAACTAAGTGCCCCTCCTGCCTCTGCATATTATTACAGTAACCATAATAATGGTAGGCGAGCTTTGGTCATCCATCTTTAATAAATATCAGATTTTTACTTTGAATTTAACTGCAAGATCTGCCGAGTTGACTTACCATCGCCATATATGCATCAATTTATTTAAAGCACCAAGACGGAACAACAACGTACAAAACAAAATAATAAGAAAATATTACATTAGTTTTTTTTTTATTTACATATATGATATCGAATGAAATATAATTGATACATATTTTTTATTATTATGATATTATTTATTAAATGTTGTTACATAATTTTTTTCATTCATTTATGGACATTTGTCAATGTGTGTGTGCTTACCAAAATCAAAAATCTATGCATGATAAATTTGTGACAATATTGAGTTATGATTTATGGGTCCTGACTTTGAAGAGCATACATGATGCATCTGTATAGCATCTTTTATTCCTTTTTCAACAAAAGACAAATGACCTATAAGTTTTGGAGCTTATTAGAAGTAGTATAGCATAAATGTTTTCAGCGATAATATCATGCTGTAGATCTTTTAGCTTTATTAGAAACCGAATTACAACCAATTAACTTTTAGTCGAGGTACGAAAAGAAACTCGGCAGGGAATACGGTGGTTACGTCTTTTTTTTTTTTCCTCGATAAGTTCTAGTTCTCGTCATTACAGTAAAGTATGACAGTTTTACGAATTAATAAGCCTGGGTCCGCATTTCATTATCCATAATTAACATATGTGTAGGACACAGAGCTTGAAATTTTTGAAACGACGTGGAAGCTGCCATGTTGAAAAGAGAGAGCATCCATGTCGTTAGACGCCAAATAGGAGTAGAGTAGACACCCGTGAACTGAAAATGATACGTTGAAAGATTAATAAAAGAATTAATATAATTTTTTTTATATAATTTTGTAGAGTTTAATAAGTTTGACATAATTTTTTTAAAGAAATAATAATTTAATAATAATAATATATTGTTTTTCAATAAATCAAGTCCCCAATTAAAAGATGCTAATGAAACCTGTCAATTTGCACATGTAATAGTATGGTGACGTGTAAAAACAAAAAGATTTGGTGGTATAACATGTGAAATTTAATTAAACAATATATAATAAATATTTAGTCACTTCATATCCCCGGCCTTAACACGTCCACTGCCTAACTTTGCTTCACCAACGGCCATGCCTTCAAAGTGAGGACTCTCATACTTGAACCCACCAAAATTAGGGTTCTCGATGGCTACTCCGTTTTTTGGCGGCGGGGGAGGGGGGGGAACGGGGGGCGGGGTTTACTAAGTTAGAGCTCAGTATTAACATTCCGTTGTCTAAGTTATCGAGGACCAGGAGAAATAAAGTAAAAGTATGTTATAAAGAAAATAGCATTTATTTGCTAACCTTGAGACGAAGGAGAATTTATAAAACCCTTAAAAGATTTTATTGGATGATGAAGAAAATACTTGCCATAGAGAGTCAATTAAAGTGTCACTAATTCTCTCTTTATTGGACCATGTGGCAGCCTTAAAAGGTTTTCGTAATATATATATGCCTTATTGTCATTGTGCCCAGTACGTAAATCTGTCCTTGCACTTCTTAAGTGACACCCCCCGCTATACACGTCAAATTTACTGTTATTCAAGAAGACACGTTTTTTTCTTCTTCGTCTTTTTTCTATGTTTCTGTGTCCTTCTTGATTAGTATATATCTATGAACTTAAATAACTTAACAACCTCGTGTCTTAGACTTTACCGATACCCACTTCACAAATAAATCCTAACCAAAGATGTAACCTAAGCTTGGGAACTAATTCAACGTATAATTCATTATGGTTTGATTTAGGAACATCGAATGTCTTACGCTAGTTTTAAAACTAGTTTGAATACTCTTAGTAACTCTAATATGTATAATGTTCTAAGTTACCTTATATATTTAAGAATATTACTTTGCATGCTTATAATATAATACTTGTGTCATTTTTTTTCTTGTACTGAATTAATAAATTATATTGAGGTTATTAAGTTTTAGTAAAACAAGTTTGTAATCTTAAGCTGGGGAGATTTACTTTTTAATATTGGTTCTTTATTATTTGTGTATTCATGTTCTTGATATCTTGAATTGTTATTTGGTGTATACACCAAAGCTAGTTTGGTAATATAGTTGCTTATATTTGACTTGTTTTGAGTATAACTAGTGTAGTCATTTTTCCACATTATGTGTGCTAGATTTTTTCATTGATATATATATATATATATGTATATATCACTTTTTATTTTTAGTGGTTTTAAATTCCTACAACTTAAGTTCTTGACATGATCATTTAGAGCATTTATTGAAATTTTTGTGAGTACCTCTTTAAGTTTATGTAATTTTATTTATATTAGAAACTCTATTAATATGGTTGTTGCTTTTTATATATGTATAATATCATGTTTGTGTTATTGGGGTTAATTAGCTAGATGGGTTCCAGATCCTTGATTGTAAATTTAGATTGTAATAATATGCACTTGTCTTATTATTTGTGTTTAATTGAGCATATATTTTGGCCAAGTGCTTATTTTCTTGTTTTCTTTTTGACTTGAGGCTTGCATGTATCTTACAATAGGCCTTCCATTCGTGATAATCACATTGATTGAATGCTTTGAGTTAGGGATGTGATAGTTTGGGTTAAGTTGGCATGATAACGAAATACTGTTGGTGTGTAGCATTGGCATGCCTTTCTAATATGTACTAATGGTATGTAGTAAAGAGAGTGGAGTGGTGCTTGTTCACATGTGCATTGCAAGCATTGGGGACATCTGACCATTGAATAAGTGTGAAAACATCTTTAGTAATGACATGTGCCTTGTATGTTAGAGAGTGGCTATTTAGGAAAGGGTTATCTAGACAAGCTCTTTGAGAGAACTTTATGATGAGCTATTCAAGTTCTTAAAGGACATTATGTTATCAGAGTCATGAGACTAGGTTTTAGAAAGATGTAAGCCTACAATCCATTATAATAATATCCTCATCATTAGTGTTTTCCCCTTTAAAAGTTTTGGCAGGGTAAGAAAGTCATAGTTATATATTAGTCCCTTATTTGCTAATAGTTTAAAAAAATTTGAAGTTTGTTATGCTTCTCGTGCTAGCCATTTCTTAGCATTTGTGCTCATTAAAGCTTTCAATCGACATCTCTTGTGTTAAACCTTCTTCTTTTTTTGGTGACTTCTATATTTATAGAGTTAATATAATGTAGATTTTTTCCATCCTTAAGAAATTCTACTTTTCCTCTTCTTCACTCCCTTTCATACCTAAACCTTTTCCTTATTTTCCTTCATTAGCAAGATAATGGCTTAATTACTAGAAAAGACATCTTAAGAGGAAAGGGTGTCTTAAGAGTTAAAGGAGATGCATTAGGAGTAGGATATGACAATTGATGGGGGAAGGGCCTATGTGTAATGATGACATACTACCTTGAGTATGTCGAGTTATAGAACTAAAAGAGAGAAAGATGTTTGTTGAGTCTTTTGAGCTATATACGACAGTTACTTAGTTGATAGAGGTGTAATTCATATCCTTCGTCTTTATGAAACTGAGAGGACATGTCATATGTCTTCACTCTAATTTATATATTTATTTATGTCTAGTAGTTGAAGACGAGACTAACTTCATCAATTCTAAAGATTGTTCAAGAATATCTTTAATTATTTAGTATCATAATAGGATAACTTTAACCAAATAGTTGGCAAGATTTGATTTTGATGAAGGAGTTTGCTTAGAAAGTTGGTACTACCATCATCAGGAATGTCCTTATCCTTCTTCATAACTTCAAGAATGTTTTAGATAACAATAATGTTAGCTTGTAATCTGCTTATTGGGATAAGGGTGGAATTAAGCTAGTTGAGACAAAAAGCAAGTTGGAGTACTAGTTAAAGTTGGACATCCATATGACATTTATGGATGTTGCCATAAATAAGGCTCCAAAGAAATCTTTTAAAAGAGTGGTTTATTCAAAAAGACAAGTCACTAGTTGGGTCTTCTAACCTACTAGGTATAATTGAGAAAGTATAAGTTGTTGCAAGTGGGGAGTTTCCAATGCAAGATTATGACTTAGAAGGTGCCCATCATTTTAACTTACAAGTTGATGTTTAGGTTAGTCATCTTATTAGTCTATTGTCTGACTTAGTAGACAAGTTTCTCATGATTGATTTAACATGGAAAGACTTGCTTCTGAGGTTGAGGGTTTTGAGAGGAAAAAGCATAAATCTTCAATGACTGAGGAAAAAAAGTTTGACAATTACTTTCTTATACAGATGATTTTGAAAAGTATAATGAAAGTTGTTGTGAAGATGTATAAGGAGTAGAAGGTCTTGATAAGAAGGTTAAATATTGAAAAAAAATAAAACTATAGAGACAAAGGTTAAGGTAAATAGGCTTAAAGATGATATGCAAGCTACACATGAGAGCAAATCTAGCTTTTAAGAGGATGAAAAAGACATATATCATTAAGTTAAGAAACTCTTTATGGAGACCATGCCTTATGTGCATAAGGGAACATTTGATAAATATAGGAAATATCTTTTCGTTGTACATCTTAACTTTGATATTGGCTTGTTCTAAGATCTCTTGCTTTCCCCTCCCATAAGGAATCTAGATGGCAATTCTTTGGTTAGAGGTAGTCAATTAAACCATTAAGTTGATAGCCTAGTTGGTACATCCTTTTGGGTTACCCCCTCTTAGATTCCTCCTATGAATAAAGATTTTCTAGAGGGTTGAAACATTGTTTAGGTTTTTTCATTTTTCTTCCTTTTGTAAACCTTCGAGCTCTTATGCCCCAAATACATTAGCATTTATAAAATTTAAGTTTTCTTCACTTATTGCACCTTTTAACTTTTTCAACGATCTTTATACATTCTTATGTCTATTTAAATATAATTTTTTTCATTGCATCGTTACATGTGTCTTGGTATGTAGCATCACTTCCCTTGCAAAAATATATTCATTATAGCGTTACATGTTTTATGGTTTCTTTTGAAGTATAATGTCCTTTTAGCCATGCACTTTATGACCATTGGTGTTTATTATGACCACCATTTGTCATCCTTCTATTAGTTTGGTTTTTGTTTTTGTTTTTTTTTTCTAAAAGAAAAGGGAACACTTTGCCTCTCTTTCCCTTCATTCTAATATTCCTAAAGCAATTCTTATGAAAGTATTTCGTTGCACTTGTTTAGCCTTGGTTTTTCAATTCAAGAATTTCATCAAACATTTTAAACGTATAGTAGTTCCTTGCTGGAAAAATCTACACTTGTTTGCCTCTTGTTGTCATAACTAGGTTGTTGTTGAGTACTTGTCAAACTTATACTTAAAAGGCTTGGCCCTCAGTTAAGGAGTCATATGATGTTCATGATTTAATAGGTTTTGACTTTTCATCTGTAATTTCTTAAGATTGGTTAGATAAAGCTTCTATAAGAATAAAAAGGCAAATATAAATTATATTTTTACCCATTATGTTTAACCCATTTGGACTATATATACATATATATTCTTTTGTATTAAAAAAAAGCATCCTTATTGTTTACATCATCACATGCTTGAGTTCCTAGATATTAGTTTACCATTAGAACTTGCCAC
Organism: Kandelia obovata; assembly: GCA_021464305.1. Taxonomy (NCBI): domain Eukaryota; kingdom Viridiplantae; phylum Streptophyta; class Magnoliopsida; order Malpighiales; family Rhizophoraceae; genus Kandelia; species Kandelia obovata. The sequence goes on along the minus strand of CM038485.1, from coordinate 2,194,461 downwards.
GTATGTTGCATCAAACTGGGCATGACACCTTAGATGCCATGTCAAAATGTAAGGTTGATGTGACATTTTTTAAAAAAGTTATTTTTTAATTATTTGATTTTAAAAATAGCAACAAAATATTTATATTTTAAGAAAATGAGAAATTTAAATTTGACTTAAAAATTAGAATATATATTCTTTAACATAAAAACGCTTAACTGTGGCTTGAGAAAGATCCCTTACCTTTCTTTATTTTCCAAAATTTTTTCACCTCCAATTTATGTGCTCTCTCTCTCTCTCTCTTACTCACTCACTCACTCACTAACTCACTCACCCATTCTTTTGTTAGAGTTGTCAGAAGACTCATTTAGGTTAGTTGTCCCTTCTTCCTTAACAATTATTTCCATTGGGGATCATTTATTGTTCTTACATCTTTATCTATTTTTAAGGCATTTACTGACCATTAATGTCAATTTGAGTTATTTTATGTTTGAAATCATTATGGCATATTATAATTTTTGTTTTATGCATATGTGATTCAATGATTTTTATGTTAACTATAAATTAAGAAAATTAAGGTTTCTTAATAAAATATAAACTTGATTCCCTAATTCAATTTCAATTTGTTTACCCTAGTCTTGATAAAGCCTTTTTTGGAAGTGTGTGAGCCATTGCATTGGTGCTTCAGTGAACATGTGAAAACTTGACATTATGAGTCCTTTTTCTCTTTAGGGCATGACATTTTGCTTTGTCTTATGAGATTTTTATAACTTTTGTTCCTTCACAAGTTACTCCCTTTATTTTCTTATGAGTTTCTTCTCTAACTCTTAGACCCTTTTATGGATTATTTGTCTTTTCTTTTTCTCAAAATCGCCAATGGACAATCAATTTCTATCACCAATGGAAATGTAATTGAGATTGATATTGATAGGAATGAAATGCTAACATGGGTTAATAATTGTTTTTTTGGCAAGCTTTAAATGAAGAAACCTTTCAATATATAAACCATTTTGAACATAATGAAGTTGGTTTGGAAGCCAAAGAATGCTTAGAAGCCAAGGAGCTTAACAAAAACTTGTTCTTATTTCAATTTTTCAACTCTAAAGGCATACACTTCATTTTGGATAATGGACCATGGTTGTTTGATAAACACATTCTAATTATTAAAGTAATAAAGGTTGATGAGGAACCTTCTAAAATCAATTTATTTATGGCCCCTTTTTGGATTTACGCTTAAGGCTTGTCATTAAATGCCATGTTTAAATCTACTTTTATAGCATTAGATAGTCAATGTAGAGCCTTTCCTGTGAAGAATGCAAGCTTAAAGTCTAAAATTGGAAATTAGAGTAAAGGTACTAGCCTAGTTTCTTGTTTCACTCAAAGGAGCTAAGAGAGTTCATATGTTAAAGGGGAAATCAATGACAACCTCTTCTAATAGATCTCTTCAGGACGTGTCATTTTCCAATTTACATGCATAATTCAGAGGTTGATTTGGTGGAGAATATATGCCATTCAGTTGGCAACATTTGGCTCAAAAATTGGATTTTTGAGGATTAAGTGGGATTATTAAAATTAATTGAAGTTCCAAAATAATACACAACTAGGGCTTGCAAAATAATGGATTAAATTTGCAAGGATACAAATTAACATGGCATATCACCAATTGGCTTTGTTAATTCAATTTTTGTTATGATTTTTGTTGCCTTACTACTAGATGGGCTTTCTAATGAAGGCTGAAAGATATCATTGATCATATTGAACTAAATAAAGCTCATAAGATTACTTTTTAGACTCAATTAGTTTTGTTTCTTTATACTCAAGCAAAAGATACCAAAGCCAAACTTGAGAAGAATGAGGAGAGAAAGGGCCTTTAAACAAGGGATATATGCAACTATAGCAGGAAATTGAACTTTTCTTTCACTTGAACAACTTTTTCATAACAATGACTTTATTTAGTCCTTAAAGAAGTGCAAATTGTTGTACATAAAGTCATAAATAACTACCTTTCAAGAGATATTGACAGAGGTCATGAAGCAATTTTACTAGATGCCATGAATTTCCTAATTTGTAACCATTGTAGGTTAGGAACCCAAATGTAGTTGGCCAATTAAAAAATCTCTTTTAGCTTTAAACTTCCACCTAATTTTCCTTATGAAGACAAGGTTGAAGGCTTATAAGATGGTGAAGCTAAAATCATAGGTTGGGTTCAAGTATTATTACTTTATAAGTTATATAGCTAGTGTTAAAGATAGGGGGTGAGCTAAGTTTGCAATGGAAGGATTTATTATTAGCCTCCCTATAAACAATGTTTGCACATCATGTTGATGCTTTGGTTTTAGATGGCATACATCAAATAAAATGATAGTTTTTTTTTTTTGGAATTTATGGGTGGCTAGAAGATAAGAACAAATTTTTGACATGAGACCTTTTTCGTACTTTTAAAAATCAATTAAATAAATCGTGGCTTTGTGGGAGTGACTTCAACAAAATAATTTACTCTTCCAAGAAGAGGGGTGACCCTTGGTTGTGAAATTCATGGATTCTTATAAGCAAACCATGGAAGAATGCCACCTTCATGATTTAGCATTTTTGGGCCATGACTTGGATGAACACACAACTAATGATGAAAACATCCAAAAGAGGTTAGTTAGATTTTTTCCGTCATTAATTATTTTTTTTCAATATTTTTTCCTGGTGTTAATGTTTATCTTTCAAGGTTTGGCTTTGAACATAATCCACTAAAAATCAAACTTAAGTTGCCATTTAAATTCAAAAAAATGTGGCTTTAATACCCTTCATGCAAAGAGAAGGTTAAGAAATCTTAGGACTAAGATTGCTAATTATTGTTCCTAAATTAATTGTTGTGTACACTACAACTTTGCCAAAAAAAAAAAAAAAACTTCAAAAGCTAGGAAAGGCACACATTTGACAATATTAATGTTGAATTACAATATATCAAATTGTCGTACCAAGAATTTGATGCTTCCATGCCTACTACATTTACTATTAAAGCTCTTAAAGGCATCCACGCTAATTTGTATGAGTTTTTATGACTAAAAACAATTATGTGGCTGCTGGGGTCTTAAGTAGAATGGTTGAAGGAGGGTGACAAGAATACTGGCTTTTTCCATGTCAAAGCTTCCTAAGGTAAGAAAAGAAGTCACATTCACTAAATTTTAGATAAGGAGGGCCAAATATATCAACCTAAGACCAAAATTGCATGTCTTTACTATTACCATCTAAGTCGATGCAAATATGAATGCAAAGCTAACCAAGAAATTTTCCAAAGAAGAAATTTATCAAGCTTTAAGCTAGGGAACCCAACAAAACCCTTGGTTTAGGTGACAAGTCATCACTTTTTCATCAATCATTTTAGAATATAGCGGGCAAAGATGTTGCCATAGGCCTTGTAATTCTCAATCATGAAGGAATTTCCAACATTATTTAACCATACGCATGGATGCCTTCTTCTAAAAGTGTCACCTCTAAGTATGTGCAAGGATCTTCAACCTATTAGTCTATGCAATATTATTTTTAAAATAATTACTAAAGCCATTGCAAATAGACTCAAGCGTATTGTTCCAAATGTTATTTTGAAGTCACAAGGTGCCTTTATCCTAGGGCATTTAATTATTAATAATGCTTTGATTACTTTAAGACTTTTTATAGTATAAAGCTCAGGTGTAAGGGCAAGAAATCCTACATAGCACTTAAAATGGATGTAAGCAAGACTTATAACCAAGTGGAGTGGAATTTCTTAGAGAACATCATGCTTAAAATGGGTTTTGCTACTCAGTGGGTACATTTGATTATAAGATTTGTAACCTCAGTTTCCTATTTCATTGTAGCCAACTTAGTTCTTAGCCTAGTCCTTTAAACCCTTGACAATTTGACCCTCTCTCTCCATAGCTATTTTTATTATGTGTTGAATTCTTTTTTTTCTTTGCTAGATATTGTTGCAAGACTTGGCCAATTACATAACATATTAGTATGTTAGATAACACTAACAATCATAATTTATTCTTTGCTGATAATACCTTAATCTTTATAGAAGCTTTATTATTAAAATGCCAAAAACTTAAACTCATTCTCTTTTAATATGAGCAGGCTTTGGGTGAAAAAAATAATCTAGAGAAAATTAAGCTCCCCTTTAGTCATAACATGACAACATAGTTAAAAAATACAATATAAAATTTCTTTAAAGTCATGGTAATAAAAGGTCTTAAAAAATATCTCAAATTATTGATTGCGGTATGATAATCTAAAAAGAAAATTTTTATCCTACTTCTTGATAGAATGGGGAAACAAATTAGTGGATAGAAGGAAAAATTTCTTTAATAAGTCGAGAAGAAAATCCTTTTCATTTAAAGTAGTCTTTTAAACTATTCCTACAAATATCATGAGTTGTTTCTTTTTATCAAAATTGTTAAGTGATGAAATTGCTAACTTGGAAAATTAATTTTGGGAAGACAACTTTGACACTCATAGGAAAATTCATTTGTCTTCTTAGAATAAGGTGACGATGAGCAATTTTAACCATGCAATGTTGGATAATACAAGCTTGGCATCTCATTTCAAATGAAAGATCTTTGTTAGACAAGATTCTAAAGGCTAGATATTATCCCTAACACATTTTCTTAGGGGTTGGATTAGGTCATATGCCAAGCTATACATGGTGTAGCATTATGGCCTTATTGCAACTTATTCATGCTTGCAATAGATAGACTATCAGAGATGGTGAAAAGTAAACATATGGATGGAACCATGGTTGCCAGAATTTTATAATTTCAGAGTTTTTTCACCCAAAGTTTAGCTTAACTCAAAAATGGTGGCTTCCTTAATTGATTTAAAGTAATAGTGTGAAAGCTTGCTGAAATAAATTTTTTTGAGCCATGAATGCAACCAAATCTTGTCGATTTTGCTTAGCAACCATGGTGTTGAAGATAAACTCATTTGGCATTATGACTAGATGGGCACTTATACAATCAAAAATACATATAAGTTGCCAATAACTATCTTTAACAATCACATGACAACATCTCATTCATCTTCTCATGGTGGTAATGGTTGGAAGAAAAATCAAGGAATTCAAATTCCTAGCAAAGTTAAGTACTTCTTATGGAGAGCTAGCAAAATTTTTCTCCTTAATGACGTTTACTTGGCAAGTAAAGGAATCACTATTAACTTGATTTGTCCTAGTTATGGGATAGCTTCAGAAACAGGAAGGGAGGTATGAGACATGTTTTCAGAGAGTTTAGGGGCCATCTAATACTTGCAATGTCTAAAGGAATATATATAGAGTAGGTAGTTGAAATATTAGAGTTCCTAGACATTTATATTATAGTCCAAAATGTTAAAGAACTTAGACTTCACAATATTGGCATTGAGTTAGATAGCCTTATTGTCATGAATGCATTTGAAAGAAACTATATAGAGCAACCACTTATGGGCTAATAATTGATGATGTGTGTCTATTTTCCAATTTCTTTACTAATTTCTTTATCTAGCTTGTACTTAAAGGAAGTAATGGAAAGACCCATTCTTTGGTAAAAAAAGCCTTAAAGCATGGAAGAGAAATGTGTTAAAATAAGACTACCCATAGCTAAGTTTTTCCTTTTATTGTCAATGATGTATGTAAAATATTGCTATAAAAAAATCTCTATATTTATTTTATTTTTTTTAAAAAAAGGAAAATTTGACGTTGCTGAAGTTGAATAATAGAAAACAAATGTCTTATACCAATTGCTTAAGTGTTAAGAATACCTTTTAACTTGTCTTAATAGTTTGTATTGTAGTAAGACAATTTGATTCAATACATATGAAAAAAAGGGACATAACATTTGCCTTTTGTAGTGAAACTTGGATAACCATAAGCTCGAGAATGTCAACATGATAGGCAACCTCCAAGCCTTAGGAGAGAATAAGAAGGGGTGCCATGACATTATCATGAGACATCGCCCTAACACCACCTTTTGTTTTGGTTAATGTGTCATTTGTGTTAATCGTCATCATCCTAAATATTAGAGGTTTCCAAATCGTAGGTGAAGTAAAAAGCCAAGCATGCTAGGCTATAACAAAGCCTACTTGCTTATAGTTGTTGTAAAACTTCACAACCATCTTAACAATTAGATTTGGTGGGGGGAGCTTTCTTTCAATATGTAATAAATTCATTCCTCTATATATGGCAAAACTAATATAACATCCAACTTAACGGATTTAAGGCCATAAATTTGCTAGTGGGATGGAAACCATACCCTAAAATCCACTTGTTTTGTACCCCACTCTTATAAGTTAATAAAACTTAAATGCTAAACCCTTGCTTTTCATTTAAAATGGAGTCAGACATGAGGAATTGACTCCATTGTAACTCCACATATAGGGGACAATTTTGGAACCTTAAGTCCTTTAGAAGCCAAATTGTCATAGGTTGGTAAGTAACCTTTACATACACGCCATCCAAAATGTTTAACTTTACTAGGAATGTGTAAATGCCAAAGGTTCTTCAACCAACTAGTTTTAGTGTTGCTATTAAAAGAGGGTGGAACTGAAGGGTTACTAAGATCATTGGAATGGGCAAGACAATAAGCAATCTTTCCTATTTATAATCCATTATAATCATAATGCTAAATGAGTTTATTTATGGGCCTTTAAAGATTAAATTAAGTGAAGAGAATTCCTTCCATCATTAGATGTTTGAATCAATTTAAGAAGAAACTTGCTTAGACTTTAGCCATATGTATAAGGAAAGAACCTTAAAACCATTTGTTCTTAAAGCCAAGGGTTTTGCCTAATGTTAATTAAATTCTCATCTCTAACTATCCATGTAAGTCCATGTTTTAATAGGGATCTTGCTTCTATGATACTCCTCCATATGGGCATCCAAAAAAAAGCTTATAGGGGCAGTACCTATCTTTTAAAAATTTGGCTAACAAAGATGGATCATGCACTAAGAGATGCCATGCATATTTTTCAAGCATTGTAGGTTTGAAATTACATAAATCATAGAAACCTAAATCGCTCTTGATTTGGAAAGGTTTTTAAGCATAAAATTAACCACTAATTGTAGAAATTCTTTTATTAAGGTTTTTAAGTATAAAATGAGTAATGGGTTAGGTCTGTTACACAAGACAACTTTGGTGTTTTGTTTCTCTTTATTTTCTTTATGGTTCCTTTATTTCTATACTCCACCCACAACTAGAATGTGTGTATATGTTTATTGCCATATGAAAAAGTATTACGATATTTAGAATACAGAGAGAGATTTTGTAATTAAGAGAGCCAACCAAATAGTAACTAATTGATACTTCTTTCTTTTTTTGGCTTATGAAGAAGTACAAAAATATTTAGAATAGATAAGGCTTTTATGGATTAAGAGAGCCAACCTTTAGTAACTAATTGATGCTTTTCTTTTTTTTTTTTTGTCTAATTATTTGTGTATATAGGTGTGTAGAATTGCAATGTATACAATTTGGCAAACCATTTACTTATGGGATTATAATAGTGTGCGTTGTCACTTAATTGCTAATATATACTTTTGCTTAGTATGTATATAAGAAATGATGTAAAATATAAGCCTTAGGATATTTCATGGTGGCCATTTTATGGAGCATCCTAAGTTAAGATATAAAGGTAGAATAGAGGACATATGGATAATGTTAACCTTAATAGATATCTAATATTGAGGTTAGAAATATGACAAGGAAATGATAGGTTATTGGACTGTTCAAAGATTTAGTTGAGGGTTCTTGGGAGAGGAAAATCACTAAGGGATTATTTCATTTTAATGTAAAGCAAGACAAGTATTATATTTATGTCAAACCCCTCTTAAAACATGAGATTATAGATTAATATTTAAAAAATGTGCTAAAAAAAGCTTGTTTTAGTTAAAAATCATTTTTTTGTAGGGCATTGATGCATCTATTACTCTTGAGGAAGTTATTCATGGTAGGGTAGAGGCTGACTATGTTGAAGGTAAAAAGGGAGTAAGTGATGTGGTAGAAGAGTGTAAATTTGTTCAAAAAGAACTATAACTTAAACCTCAAGTTGGTGGACATAATGATGCTTGTTTTGTGGAGACTGAAGAGATTCAGGTGGAACAAAATCTTCAGTCTCCACAAAACGAACCACCTTAAGTTAATGCCCATGTCAACTAGTCTGAACATCCAAATGTTGACAAAAATGATGCTAATTTTATATAGGTTGTTAAGGTTTAGGGTGAGTAAATCGAACATGAACCTCAAGTTGGTGACCAAGTTCATGAGTCTAGTTATGCAAATGTTGAAAAAAATGATATTGTATATGTTAAAGGTGAAGTAAAGGAGTGTAATGCATCTGAAAATGAAGCTACATTTATTGGTGTAATGCATTTCTTGACTAAACATAATGATAATGAGTTGAAGGTTGCGAAAGAAAAATGTCAAGGTTGTTTATTTGAAAACAAGAAACTACAAGAAGACGCGTGGAAATGTCAATGAAGGAAAAAATGATTTGGCTTGTAGGAGGAACCTAATTATCAAAGGTGTAAATTAGTTGCATGGGATGTAGGTATGCTATTCAATTGTAAAGAATTCCAATATGCCATTTCAAAGTATGCACTTGGAATGAGAATTGACATTAAGCAAATCAAGAATGATATGAGGAGATTCACTATCAAATGCATGAATATGTGTCTTTAAAAGTTAGCTAGAACCATAGATAAGGCTTTCAAGATGTTTATGGTAAGGACTTATAATCTAGAACGTAAATGCACCAAAACTAACAAAATTAAAATGGTCAATTTAAGGTTTTTAGCTAAGTTTTTGGATAAAAGGATACTTAAGTCGTTAGCTATAAAAATGAAGGGCCCTAAGGAAATATGCAAATGTGACTACAAGATATAATTAAGCATGGTCACATGAGAGAAGTTAAGAAAAAATTCCTTCAATCTCTTGAAGGGTCCCTTAAAGAAGAATTTGTAAGATTATGGAATTATAAAAAGGAGCTTTTAGTAAGCAATCCTAGAAATACATGTGAAATCATAGTAAAGAATGAAAAGTTTGTGATCCATCAATCTTTTAGAGGTTTTATATATGCTTTGACACATGCAACATGGCTAAAGATTTGGATGTGAAAATTCTTTTGGAGTATATTATTGTTCCTAAAAGGTAAATGCAAGGGTAAGATGCTAAGTGTTGTGGGAAAGGACTTAACCAATTAGATGTTTATCATAACATGGGCAATAATACAAGTTAAAGGGAAGGAATCTTAGCTATGGATTTTACAATTGATTAAGACTGACTTATAACTTAAAGAGGGAGATGGTTGCACTATAATTTTTGACCAATAGAAGGCCAAAAAGAAACAAAAAAGCTTAATTGTATAAATTATTATAATTATGTAATAAATGAATTATTGATGTTAATTTTATACATCATTTAAATTTTGTGTTATAGGATTTAATTAATGTGGTTCAAAAGTACTACCTAAGATAGAACACAAGACATATGCTCAGGATATATATAAGATTCCAAAAGAAACAGAGAAAGAGTGATTTGCGACATGAGTTTTGTAAATGTATAAAATCAAGCAATGTCCAAGATTTGAAAGTGCAATTGAAAAAACTTGACTTCTTTGAACTTGGTTGTGTTAAAGACATGCTTGTAAGATCTCTAAAACATGGTATAAGGCTTAAGTGAATACAACTTGACTTCTTTGACCAAGTTTGTCTAATAGAAGAACAATGTTAAAAATAGGAATAAGGACTATAGTCCTCTTATTTAAATGATTGTTAAGAAAAATGAGCAACTAGGTGGAATATTCATATGTATGAAAACGACAAACATATTATATTTCTAAGGACATATAAGTGCACTTATAGATGATGGGAATTGACTAACATCCCTTGTCCATATGCAATTTGTGCAATGTGTAATGCCAAATTGCCATTGGAGACTTAAATATCACCTTGTGTATATAAAGAATGTTTACATGGTTACATATTAAGAGTCTTTGGAACTAGTGAGAGGACAACTCTTCTAGCAAATAAATGAGAATTAGAAACTTTTATCATTCAAGATTAGTAAGATACCTTATAGATTAAGAAAAGTAAGTAGAAAAAAAATAAAAAAGAATTAAAGAAAGCATTAAAGTAAGAGTTATAAATTTTTAAGATGTCAAAAAAAGGACAAGGAAAAAAATGTAGAAAATGTGAAAATAGATGGCATATAAGAAGACATACAAATTTGTGGAAATTTAAGGATTAAAGGTAAGGTCATGTGTTTCATAAATTTGATATAGTCAAATTGTACTTTCTTTGTTTGTGACAAATCTTAGATTGATTAGTTTAATGCTAAAGTTGCTTGATCACACAAATTGTTATACTTTTTTGGTAATTTGATAAGAAAGTGCATATTAATTTGATTAGATTGTATGTTTTCATAGGTTATCACTAATTGCCAAGGAGGGCAAACAACTTAGTCAAGTCAAATAATCAATTTTTGGGAAGAACAATAATATCTAATTAGAAAAATAAGCATTAATTTTTTTCTATATTACAAGAGATAAGATTCAACATCAAGCAAAGGGGAGACTATCATTAAGAAGTAGAGTTCAAAGGAAAATAAAAAATGAAATTCAAAGCATCAAAAGCTAATAGAATTGTTGCTCTTAATGCAAAATTAAAAGAAAGGCTTATTAATGGTCTTGCTCTTTACACAATGAAGAAAGTGGAATGCCTATTTACAACGTAGGTTACTGCTTTAAATTCATAATTATTAGTATATAGACATACCACTTGATTTAATGGCAATATACCTTTAATGTAGGTTTAATCATATAAAGCTATCCATATTGGAAACAAGATAAAGATTTCTTATGTGAACCCAATAAAATATGAACTTCCATTTTAACTTAGAGGCCTATAATGGAGGGAAAATCCCAAATGACCAACAAACAATCACAAGATGTTTGGCATATTAAATAAGAAAGTTTTTTTTAATTGCATTTAACATAAAAAATTTTAATTTGACTATCCAATTTTTCATTTCTAAAAGGCAACAAACAAAAGGCATAGACTTTATCAATGTAAAGAAATTGACTTTATGACAACAATAAGGTCTTTTGCAAAAATTAGGTAGTTTTGTAAATTAAGTGTACAACATAAGATAGTACTAAAGGGCATTGTATCTAGTTAGCTATACCTCATTTTCAAGAAGTTGCATAACAATATTTAGAGAAAAAAAAACCATTTGTAGTCAACTATTTAAATACCTAATTTTTTATAGTACATTTTAGTCTGTTAATTTTTGTGTTTCAATTACATACTAACATTTTTCAACTATTTTTCCTAATAATGTATGGTTGTTCAACTATGTTTTTTTTTTTTTGAATAAGTTGATATCTTAAACTTGAATATTTATGTAATAATATTCAACTATTTAAACACTTGATTTTACATCAATTGATATTGTTTAACTATGAACAAGCACGTGCATCTTTTTATTACATCTAATAACAACACATATTGGCATATAGCCATACAACCATCTAATAATTATACCTTGTACATATTAATATTCAAACACCATAATACAAACAAAAATGAAAATATGCTAAGCACTTTTTACATAAGTAATTCTTTATACAATCTTCTCTCTTCAACCATTCTTCTTGCCTTAATAGTAGCGACTTCCATTTTAAGAACCATTAACTTATTGACCAATTTTCCATTGTCTTAGTTGTTTGTGTTTAGACCAATTAGACTCTTTTCACTTAATCTTTCCATTTCTCACTTGAATATCTCAATTTCCTTTAGTATTGCTTTAACCAATTCTTTTGCACATTTGAAAAATTCACTATCATCCCAAATAAGCATTCATTGTGTAGACACTTATACACATGATTATGAGAATTTTACAATTTCACAAAATAATTAATTAAAATTTACAATTTAATTTGAATTGAATTTTTGAATCTTAATTTACTTAATAATTGTGATAAGACTAAAACCTCCTCCATAGATTTCTATCAATCCATGATATGCCCAATTAAGCCACTTCTCCTTATTTACAATGAATAGGCTTGATATTTAAGTTAGTGCCATGTTTGCTTGAATAGCCAAAAGACCTTATTAAAATTAATGACATTTTCAACAAAGAATCAGACAAGGCCCTAATTCGAGAAGAAAAAAAGAGACAACATGTTAAAGTGCAAAACTTATAACATCATATTAAAGAAAAAGGTTTCCAATGTTTGAAAGAGGCAAGAACATCTAGCTATGGAAGTGAATAAAAAATGGGAAAGATACAAACTAAGAGATTAAAGAAAGACCTAATTCAACAAGAAGAAGAAAGGCAATGTAGTGGAGAAAGAGTTTTGAGTTTTAATATTAAATTTTTTTTAATGTTTTAGAGAGAGGATGTGAGATTTTTCATTTTTAAAATACAAATATTTTAAAAGGAAAATAATAAAACTTTATTTTTTTTAAATGTGACATTAGCCTTACGTACTAACATGTTATTTGAGGTGTTGCATATGGCAAGTTCTAAGTCTCAACTAATGACAAGGGAATCATATATGTGACCACATATACAATGAGATTAATTTTAATGCAAAAGAACAAAGTGTTTATAATTCTCAAAAGGGAAAAATGTAGTGAGTGAAAAAATGATTTATGCCAAAAAAGGCATTCCTTAAGGGACCAATTTGGTGTGTTTTGTGCCAAGTGAAAGGGCTTACTACCCATTCACTAGTTATTTAACTTCTTGCATAGAACAATTTGAGGTTGAGTCAATGTTATTGATGCATGATGCTATTGAGGAGTTCCTCTCATTGATAAGAATAACTTTGTGTTTGTTAGTTTCTAACTTTCAACATCTTATGATATGTGTTTACAAGCTTTTGGCTTAAGATGCCATATGATTATTATGGTCATATGTTGGCAAGCCTTTATGGGTTAACCAACATTACTTATGAGGGTGATAGATGCTTCTACCATGCAAACAAGAGATAAAGTGTTGACCTTAATGAGTTTGAGGGCAAGACTCAACAAGTAAAGCAATGGAGAGGTAGCTTTTCTTTACCAGTCTTTCCAAGTGCAATTTTTTCACTAAAAGGCTAAGTTGGGGCCCTAAGAAAGTGAAGATGTAAGGAGTCTACCTAAGTTAGTGTAACTTGTTAAGATTCTTCTTGGTGGTTGGAGGAGAATCTTTACTTCCTAGCCTTTAGGAAGAGCCATATTAAATGTAAGCTCATTTATATGAGGGTGATGCACCCATTATTTATGGACCCATATATGTTTATGGCCTAAACAACTATAGAGTCATGAGATCTTTTGCTATCCTAACTAAGCGGTTAGTAGTGATGGTCTAAAAACTCTTAATTTTAAAGTGAAAAGGGGGAAAATGAGTGTCGGCCAAGACATTCCCCTTACTTCTCAAGATATATTCTTGCTTGTATTTGTTTGTTAAGTATTTTTAACTCAGTTGTTATCGCTTTTGTATATATGCCTTTTTAAACCAATTAGAGCTTTAGATAGGTTATGGGTATTGATTTTAGTTATGTGGAGAATGTTAGGATGCTGGCTTAAGGGATATAAAAAAAATCTAGGAATCTACCTTGGATTAAACAACAAAGCAAAAATGTTCCTCAGATGATGCTACCATTGTTACTTCTTCTAAATGTATCCACGTGTTTAGGATCCCCCTTCTATTAACCAAGGAAAGAGAGCAATAAGTGATTGTTTTTGACAATACCTTTAATGTGGGCATTAATTGGGCTACTTAAGCTTCCCCTAGCTTCATTAGGACAAGATTCTATGAGTCTAATAGTTAGAAGCTCCGTAAATAAGGATTTCTTTTGAAAAAGTATAAAGTTGATTGTCCACCAGAGCTTATGTTCCCTCATGCTCCAACTAAGAATAAATAGTCAATTATAGTATCTAACATAGAAAATTTATTGTGCAATTAGAAAGAATTACTTTTAGAAGACCAAACTTCTTCTTGTATTTGTTAGGCCTATAGTGACTGTATATAGTTGTGTTAGACATTAAGGATGCCCTTAATTGGTTAAGAAACTTGGATATCAAGTTGGATGAGTTAAAGTTATAAGGGGAAGAAATGAGATGATGCCAAAAAGACTTTATCTAATTTGGATGACAAGATCATGCAATTGGTTAAGTCAAAGAGTGAGTTAAAGGCCTATTTTCTAGAGTAAAAGGAGATTTAGAGGGATCAAAAAATGAAGGTGATAGACTTGAATTCACATATACTTGTTGTTAATGATAAGATTTAAGACCTTGGGTAAAAGCTTGACAAGGAAAGAACTTGAGCTAATAATTGAGACATTTACTATAAAATAAAGGAACATCTCTTCTCTTGGGATTAACTTACTAAAGAGTGGCAATGAGGCTAAATACCTCTTTAGTTTGTCAAAGGCTTTTTCATAGTCCTCTAAACATTGGAACAAACTTGTTGAGGTAGCTTAGCATGCCAATTAGGACTTACACATCCTTAATTCTTTTTAAGGATGACAAGTTCTATATTATTTCCATTAATTTTGGGTTGGCTTTTGGATACAAAAAATTTGAGAAACTTGTTAGACTACGCTCCAAAAGCACTTTTTGTCGTATTTAACTTCATGTTGTATTGATTTAATGTATCAAAGATTTCTTGGAAATCAGCTATATGAGCCAAAGGTGTCTTGAAGGACTTTTTCAACTTCTTCTTTAATTGCTACTTATCTTTCTAATGTAAAAGTTTTTCTTTTTCTTCATTGGTTGGTGAGTCAAATTGATGCTAAGTTTATGGGCTATGACTTTAAGATTTATTCTAGACATGTCTACTAAAATCCTTGCAAAAATTATTATGTGACTTTTTAGAAAGAAAATAATTTCCTCTCTTACTTTTTCTTTTGCTAGTATCTTTCTTTCTTTAAGCTTCAATCTATAATCCAAACTAGCAACGTTGATATTAGTTTGCTTGTCGTTGCATTTTATTTGTGAAACCCAGAGTTATAACCTTTCTTCGATCTCCTTTAACTTCCTTGATTCTATATAGAGTGGGAAACTTCATTTTTAAATGTTTAATAGACAAAATAACACCAATTTTTTAAGATTATCCTTCCCAAAATTACATTGTAAGAAACTAAGGTCTTGAATACCAAAAAATTAAGGCTTGCTTTTATTGAATGAGATAGGTTTAAAAAAAGTGAGTGGATGCTTAATCAAACTTTGGAAATGATGGACTCCTTAGAGAAATCATAAAAAGGAAAGTTGGCAAACTTTAGCATTTTCCTTAAGAGTCCCATCTTTGTGAAAACATCAAAATATAAGGCATCAACTGAGCCACTAGTGTCTACCAAAACACATTGAACATCAAAGTCATCCACTATAACAATAATTACAAATGGGTTATCATAGAAGTATTTCACCCTATCCAAATCATCATTTATGAAAATAATTGAGTTATCTATCTTGCGAGATCTTTTTCCTACAAATTTAATATTCTTTTTGCAAATGATTTTCATATTGTAGAGCTTATCCCAATTGAGGGTCCTTTGATAATCATATTGACCACACCCTTGTTAGCTAAGTTGAAGGTTGATTAACATCCTTCAACTTGCTACCTGATAGAGCATCCCATTTGTAGGTTTGGTTTTATTTCCTTAGGGCTCTCTCCTGACTTTTGCACCATTCTTCTTTTCAAGCATACTTTAGCAACAACTTATGATTGATGAGTTCCTCAATGTCACTCTTTAAACTTTTGCATTCATTTGTGGTGTACCTATAGTCATTATGGAAATAAAAAAATTTGGTAAGAATATGCTTAGCTTATTGGAACTTGATGTTAGATGGCCACTTCATCATATCCTTATCTTTAATTTCCATAAGAATACTTAAGATAAAGGTCGTCAAAGGAGTGCAATTGTTATATTGAGATTATTGGATAACACTCTTTGTGCTACGACGTGGAATTCTACTACTTCTTTTTTTTTTTTTTTCTATCTTTCAACTTTTTGTTAGATTTGTCCCAAACTTTCCTTTCTCTCTAATGGTCATTAGCATCTTTTTAAGCTTTAAAGAAATCTTTAGCTAGGATAAATCTTTCTACTCATTGTATGATTTCAAAAGGTCTATCGAGGACCTTTTGCCTAAGGAAAAGGTAAAGGGTGACTTTTGTAGGCTAGTAACAAATGTGGAAAATGTGAAATCATCCTTCAAGCAATAGAAAACTAATGTTTTCATGTTGAAATCAACCATAAAGTCTTATAATGACTTATTACTTTGTTGCCATAAACTAATCATAACCATAGGGGCCTTATTACATATTTTTCTTGTGATGAAATGGGTATAAAATTGCTTACCAATTTACTTTAAGTTTAAGATAAAACATGAGGGAGGTTCTGTATACCACTTATGAGTTTTCTCTTTCAAAATCATTATGAAGTCTTTACATATTTGGCATATGGTGCTCCATATAAAGACATCAAAGTTTAAACTCAATTCTAATGATTCACTAGGTTCATGATTCCATCATAGGTTTCTAGGTTGGGCATCCTAAATTTCCCTTGGACAAATGTGCCTTCAATGTCTTTTGACATGGTTTTCTAAAAACAATCAGGAGTAGTCTAAGCCCTTCCTTAGGTATTTTGTAGCAGAGCTACTTGGTCACTTTGTCATTTTTATCAGGGAGCTCCTATTGATTTTCCCTTTAAGGTTGTTGGGTATGTTAGCATATGGCTAAAAAGGGGCTCCTAAGGCTATCATTTCTATAGGCAGTTAAGTAGTAATCGTAAGACTCTTGGGGTGGTGAGAAAGAGAACCTCTTTGCCACCATATGCTTAAGGGAGATGGTAGTTGCTTCCCTTACAACTTTAATTAGACTAATGTCACCATGACTACTAGTCTAAAGAAGCCTACTTATCACCCTTTCTTAAGGTTTCTGTGACAAGTGTTATAGGTTATTATCTCCTTTTCAATATAATGGCTTCCAAAGCTTGAGTTAGCATCCTTTTTTAAACTTGTAGTAAGGCTACCACCATTGTAGTGAGAGTATAAACTTGGTTATGCATTTTTGGAAAGTAACTAATGAAGGTTAAGACTTAGCTAGTAATGGTGGAACTAAAAGTAACAAATAAAGAGGCAACTTTAAGATATTGTTAAGTTAGATCATCTATCATGGTTTTGGAGTACATGGCTTGTAGGTTTTACAAAAAAGAAAACAAGTGTTCTCAAGGTAATGGAGACACACAACATGTTATATCTATAGATGGTGCCAAATGGTTAAGAATGTTTCGATCAAAAGTCTAGAGATATGCAAAACAAGGAAAAAGCTAAAAGGTTCTTGGTTAGAGCCTAATGTCAACACTCTAATGTCTAAGTTAGTAAAGTCCACAAAAGACAAGGTAAGGGTATAGAAAGAAGAAGATAAGATTTAGCTACTTACCTTAAGGTGAAAAACAAGGAGTTTTAGAGCCTTTAAAGGGTTCATATTGGCTAATAAGGAGGATATGGGTCAAGTTGACTTGCCAACCAAATACCATTAATGGATAGTGTTGGCATTTTTTTTTTGGCATGTACTAATGGTGGTAAAGGTAGTGGAGCGATGATGCTCTATTAGTTTTACATTACTAGCACTAAGGTTTCTATCTCTTACATAAACAAGGAGCGTCATTGGTAATGACATGTATCTTGTATGTTGAAGTGTGATTACTTAGGAAAGGGTTATTAAGACAAGCTCTTGGAGATGACTCTATTATAGATTGTCCAAGTTTTTTAAGTATACCAACTTGTCAAATTGTGGTGAGATTAGACTTTAGAGGCTTGAAGCTCATGGTGATAATATTTTTATCATGAGGCAAGTTGATCTACAAGTTTGTTTATAGTAGCTTGGTTGCAGTATGTAATTTATTAGCATATTAATTGTTAAATTTTGAAGTTTTTAAGTTGTAATTAGTTTAGAGACAATATAATTGTTAATAATGATAATAAATAATAAAAATAATTGCAGAAATTTAAAAGCCTTTCTAAAAGTTATAGAGAAGAGAAAAATAAAATCAAGTAAACAATAACAATGATAATAGTATAAATATTCTTGATTATATGAAAATTTACTGTAATGATATTTATATCAATGCAAAGAACTTATATGAAATTATCATTCCCATCAAAAAATTGTGCAAACTAGTCACAATTATTAAAATCAATTCCTTTTTCTACAAACACAAGATTTTTTTATTACAATATTCCTAATCATATGTACAAAGATAAAGTTTTTTTTAAAAAAAATTATATATTTAATATTTACGATCATTATACTATATTATTGATTAATTTAGATGAAATGTAGATTTGAAAATTCATGAAATTTCTTTTGTTAATTTATGTCTTTGTTTTTAAACACCTAAAAAGAGTGTAATCAATACTAGAGAGTTTGTATCAATGTATAAAAGGAAAAACTACGGATCAAGTAATTTATAAAGAGAGAAGAAAAAGTGATGCAACTTAAAACAAAAATTTGTGCCAAAAAAGCCAGGAAAAAATAATGAAAATAATTATTACTTTCAATGTTAGCTTATTAAAAATGATTGAGTTAACCAATCACTTTAAGCCATGTAAAAAAAAATTATAACTCAGGAAATTAACAATTGATCAACTTGGATGCAACTTAATAAAAGTAACTTAGTGAATTAATCTCCTAAAAGTATTTTAAACAATGTTTTATTTATGCATTAAAATTAAGTTCATGCTTCGCAAGATTACGCTACCTGTATTATAGTGAAAAACAGAAGAATTAATTTAATTTGTTTAAAAAAGTTTAAGTATCTTCGAGTACCACATAAAAAAGTTCAAAATAAATTGCATTAAGAAGAAACTATTTAGTGTAGATATAGGATTGGTGCAATTTCAACAAGATTTTTTTTTTAATCTATTATCTTCATGGATAATATTTTCATTATAAAAGCTTTTAATACACGATAGAATGAATAGAAAGCAAACTCACATGAGTATATACCTTTGATTTGACAATTCTCTTGTATATATGAGTTTTATGTAATCCAAAAGCATTTATGTAACCATCCATTATCCGTGTATGAAAAATTAAGTTAAATGTAGAAAAGCAACTGTGAGTGGAAATTGGAGATATCTATATATAATATACGTATTCCTGTGATATGAGGATGTTACGTGGCATGCCTCGTCTTCCTTTGACACTCATTTTAGATAGAAGAGATGAAGAGATTTTGGAGGTTTTAGGTTGAAATGCAATAATTATCATGTCCAAGACTAATTTTGATGTATTTAAAAGTTCATGTCATTAAATTATGTCTTTACATCTTATATTAATTATTAATTTTAATAGGGAATACCAATCAATATTTACATTTTAAATGCACATGCTGTGACTCATAATTATTGAAGTCTACAACCGAACTGTAGTAATTAACATAATTATTGAGTGAAATTGATAAATCATGTTTATTGTCATATTAAAAAGAAACCGAAATTTATTTTCTTATCTCATCTAACATATCGTGTTAGCCTCTTCCCCTAAGTATTTGTTGGGCAACTCCAATTTTTTTTTTTTTCTTTTTTTTATTTGGTATGAGAACTTCTTCATCCTTCTTTTTGAGTGAAAATCATGATTTATGTATTATTAGTAGTCTAATGATTATTTCATTTTTTTTCTCTTCTGCGTTGTGTTTATACTGCTGATGAAGTTCGTTGCATTCTGTTTAACATAGTTGGTTAACTTTGTTATTGTTTTTATTGGTCTCAAGTAACTGGTCATAGATACCGTTAAAATTTGAATATTTCATGTCCTCTAGATATTGTTAACTAAGTAAGATATGATAGAAGAATTATAGCTTACATAAATTTCTTTTCCTTTCTTAATGCTATTTACTTCATTCAATTTTCCAAAAATGAGTTTCATGATATCTGTTTCTATTGTTGTAGCTACAAATAAATTTTACAATATTGCTACGAGTATAGTAACTTAAGTATGAAATAACTTACGGTGTAGAGGTAAGTTGATTGTAAATGTATTCAATTATACTAGTTTCTTTGTATAGTTTTCTTATTACTAGCATTAGTTTTAGTTTCCTTAATTATTGAATATATTTTCTTATTTTTTGCTTGTGTATATATAAAATAATTTTATATATTCTTTCAAACAAATTGGTATTGATCAACAAGTCAAACTACAAAATATACATGTGGATGCATTCCTTTTCTTTATATTGTAAATCTTGAATTTTAAAATTATAAAGTACTTTTTATGATATTTTAATTATAATTTAACTTATTCTAATATTTTAATAAATTTAGAAAGTAATAAAGGCAACTTAAATAATCTAGTGCGAAGTATGGGTGAGTAAACTCATTGTACATGTACATAATAAGTTTGGTCATTTTCTTAAGTAAAAATCAAGCATCAATTGTTTCTTTTAACATTAAACACATTAGCTTGTGCAATGCAGAGGAGAAAAATAAACGAAATAAAAGTTCCTAATTTACAAGTTATGAATTTAAGCATGCCAAGATGGTACTCAGATTCATACTTCCTTATATTAAAATTTTGATTAAGTTTGTCAGATTGCTTGGTATACTTTCTCTTTAACCATTTTGTCATTCTCTTGTGATTGTAATCGTAGTTGTCCTCTTTTTCTTATTTTTGCCCTTTCGAGAATAATATTTAAGTAACATTTTTTCTTATGCCACTATTTGCATATCCAAGGGTAACATATCATTTAATTCTCAAGAGAATGTATGATTATGTTCATATTAGAAAATAAAGGGTGTAAATTTGGTTTTATTACGTATTATTTTTGCCAAAAATTTCAAAAAAAAATAATATTTTAACAAAAATATAATTTTAAAATTTTGGTTTAGGTATTTATATAAAAATATTAATAAATTAGAATTATAGACACATGCACATATCTTTAAGTCTATAAGAATTAAATTTATAAGATTATATATTTTTTCTATTAAACGTTTCGAGAAGAAAAAGATAATTATAATAAAAAAGTATAATTATTATATTAAAAAAATAAAAACGAGTCGGTCACTTTTAATGTACATGCCTCCTCCATGGGTCTCTGTTTTTGTTTTTTATTGAAAAAATTGAAAATTGGGCGCCTATGGAGGGGGGCCCTACATCGCCTAAAATTTCTCGAATCTATATGGATGAAATGAACTGGCTGGAGCCAAGCACACTCGACGCCTGTAATTTGTCGTTTTGCGCCTTCTAATT
The DNA here is from genome assembly GCA_021464305.1 of Kandelia obovata. NCBI lineage: Eukaryota > Viridiplantae > Streptophyta > Magnoliopsida > Malpighiales > Rhizophoraceae > Kandelia > Kandelia obovata. The sequence goes on along the minus strand of CM038485.1, from coordinate 2,173,249 downwards.
AATTCATATTGGTGCCTGCCTAGGGTAATTCAAGTGTCAGCAATAAATCTGTCAAGATTCCAGTCTGATTGATGTCTCATAATTAAGGCCATGACACCTCCAGGACCCATTCATCTGGGTCCCATCCACGTAACAACTCCACAGCCACAAATGCCAATTTCATCGTCAGAGCATTCCGCCCTTTGAAGTCAAACAATGTTAATTAAATCAAGAAATGCTTATGTAAATGTTAGGTGTAACTAAGTTATCGACCGGGGTTAAACGCAAATGTCACAACGACAACAACAAGCTAAAAAAAAAAAAAAAAAAGGGTGGGGGTGGGGTGGGCCTTAATTAATGTTTACGGTAATATCATTTCACTTGCGTCTTATCTCCCCTCGAAACAATTGCCTGCCCGTAACTAAAACCCATAAACACAGGATAACAAAATTGTTGATATTTAAGAGATAACAAAATTTTTGATATTTAAGAAAGATGATATATTTTTTTTATTTTTTTTGTTAAAATGTTATATAATTTTATTTTTTAAAAAAATTCTAATTCTAATTCTAATTCTTTGACAATAAAATTAAAATTCTTAAGCAGTATAATCTAAGTGCACGTCATTTCCCTGCTAAGCTTTGTGGGATCCTCGACTAGGTAGCTCTTGTATCTATTAGATTTTTCATTTACTATAATTTAGCTTGCCAGCTAGGCCATTTACTTTTAATGTGTTTGAGTTCTTGATCACTGAATTACTAAAATATTTGTTTCAAAGATAATTATTTGGAAGTTAAGAAACTCGTAACTATTAAATAAATATTTAAATTTTTAATTATTGAACTAAAGTTAATTATTATTAAAAATTAATATAATTTTAATAAATATAATATTTTTTTATTCATTTTAACACATCAGATATTTTTCTTTTTATATAAATTTTTTATTATTTATTATTTCATGCAAAATTCTATTATTTATAATATTACTCTAGAAATATTATAAACAAGTTATAAAGTAACTTTAAAAAACACACCAATTTTTCAAAAACTTAATTTTGGTAGCATAACTCGACATCAAATCTACTTCATATTATCCTGTGAAAAAATTCACATAAAACTTTGTTGCAAAATAGTGAAGATGAATTTTGACTTAAGGAAAATAACATTTGATACATAATTTGAAATAATTTTCTTTCAATTTTCAATATAATTTACAAGTTTTACATTAATAATTTTAAGGCAAAACTCGCCATCACTATTTTAGTGAAACGATGAAATTGCAAGATACCATATTTTGAAAAGAAATAATACATGATGAAATGAATTTAATTAGGAATAATAAGACATGGAAATTAGTAAACCTCCCATTTGACACAAAGCTAATTTGATGTAAATAGATTTTTAAAAGGAAAATGAAGGTTGATGAGACCATTGATAAGTTTAAAGTTAAACTAGTTGCAAAAGGTTTTACAAAAAATCATGGTATAAATTATTTTGATACATATTTACCAGTGGTTAGAATTGTAACAATCAAACTACTCATTGCATTTTCCTGAATTCATAACTTAGTAATTCATCAAATGGATGTGAAAACAATATTTCTAAATGGTGAATTAAAAGAAGATGTGTATATGGAGCAACTTAAGGGATTTGTTTTGCTTGGTCAAGAGAAAAAATGTGTGTAAATTGGTTAAGTCCTTGTATGGACTAAAATAAGCACTTAAGCAATGACATAAAAAATTTGATTAGGTGGTACTTGCTAATGGATTCAAGATTAATGAATCAAACAAATGCGTCTACAGTAAGATTGAAGAAGGAAAATGTGTTATTATTTGTTTGTATGTAAATGACATGTTGATTTTTGGAATGGACTTGTAACAAGTTGAAATTACCAATATATTTTTGTTTAAGTAATTTTGATATCAAAGAAATGGGTGAAGTAAATGTCATCCTTGGAATCAAAATCTTATGAGAATAAAAGAGCATAACACTTTTTCAATCACATTACATTGAAAAAGTTCTCAGTAAGTTTAATCATTTAGATTGTATTATAGTTTTCACCTCATTTGAATATAACATGAATTTTACCAATAATACTGAAAATCTAATATTTCAACTGGAATATGTTAAGGTGATAAGATGTCTAATATACGCAATGACTTGTATAAAGCCAAACATAGCCTATACGGTTGACAAAATGACTAGGTACATAAGTAATCCAACTAATGTGCATTAGCATTAAGTAAAAAAAATCCTAAAATACCTAAAAAAAATAAGGAATTATGATATGAGTTATACCAGTTACCCTTCTACTTTAGAAGGATACTTAAATTTCAGTTGGATCATTGACAAAAAGGATAATACTTCAACTAGTGGATGAACGTTTATGCTTGGTGGGGGTGCAATTTCTCAGTGTTATAAGAAACAAACTTGCATAGTAGATTCCATAATGGCTACAAAATTTGTAACATTAACTTCAGCAAGTAAAGAAGCAGAATGGTTAAAGAATTTTCTTTATATGATTCTTTTGTGTGAAAGGTCAATAACACTCATTCATATATACTGTGACAGTATCATGACTCTAGTAAGAGCATATAGTCAAGTATATAGTGACAAGTCTAAACATATAGGACTGAGATATAGTTATGTGAGAGACTTGATTACAAATGGAGTAGTCATAATAGATTTTGTGAGTTCAAGTCAAAATATGATTGATCCTTTGACAAGAGAATTAACAAGAGATATATTGAATAAGACATTAAGAGGGATAAATCTTAAACCTATAAATACAAATCACCTATGATAAAAACTCAACCCAACGCTTGATACAATGTTAAGTCTTGAGTTCAATGAGTCAAAGTACATCATTTATGTTATTGAAATACTATATAATATTAAGTCTTGAGTTCAATGAGTCAAAACACATCATTTGTGTTTTTGAAATATTATACAAATCATTTCCATCCTAAGGTCATATAGTATTTAGTACCCTTTGTTACATTGGAAGAATGAGTTTAAGGCTTTTAACAAACTTGAAAATGTGCTTTATAGTGGGGACCCTAGTATGCCTATATGAATGTAAAATGTTTAAACCATTTCAATATGTTAAAGGGTTTAATTTGAAAATATTCATGAAAAAGATATGAATACAATGACTTTTAATATGTCAATTATTTAAAAGAGAAGTATAATGTTGTATAGTCATTTGTGTGAACTAGTTCTATAACTTATTAATAAGAATAGTTAGTTTAAAACTTATCTACCATATTATTCAGATATGTTGTAATATACATTTTACTATATAAAAATTTAATCTGTAAATAATTACCTCATATGTCATTTTACAATCAATGATAGAAAAAAAGAGAAAAGTTGTGTCTCCTGGGTTCAAAATCATAACCATCAAGTGATTACAAATTTTATAAATAACAATAACATGTGTTCGTTTTAACACATCAAACATTTTATTTTTTTCTATTAATTTTTTTATTATTCATTATTCTGTGAAAAATTTTATTATTTATAATATTATTATAGAAATATTATAAATAATTTTAAAAATACGTTAATTTTTTGAGAATTTGATTTCGGTAGTACAACATATAATTAAGTATATTTTATTTTATTTTACGAGATAATTTACATAAATTTTTATTGTAAAATAAAAAAAAAATTATTCTAAAAACAATAACATTTGATACGTTGACTCGAATTAATTTTTTTTAATTTTTAATATATTCTACAGCTTCTTCATCAACATGTCGTCCACAATTTTTTATTGTTACTTGGAAAAATGTCTGACATGAAATAATTCTGAGCTCCAAGTAGTGGTGTGGATGAAAGGGCTCCTAAAATATTCTCTGCGCCCATTGAAACCAGAGGGGGAAAAAAAAGCGGCATTGCAAGGGCATCAACGTCGTCAAATTGGGCACGAATTCAACCAAACCTGTCGTAGGAAACAATGAAACGAAAGGTGATGCTATTGTCTTATTGGATTAAATAATAGTACAGATTTCGGTTGCTGCGTAGGATGACCTAGAGTTCACCAAAGAGCTCCTATATATATATATTATATATTAATCACCTGCACTAAACCTAAAAGGACAGAGAAAAGTTCTTAAAAGCTTTTTTTTTTTTTTTTTAAGAAAGACAATTACCCAATGCCCATTATTACATCTATATAATAACATCATATTCTTAACGCGCCAACCCAAAAAGACCTAGTGGTCCATCCGAATAAGACCAAAATGAGCACCCTCTCAAGTCAATGATGATGGTCCGACCCACAAAGACCCAGCTTAAAAGCTTCTTATTCATGATTATTCTGTTCTCATCCCACGTAAAAATAGAAACACAAAAAAGGAGAAAAAGGAAAACAAACCTTTGCTTCCAGAATTGAAAATACCATGACAGCCCATCATGTCAATAATAAACATTTTTTGGTGAAGCCCTATACAGGATCCGTGGGACCCGAAATCAAAACCTATTACAAACTTTGAGGCAATGACATGGATACTTCGTGTCACCGTCCAAAAATATCGATACAAAAGAATAGGGAAAAGACAATGGAGGCTCCAACCCATTTGAGTCTGTTCCCAACCCAAATCATAATTGTCCCCTTATGCTTCAAACCCACGTCGCCATCTCCCACTTTTAAAACTACATTTTGAGTGCAGAAAGATGGGCTTTTGCGTCTGTTTTGGGGAATATATATATATATTTTAAAAGAAAAGGGTTCTCAAATTGTCCGTCTTTCTTTTTTGTGTGACACATGCATACTTTCCCACTAATGGATGATTTTACCGGAGTCGCCAGAGAGTTGGAAAGATAAAAAAAAAACACATTTTTTTTCTTCTTCCTTTCTTTTTTTCTTTTTTTAATAATAAGAAAATTATTGCTGCACATGGCAACATCTTAATGCACTACAGAATTTTAGATCAGGTTGATTAAGTAAGTTTAGATAAATAACTGCATAAAGAGAGAAGTAAACGGGAATGCATCTTGGTTTGAATCTTCTAGACAAAGAAATTAGTTGCAACTTGCAAGTATGATCCACCGGCGATCTGTGAAACCCTTTAGATCCCATTGAAAAGAAGGTGTTTTCTAACCGGCCTAAAGAAGGAATTTTCTTTATAGAAAAATGGAGAAGAAGAAAAGATAAATGATATGATCGTGGAAAATAAAAATGCGTTGAACATTAATATAGTTATAAAAAGCAGGTCATTAGCCATTCAAATATTGATCAACTAATTATAAAATCAAATTATTAAATTTGTTTAGTTTAATAGAAAACTAATAGTCATATACTACACATGAATGGACAGTCCTTTACTCGTGAATTACGCCTACTCTGCACTAGCCACTAGTTGTGAGTTAGGAATTTTCAGTTTATAACAGTTCAACAATTCATGATGCTGGGAAGAAGAGGAAAATATGACTAAAAGGAGAGGAACGTAATGAAAAAAAAAAGAAAAAAGTTCTATTGCACTTTGTGATATGGCAATTCCTGAGTGCTACGTCTCTTTCCACGGCAACAACAATTGGGAAATTGATTTTTGGTGCAGGACACAAAAGAATGACAGTTTCACAGGTTTAAAGAAAAAAGAAAGGATCCACGTGAAGAACTTAGAACAGATAACGGATTTTTTTTTTAATAACGCTAGATGCAATAGAATAAAAGTAAAAAATTCAGGGAGATACAAAAATTCTTTAACAATTACTTGTAAATTAAAAAATTGACTTGCATTTAACAAGGCCAATTTCTTGGTATTTTCATCGAGATGTATAGCATAAAATTTCCAAATAGTTATTAAATTGGTAAAAGAACCTTTATATATCCTTATATGCTGCAGCAACGTGCTAGTTTTTAATATTTTCATCGATTTTGGTCCAAATATAACAATATTTAGAAGTTTTAATGACAAAAAAAATGCATAGTTTACTTTTTTTTTTTGTTCCAAATATGCAATAGATTTTGCAGTTGGTTTCAAATTTAACATGTGGTTAGTGGAGTCAAAAAGAAATTGTTATCTTAACTACGTTGCACCTCAGCGTAACATTGCAAATTATATAAGCGAGCACATGTCTTGTTTAAAAACTGACATATAATTGGAAAAGAAAAGATCTTCCTCATTTTTCATAAGGAAAGGGAAAGATTTCTTGGACTCAAGAGAGACTCACTGTAACTCATTTTTTAATGTAATAAATAGTGATGATAAAATAATAATTTCTAGTTTTAAAGGCGAGAGGGAGAAAATAAAAAAGAAAGCTATTGGGTTTGAAATTTAAAATTTAAAGTATATTACAATTCAATGACGAAGAAGTGAGAGGCGCCAAGTGATTAGGGTTTAAGTAAAAAGAAACTATATGATGCACTTGGGTGACAACATTAAGCTTTTGTTTGGGTTGGGCCTACAGAAAGGAGTAAGAACAAAAATGAAAGAATGCAAAAAATGTAACATTAGTGTTTTATAAAGGAAAAAGAAGCAAAAGAGTGCTTAAGTGTGTGTGTGCAACAGAGAGGAACAATTAGAAGGGAGATCGACACCTCAGGAAAGCGAGATAGAGGCAGTTATTACCAAGCAACTCTAGGCTTCATTATTTGTCATCTAATTTTGATTTTGTTTAGTTATTTTAATTTTTTTTAATTCTTATGCAATTCATTGTTGAAATAATTATCTAGCTTTTTCTTTAGGTTTTTGTCAATTTATGCTTTTTTATGGTTTCTTTAGGTAAATTTCTAGAATTTGTGGTTCTTTCAAGCGTTCTTAAAATGTGCCTAATCTGTTTGCCTACTTCATGTTTGGTAATTTTTTGAAAAGAGATAGATCCTATTATGATCGGGTAGGGTTGAACTCAATTTCTCGCTTCAACAATAGTGATTTAGAATTTGTTTAAGATTGTAGTGAAATTTTATTGTTGTGGTTAACAAACTAAAAATTGCAAAACCTACAGTGAGTGAATGTAATTGACTATTTGGCAATTGTTAATGGCATTTTGAAACAAAAACAAAAAATTTCTAATCAAATAGAAAATATTACAAAAGTAACTATGTTATGAAGTTGAATGGTAATTATTTTATGTAAAAATAAAAATTATTATCTTCAAAAATTATTAAATATTGGTATGCTTTGTGCATTTTTCCATTGTACCAAAATGCTGCATTTTCAAAATTCAGTTTTAGTTATGGTTCACTTCCACTAAACAAAAATTTTATAATTTATCAAATATAAACAAAATTACGTTGGACTCAAAACGCAAGTTTTCAAATTGCAATCATAATTCCAAACATACCCTTACTAGTTTTTATTGCTGCCTAGATGCCTTTTTGACTAAATATTTATCTAAAACGTATAAAAGTATTATCTTTAACGATAATTTTTTCTTTGTAGACGAATTATCATAGTGCATTAGGTTACGACGACTATTTTTCCAAAATGCGATAGATATTTTCACTGGTGTGCACCCCACAAATAAGGTAACAGAAATAGTACAAACCTATAAAATCTAACAATTTTAGTATTCTAGGTGTAAGAGGAAGGAGATAATAATTTTTCTGTACTAGTTTCTATAAAGAGATAAGAAACTCTATTTATATTCCTTCTAATTTAATGTTTTATAAATATAAAAATTAAGATAAAAAAATACTAGTGGTTATAACTAATAAGTATTGAGGAAGAAAATAATGGTTGTAACAATTGGTTTCTCAACAACTAGTTTTTCAATAATAAAATCTGGCTAGTTTAACTAACATAATCTACAAAGTCTCAAAAAGGTTTTGGGTTGGGTGGACCAGCTTGCATGAGGTTGCATTGGTCCTCCAAAAGAATAAGACTTTCATTTTCGATATGTGATTATAACATTTTAAAATACCTTTATTTCTAACATTCCATTACATATTTTAAAAGACTGAATTTTGTTGAGTTTTTTTTTTTTGGTGAGAATATAACATATTATCATTGGTGTCTTTAGGGTTATGAACTAAAGATTAAGATATACAAGTTTTGATATTCAAAAGTATAATGAAATTAGAATTTCTATGAACCATAACTTTTTAACGAACATTAGTGAACTTATCTCCATGTTACATTTTTAAGATAGTATTGTTTAACATAGTTGGGTGCTTTAAGGTCATGCACACGCCTAGTTTATTTTCATAAGAGTTATAAAGATCTTGCCTTGGATCTCATAGGAACTACCTCACTCCACTCTCATATAGTTGAATCTATCAAGTGTGTATTCCATTAACACACAACCATAAGGGCTATAAAATTCATTAAGAGTATAAGTCAATGTCAATCATTGGAATCATTGTATTATCTATGTCGCAGGAAGGAACTTATAGTTTGATAGTGCACACAATAAGTTATCAATCAGTGACTTGTTATTACCCCTATGAACCTACTTCGAGGGATCTTCTATCACATAGGTTCCCATCACTTTTGACCATAATCTACTGACATTAGTCTCATTTCCTACGAGATAACTTCCACTAGCTATTTGCCTAGTGGTTTAGTCAGAAGATCAACCAAATTCATCTCTAACCTTATAAAGTTAAGTGATATTATTTCATTATTTAGCAGCTACTTTACTAATTTGTGTCTTAAATGAATGTGTTTGTTTTTCCCATTAAATGACTTGCTCTTTGCACGAGCAATAATGGCTTGACTATCATAATGCATCAACACTGATGGTGTCAGTTTTACCCACAATGGAATATCCATAAGGAAATTCCTCAGCCAATCTACCTTTACATTAGTCATCTTCAAGGCTACAAACTCAGATTTCATGGTGGACTGAGTAATAATTGTTTGCTCGGTAAACTTTCAAGTCACTGCTCCACCTCCAAAGGTGAATACATATCCATTTGTGGATTTCATTATATTTGAATCAAAGATCAAGTTAGCATCACTCTACTCTTCTAGTATAGTGAGAAATTTACTATAAAATATCCTATAGTTTATGGTTCCTTTTAAATATTTCAAAATTCTCACCAAACCATTCCAGTGATCATGATTTGGATTATGTGTATATCTACTTAATCTACACATTGCATAAGCAATATCAAGATGTGTGTAATTCATTAAATGTATTAAGCTACCAATAATTTGTGTATACCTAAACTAAGATACACTTTTACCAGTATTTTTCAATAAATTTAAAGATGCATCATAAGGAGTAGAGACATGTTTGACATTAAAATATCCAAATTTCTTAAGAATTCTCTATATGTAATGCTCTTATAATATAAATATACTGTTATGAGCTTTAGTGATCTTTACTCTTAAAATGACATTTGTTTCCTCCAAATCATTCATGTCAAAATATGATGCAAGTAACGATTTTGTACTTGTTATTAGTTCTATGCTAGAGTTGAATATAAGAATGTTATCAACATACAGACATATAATAATACAAGTATTATTTTCAACTTTTATATAAACACACTTATCAACATAAACAATCGAAAAACATTAGAGATGTAAATCTCTTCATTGAGATCACTATATAGAAATGCAGTTTTGACATCCATTTGATGAACAAACAGATTATAAATAGATGTCAATGCAATCAATACTCTAATAGATGCAATTATAGCAATAGGAGTAAAGGTATCAAAGTAATCAATGTTCTTCTTTTGTGTATACCCTTTTGCTACAAGCCTGGTTTTGTACTTGTCAATAGATCCATCTGGCCTATATTTCTTTTTAAAAATCCACTTGCACTTTACGGGTTTGGCACTTGTAGGAAAATTTATTAGTTCCTATGTGTGATTTTGTTTTAAGGAACCAATTTAGCTCTCTATAACTTCTAGCTACAAACTAATATCACTAGATGATATTGCTTCAGTGTATGTCAAAGGATCATTATTCAGTACAAGAGTGCAAAAGTCATCCCCAAATGTCTTTTCTTTCCTTTGTCTCTTGCTTCTCCTTAATTCAGGTTCAAGAGAAGTGTTACTAGATATCCTTTCTATCTCAACTCTAAGGGCAATTGATGACACTAAATCCTTTCCCATTGGAAATATATTTTCAAAAAACTCTGCATTCTTAGTCTCAATAATACTACTCTTAATAACAAGAAAACGATATGTAGTACTGTGTTCTGCATAACCAATAAACATGCATTATGAGATTTTAGATTTTATTTTCCTTTTCTTTGATTCAGGCAAAAGAACATTTGCACGACACCCTCACACTTTCAAAAAAATTCAAACTAAGAGTTTATCCTTTCCATAACTTATATGAGATTTTTCCAATTCTCTTATAAGGGATTCAATTATGTAAATAACATATTGAAAGTATCGCTTCTCCCCATAAATTATTAAGTGCCCTTGAACCGACTAGCATAATGTTCATTATATCTTTCAAAGTTATATTATTTCTTTTGGCTACTTTATTTGATTTGAGTGAATGAGGGGGTGTGATTTCATATATAATACCCTCTTTTTTACAAAAATCTAATAATAATTGTGAACTACACTCGCCTCATCTATCTGATCTAAGTTTCTTAATCTTCTTATTTATTTGATTTTCAACTTCACTCTTATATTTGATAAATACATCACACACCTCATCTTTGTCTTTTAACATAAATATTTTGGTACATCTAAAATAATCATCTATAAATGTTACATAGTAACGTTTACTTTCTCTTGTCATAGTATTCTTTAAATCATCCAAATCTGAATGCATTAAACTAAGAAGTTATATTTCTTTATGAATTTCTTTGCAACTCTTCTTAACTGATTTGGCCTTAACACATACTTCGCACTTATTGACTCTACCATGTAAATTTTTTATCAAACCAAGCTGTTTCATCTTCCTAATATAAGGATCACTCACATGTCCTAATCTAGCATGTCACACATCATAAGAGTCAATAACATAAGTAGAAGAAGTATATATATTTCCATTATTGATAATATTAATTACATTTAAAATGAAAAGTCCCTAGTTGTGGTAGCCCTTTCCTACAAATACATCGTTTTGGTCATGACAACTTTATCAGACTCAAAACTAACCTTTACTCCAACCTTTCCTAGTAGGGACACAAAAACTAGGTTAATACATATCTCTGGGACATGAAGTACATCATTCAAGGACAACACCTTTTTAGATGTAAGCTTGATAAAGGCTTTGCCCTTACCGAGAACAGGTGTTATTCTCAAGTCTCTCATGAAGACATTTTCTTCTTCATCATGTATTGGAATGTAAGAGGTCAATGCACTTCTATCCCCACAAATGTGCCTCATAGAACCATTATTTATTACCCACTCTTTGGAGTTGATGGCAATGTTGACTTGGGAAATAACAACAACAATAACATCTACATCCACCAAATTGGCATTTGGTTAGGTGAGAATGTCATTCCCCTACTTATGCCTACACTAATAGGCACGATGCTCAGGTTTCCCATGCACATAACAAATGCCTCTCTTCTTAAAGGTTGGATTACCGGTCTTGGGCTTATCATTCATTTAGGACCTATTATCATACCTCTTTCTGCTATGATGGTGATGATGACTGTAAAGGCTCTTGTCTCCTTTCCTTTACTCCACCACATTTGCCCTTGATGTCATCTCTTTTACCTTTACTTCTTTCGATTGGATTCTATTTTTGTCCTTAATCATGATATGTACAATTACATCCTCTAGTGACATGTGCTTCCTTTTATGTTTAAGTTACTGCTTGCAATCATTCTAGGACTGTAGAAGCTACATACTCCTCTGGTAGCTGGATATTCTCATTCTTTAGGTTGTCAAGCAGCTTGTGATATTCATTGATTTGATCTTGAACACTCCTTTCATCAAACATATAAAAATGTAAATGGTTAGGAACAACAAACTTTTGTGTACTAGCATCCTTCAGCATATATTTTTTGTTTATTTTTTCCCATATTTCCTTTAATTCTTTTGAAGAACAATAGACATCAAACAAATCATTAGCTAATGTGCTGAGAATTGTGTGACGATAGAATTTATGGGCTTGTTCCTAGACAGGAAACATTTTGCCATAATTCTTAGATCCAAACATCAGTTTGGGTTCAGAAGAGCAAAAGCAAAACCTAAAACATATAGAGTAAAAAAAATACATTCTTACCAGCGTTTGAAGTGTGAATTAGGAAACATTTCAATCTTGAAGGTGTCTGGCAAGAACTTGAGAGCAAGTGAAATAGATTGAGTTTGAGAAGGAACATAAACAAATTAATTAGTAATAGTTTGACTCACATTTGTATCCATGATAACAAAAAAAAAAATTCCTTAAAATTATTAGAATAAATATACAAAAATGGATTGAAATTTGGATAAAAAAAATATTTACCTGAAGCGTGCAAAAGCACTGTTCTTAAGGATAGTTTCACCCCTATAGACAAATTGTCATAGTGCTGCAGATTACAATGACTATCTTTCTAGGATACTATAGATCTTTCCACTGGTATGCACCCCACAAGTAGAGTAACAAAAACAACACAAGCCTATAAAACCCAACAATTTCAGTATTCTAGGTGCAAGAGGAAGGAGATAATAATTTTTCTGTACTAGTTTTTATAGAGAGAAAGGAAGCTCCAATTATATTGCTTCTAGTTTAATATCTCATAAATATGAAAATTAAGGTAAAAAAATAATGGTTATTGATTATGGCTGATAAGCATTAAGAAAGAAGATAATGGCTGTAGCAACTGGTTTCTCAACAACTAGTTCTTTAACAACCAAAAACGGCTACTTTGACCAACACAATTTGAAGATTCTCAAAAAGGTTTTGGGCGAGGTGAACTAGCTTGCATTGGTCCTCCAATATGGGCCTGCATTTGGCCCCTTTACATATGCGCGAGGCCTTCTTTGAGTTTTTATTTTTATAAGCCATAAGACAAGTGGTGTTTTATAAACTTGAAGAACAAGACTTTCATTTTCGATATAAGATTAGAGCCTTTTAAAATACCTTATTTCCAACAAAAAATCATTAACAAAAATATAGGAATAGATTACAATAAGATGTAAAAGAAATGAGTATGCATAGAAAGATATTAATTTGAAACATACAAAAGTATTATTCTTCAGAATAATTTTGTTTTGTAAACAAATTTTCACATTATAGTAAACTACAATAACTATTTTCCTAGACTATGATATATCTTCCCACTTGTGTGTGCCCCACAAATGAGGTAACAAAAATAACATAACCCTATTAAATCTAACATTTTTAGTAATTAAGATATACAGTTATAATTTGAACAGTTGAGATCTTACTAGATAGAGGCCATTAGTATTAGCCTTTATAGGTATATAAAATGGTGTGTTTGGGTGAAAAAGTAAAGGCTAATGGATAACACTATATGTATAAATCTTATAATTCTTTTATTATTCAACAATTTTTAATAAAATTACAACAAACACACACTCTCTACAACATTCCTTTCTCTCTTTGCCTCTTGATATCTCTTTTATTTAGATTTTTCTCTTAATTCTTCTCCCTTATTCTAACCTTAGTCACCTTACAAACCCTCAGGGTGTGACAATTGGTATCAAAGTAGTTAATTTTATTATGGCAAATGTAGTCGGAACTATGGAGGTAACCATGATCATAACGATAAAATAAGTTATAAGAAAGCTAGAATAATGGTATTCCAACTTGCAAGAGAACAATGCAACCTTAAAATAACTAATAGATATGTTGCCTCAAAAAATCACTGACTATTTTGATAAAGGTAAGTCTCTTGATTCATTACTTACTGTAAATTTTGTAACAATGGATTATAGTAATAATCAAAGGGATTAGCAAGGTATTTTGCTATTACTAAGAGACTTTGTTACGAAGACAAACATTTTGGTTGTTAAGAGATCTAGATCAAGGAAAGAAGTCCTAAATTTGAACCTCAGGGTTTCGATGCCTTATTTTAAAGGCATAAATCTTAGGGAGTGGATTATGAAATGCAGTAGGTATTATCATCTTTGTAATGTGTTGAATAAGAAATGCAATGTATTTAGGGGAACAAGCCGACCTATAGTTTGAAGGGTGGTTTGGTAGAAATTTGTGGATGATTTATATGTCTAGTTTGGAATTAGTAAATTCTTCAATGTGGTACAAGAGTTCAATAAATTGACTTAAGATGAATCATTGAAAGAGTATCAGGAGAAATTTCAAAAGCTTAAAACACTTATGAAAAATGCATTTCCATACCTAATAAAGGAACATTTCAAGTCTAACTATATAAGTAGCCTTAATGAATCCATGAAATTTATCATCAAGATGTGGGAGCCTAAATCATTGAACCACCTCTATGAATTGTCTAAGCTACAAAAGGAAGTGGTTTTTAGTCTAGGAAAGGCTCATAAAGGGATGACAAAGGGTACCATTATGGATAACTATAATAATGGAGTAAATTTTAGAGAGATAAATCAATTTAAGGAAAGGAAGCCAAGATGAAGTAATAAGGATAAAGTAATAAGGTCAATGTTGGTGAAGTGAATAAGAATGCAAGAGGAGTGCCTAGGTCCATTTTCCCAACTATAACTATGATAGAGAACAAATGTTAAAAGGATGAAGACAGAAGGGTCAATCCATGTTAGAGGTGTGGAGAAAGATATTTTTTGGGACATAAATGTAGTAGAAAGAATGCCTATTATGTAATAGAAAGTGAATTGTTTGTAAAAGGAGAAGAGGAGGATCTTGAAGAGGAATTTCATGATTAAGAATCAAAAGGTAACTTAGAGACATAAGGATCTATCCCCATTTAAGCCTTAACTGAGTCAGTAAGATTCAAGATTATTTATGTAAAAGGGTAGATTGACAACAGAAGCATAATGATCCTAATTGACTCTGGTAGAACACACAACTTCTTGAATTTATCCTTAGCAAGAGAGATATCCTATTCCTCAGTTCGTATAAATCCATTAGTGATCACTGTAGGCGACTATTATAAAATAACCAATAAAGAGAAGATTTGCAACCTAGAATAGAGGATGTAAAGGCACTTGTTTAAGATTGATCTCAAACATATGAATTTGAGTTCCTTAGATGCGGTGTTAGAGGTGGATTGGTTGGGACAATTTAGTCTTATACTCATGAATTTTAAACATTGCAAGTTATCATTTATGAAGGATGAGAAGACAACAAAAATTCTGGGTATAACACATAATTGAGGTGTAGCCCTCAAAATGATAAATGGAATTCAACTATAGAAGTTAATAAGGAAGGGAAAGGATAAGGTCCAAACTCACCTATGTTTCATAATTGTTAAGACACATGACACAGGGAAAAGTTCTAATTCCTAGGTGAATAAAGGGATTCCCGTGATAGATACAACATGTTTTGGATGCCTACAAGGATGTATTTAAGGAACCTTTTGGTATACCCCTATAAAGGTGTCATGATTATGCCATACCCCTGAAGGTTGATCACAGCTTGTGAACTTAAAGCCTTAGAGGTATCCTATTATTAAAAGAATAAGATAAAAAGGTTAATAAAGGAGATGCCAAATTCTTCAATCATACAAACCAATGTAAGTCCATTGGCCTCTCTTCTGTTGCTAGTTAAAAAGAAGGATGAGTTAAAAAGGTTTTGCGTGTATTACAAACAATTGAATGTACTTACTGTGAAAGAAAAATTCCTTATTCCTATCATTAATGATCTTTTGGATGAGCTATATGGTGTAATTGTGTTTTCTAAAATTGATTTAATGGTAGAATACCATTAAATACCAATGAAGGAGGAAGATATACCTAAAACCACCTTTAAAACACATCATGGACACTATAAGTTTGAGGTGATGCCATTTGGACTTACCAATACACCTACTACCTTTAAATCATTAATGAATTATGTATTTGGTTAGTTTTTATGGAAGTTTATATTGGTATTTTTTGATGACATACTTGTCTACATTATTACCTTAAAAGCATATGTGTTATATCTATCTCAAATTCTACAAATCTTAAGTGAGAAGAGGTTCTATGTTAAACTATTTAAATGTATTTTGGATAGTCATAGGTAGAATATTTAGGATGTATTATATCTTTTAAGGGAGTTGCCATGGATCCTAGTAAGGTAGCTACCATGGTCAATTGGCCAATGCCCACTTCTTTTAAATCCCTAGGAGGCTTTATAAGGTTTATGGGGTATTCTAGGAAGTTTATAAAGAATTATAGGGTTATAAGTAAACCCTTGACTGAATTGTTAAAGAGGAATGACTTTGTGTGTAGTGTAGTTGTTGATGGTTCCTTTAAGCAATTAAAGAGAGCTACAATGATAACTCATGTATTAGCTATCCCAAATTTTTCTAAACCTTTTGTGGTGGAGGTTGATGCTTGTGGGAGTGGATTAAGTGCTAGTTGATACAAAAAAATATATTTATTGCCTATTTGAGTAAGAAATTGCATAAGAAGCATAAAAGGCTATCTATTTATGAAAAACAGTTAATGGTGGTACTAATGACAATTACCAAATGAAGGCATCATCTAGAGGGCCATCAATATATTATCACAATAGACCTTGAGAGCTTAAAATTCTTGCCATCAATATGTTATCACAACAAAAGGGAGTTACTAAATTGTTAAGTTTAGATTACAATATTTGCTATAAGAAAGGGGTAGATGCTCTCTCCAAAAAAGAGGAATCAAAGTAGGAGGATCCAAGTAGTTGACACGCCATATTAGTCCAGATACTTGAGTGGTCTAAGGAAGTTATTTCTAGCTATAATGTAATTCTATAGTTAAGGAATTGATGCCTTCTTTGAGTCTTTCTACCAAATCCAAACCTTTTTTCACTTTGCTGAATGGCATTCTTAAATATAAAAGGAAGATGTATATTGGAAGTTAGGGTGATATGAGAAAGCAGATGATTAAAAATTTCCATAATTTTGCTTAAGGTGGTCATCTTGGGATTAAGACCACTTATTATCAACTTAAACAATGCTTCCATTAGCTAGGTATGAAAAGTGAGGTACATAAGACTATATAGTAATGTGATTATAAATATCTTGGGTTCTTACAACCATTATCTATTCCCACACAAACTTAATAGGACATTAGTATGGATTTTATTTAGGGGTTGTTTAAGTTAAGAAGGTAAGGAGGTTATACTAATGGTCATTGATCATTTTAGCTATCTCTTCACTAGCCTAACAGTTTCCAAGGTATTCGTGGAACATATTTTCAAACTTTATGGTATGCCTAAATCCATTCTTTTGGACAAAAACAAAGTCTTTATTAGTTTGTTTTAGACGAAGCTCTTTAGGTTAATGGGAATGAAATTACACATGAGCACAACTTATCACCGAAAATTAAATGACCAAACTGAGAGACTTAATCAACATTTGGAGTCTTACTTATGTTGCATGACCTTCCATAAACCTGGGAAGCGGCACAAATGGATTCATTTGGAAAAGTGGTGGTATAACAATGATCATCAATCTTCTTTAGGAATGACACCCTTCGAGGCCTTTTATGGTTCCCCACCACCTCAATTGGCATAATTAACTCCCTAAAAGTCTAAGGTTACAACAGTATAGCAATTGATTCAAGAGAGGGAACATATGAATGGATTGGTGAGGGAGTAACTCCTTAAAGCTCAACACTGAATTAAGCAAATTTCAGATAAAAGGAGATATGAGTATGTCTTCTTAGTTAGCGATTGGGTATACCTTCAACTTAACCTTACAAACAGGTATCAGTAGTCATTCGTCAAAACCTAAAGCTAGCCTCCAAATACTATGGCCCTTTTTAAGTTCTAAAGAGAGTTAGGTTAGTTGCCTATAAACTAAAGTTGTCGTTGGCATCAACGATCCATCTGGTCTTCCATATGTCACTATTGAAATGATTGGTGGACCAATTGCATCAATTAATGGCTCAGCTTCTATTGACAGGGTCTGATTATCAATAGATAGTATAACTTGTAACATTTCTAGATATAAGGAGAATAAAGAAACATGATAGAGTAGTATCATAAGTGTTAGTTTAGTGGTCCAATCTCTCTTTGGGAGATGCTACTTAGGAGGACTAGGCCTTCCTTGCTACTTAGTTTCCTTAATTCTAACCTTAAGGACAAGGCTTTTAATGGGGGAAGGTCCTAGGAAGATTTAAGTTGCGATGAGTGGGTCCTCTGTTTTGGGAATTAAGCAAAGGGATAGTAAGAATATTGTGTAATTGATTGTTAATTGTTGTTAGTAACTACTTACATCATTAAAATGGTTATAATATGAACAACCAAGATCTTACTAGATATATGTTGTTAGGAATAAAGAAAATGGTGTGATTGGGTGAATAAATGAGGGCTGATGGATAACACCATGTGTATAAATCCTATAATTCTTTTACTATTTAACAACTTTCACAAAATTACCATAAACATACACACACTCTCTCCATTGTTATCTTCTCTTTTTACTACTCAATCTCTCTCTCTCATCTAGATTCTTGTTCCTTGTTCTAACCCTAGTTACCTCTCTAACTCTTGGATGTGACATACATCTTGTACCATGTACTTTGTACTAAACTCTTATTTAATGGAGCATTTGAATCAATAAAGATCAAGCCTTTTAGTTTCATTTATTGCTATAATTTTCCAATTTATGCATCTCTATATTCTGCTACAATTTTTGTAACATTGCTTTTGTTGTTGCACCTTTTCTACTTTGCTGCAATTTTTAGTTTAATATATATTATTCACTTGCCTTCAGGGTTATTAGAGAAACAATTAAGTCATATTTGATATAGAAAATTCTATAATGCTACTAGTAATTCCAGAGTAACAAACAAGATTTAGATAAGATAGAGAACAGAAGCATTTAGGCATTCCTTTAAGAAATTCACACCTTAACTCTTAGAAGTCGTATAATGTTCTATTATCACATAGATAAGAGTTTAAAAGGCCTAACCAAGAAGAAAAAGGAAAAATAAGGATTTTTAATTTTTTTAAGAATGATACACAATTTCATAAAGAGAAAGTGAGCAAGAAGAGAGAATTTTAAGTTTTTTTTTTTTAAAAATTTTGTTCACTTTTTATTGTAGAGAGAGATTTCTATTTTTTTTAAATGATATATATATATATATATATATATATATAATTTTTTTATTTTTTAAAAATAATTTTTTAAATAAAAAAGGAGCCACTTTAGCCTCATTTGTTGACTTGGCAACTAAGGTGTCACAATCCATCTTACTTGGCAGATGATCAAATGTCATGTGACAATTATAGAGGAAACTTTAACTAAAATGACTAAAAATGGTCATGACTTAAATATTGGAGACTAGTTTCTATAAGGTAAATATTATTTCACATGATATTTAAAAATATTTTATTAAATATTAATTTATTTAATAATTTTATAAATAATTTAAATACTTATATTCTATTAGTCAATAAAGAATCATCATTCTTAAAAACAAATAACTTTTATTGGTTTAAAGATATGATTTTTAACAAAATCTTGATGAAAAATAATCTTTCAAATATATATAAATAGGAGTCTGATCCTTTATTTACCTTTTATGTCAATCCAACATAGTAGCATGAAGTTAACATAACTATACTAAATACAATTATGGTTAAATCCATGTGTTATTTTCATCATCAAGAAAGGAGTTATGGAAAGAAATTGCACTCCATTAATTTTTCCTATCAAAGATTCTATAAGTTTTAAAATTCATTATTAAAGTTGTTTCATGCTTAATTGTTTATTTATAAATTAAACACTAATTATGTTTTATACGTGATATTAGAGTATGATTTAAGAATTTATATTTTTTCATTAAAAAATTATGTCTTAAAGCATAATTTCAAATCATTTTTTTATATGCACGAACCATGCATTTAATTATTTGCTTAATTAATTTTCGGTTGGATGTGGCTAAAGAGTTGCTCCCGTTAAAGAACCAGCGCATGTTTATATGTATGCTGTTGAGAAACCACTAATTCACTGCGTGTTAAGGAAACCTAGGCAGGGCAAAAAGCCAAACACTGTATGTACGCGTCTTTTTCCAAGGAAAGGATTGCACACATTCAAGAGGACAACACTACACGGCTGTTAGATAAAGAGCTGCAAGTAGCAACATTAACGTGGCAGCTTATGGTGAAACCAAGCGAGGGAGTTTATGGTAATTTGGCATAATGTTGCCTCTCTCAATTTTTAGATTTCTAATTATTGAAGGCCTTCACTGACACCAAAATCTAGCACACATCAAGCCTTCACTTTTTGATTGAAGTCATATCCATACCAAGGTACCTGCTCCACCATCCTCCCAACCATTCCAAGAAGTTGTCAGACCACACTTGCAAGCGAAGCCCTTAATCGACACCCATACTCACTATGCAGCACTGGCCTTTGTAATGAACAATGGAATAGCTGATGATGTCGGAATCCACCCTTATCTAGCTCCTCAAGCATTTCTTCTCTAAAATCGAAGGTGAGCTAATCCCCCCACTATCGTGGCCCTAAATGGATGACAAAAAACCTTTTGCATTCTCCCTTTTAATTGACCGATCAATATGAAATTGCATATCGTTCCCACCATGCTTTGGAATAGACACTCTGTCTCCTCCGTTGTTGTTATGTAAACTACTATGGTTTGTACTCGCACTGTGCTTGGAACCCTTTCCATACCCAGCCCTACCATCAATGGTGCCCCACTATCATTCTTACCTTGTAGCACTTCCCTGTAATACTACCTTACTGGCCATGGACCATGGATGCTCCTTCATCCTACTTGAACATGCACCATCCACTCCACACCTTGATGATGCCCAAACAGGTCCTTGGAGCCAAACTTGGGAAATGTCATTATTTGCACCCCCAACTTGTCTCCTTTGTACCACTCCCTGTTCAACCTCCTCACTACCTTCGTTGTCGCCTATTGGTCATCAAACTTTACAAACCTAAATCATTTCCCAGTCGTACTTAGCCTACTCAACACCACAATATCCTTAATCCTCACTCATCATTGGAATTCCTCCATAGGTCCTTGTAATCATAACTCATCGATAAATTATTTTCTTTCCAATCAATTTTTTTTCTTTTGATTCTCTACCAATCCAAACCTTTGGAAAGAGAAATGTTTAGGGCATGGGATTTATAAAAAGAAAATTTCCCTTATTTGGAAAGAGATTAAGAAAGAGAGACGAAAAAGTCACGTGGGCTTCATTCAAAAATTTTCTCACTAACTCCTCATATAGGGTTCTCTCACCTTGTGTGGGAGAATTGAGATCATTTTCTTTCCCTCTTTACAAGCTAGTAGTTCAAGTATGGAGCATGCTTTTTTGCATTTGTCATTTCTCATTCTCTGGATAGTCTTTGATTATTTGTGCAAATTATTCAGATTTGCATTTTGCATGACAATATATCATTTTTGTGTGCTTTATAAGGAGAAGTTCATTCTTTACTTTAATTCTAACATTGTATAAATGTTAGTTGTGCAAACGCAATAGCTAGAACTTTTTTTGGCCTACAATATCAATGAAATAGTCATCAAAGAAACAAGTGCACTTCTTTAAATCAATTATATTTCTTACTTTCATATGTTGGTAAGAGGCAAGTGTTTTTGCCTGTGTTTGTCACTACTTTCTTTTGTAACCTAATCAAAACTCATCTTCTATGTCATACTATTCATTGTGCATATGGTTAAACTCTCTAAGGATTTGACCGATGAAATGATGCATTGAAATATTGTTACTTGCTTTTACAACATTAATGTTTTATGAAGAATCAATATCAAAATATTTGATCACTTAAGCAAATTATAACACATTAGGGTTTCAACTTCATTAAATTAGCACGAGAAATGGTGCATTCTTCCTTTGGGTTTGCAATATAATGTTTATGTTGCCAGCAACATATTGATATATTTTTCATAACCATAAAATCAGTTAGAAATACTAACATTTCAACATTGTTTCTTACAGTTGATGTTCTAATCTCAACTAACTTGGTTGACTTAGGTTATTCAAACCTAAATATAAGTATCCATCTCGCATGTTTCAAGTAGTTTCTTTGATTGTGTCTTTTACCTATGCCAAAGAAGACTCATACCATTTCTTTGGATACAAATGAATGTTGGTTTTCAGTAACCTAAGATTCAACGGTCTTAACTTAATATCATCAAAGTAAATGCTAAAGAAATACATAATAATCAATTAACTTACTATATCTATAACACTCCCCCTTAAACTAGATCATAGATGTTAATCATGTCTAACTTGTTACAAATATACTCAATCTTAGGACTACTTAAAGCTTTTTTGAAAATATCACCTAAGTGCTCTCCATTTGAGACATAACCAGTGAAAGTGAGACTTTATTGAATCTCTTTATGAATCAAGTGACAATCAACTTCAATGTATTTAGTCCTTTCATAGAAAACTAGATTTGATGCAATGTGAAAAGTAGATTGGTTGTCACACCATAGTTTCATATATGTTTAATTTTCAATTCCAATCTCATGTAATAATTGTTATATCCATATCAACTTGCACATGGATTGTGTCATAACTTTATACTTTTCCTTTACAATGGATTAAGACACCACACTTTACTTTTTACTTTTCCAAGATATCAAATGTCCTCAACAAAAACATAATAGCATGTAGTAAATCTTTTATCAACTTTGGACACAGTCCATCTGCATCTAAGAAACACTTAACATAAGTGTGACCATGATTACTATATAATATACCACATCCTACAGCTTCCTTAAGATAATATAAAATCTACATTAAAGCTGCCCAATGAGTAAGTCATGAAGAAGACATAAACTAGCTTTTAACATTAATAGGATATGCAAATTCTTTTACTAATCTTTAGTACCTGTCAAGGTCTGCAAACAATTCTCCTTTATCTAATATTAGTTGCATGTTGGTAACCATAGGAGAACTATAAAGTTTGGCCCCTAACTTTCTAATTTCTTCCAAAAGATCAAGGGTACATTTTTATTAGGACAAAAAGATATCCTTCTTACTCACAATTTCAATGCCTATGAAATATTTTAATACACCTAAGTCTTTCATTTGGAAACATGTTTGAATAAAAGATTTAAGATTTGAGATACTTACATTGTTATTTCTTGTTATAGCAATATCATCAACATAAACAACCAATAAAATAAGATCAATTTTAGACTATTGATGGAACATAGAGTGATCACAATTTCTTTTCTTCATGTTAAGCTCTTTAACTACATCACTAAATCTACCAAACCAAACATAAGGACTTTGTTTCAACTCATATAAAGATTTTTTAAGCCAACAAACTTTACTAGACTCCTTTTGTAACAAACCTAGTTGATTGTTCTATTTACAAAATTGTCAAGAAAAGTAAACAAAATATGTTTTCTTCCCAAAGCTGCTTTTTAAAAGAAAATTGAAAATAAATATGAAAAAACCTAACTTGCAAGTGCAAGCATTTTCCATGAAATCTCAGTGCTTTCCATCAAAATGAAACAAACAACTAATCACCTTTTTTTACATACATAAAATAAAATAAAATAAACCTATAATGGCATTAAGAACAAAACGATTCGATTAAAACTCCTAAATATATCAATAAAGAGAAACAAAGATGGAAATTGTAACACATTCATTAGATCTAAACAAGACATTAGTCTATCCAAATATAGAAAGGACAAAGAAGAACAAAAAGAAAAAGTTAAAAGACATTCTATTTTATT
This sequence comes from Kandelia obovata, assembly GCA_021464305.1. Taxonomy (NCBI): domain Eukaryota; kingdom Viridiplantae; phylum Streptophyta; class Magnoliopsida; order Malpighiales; family Rhizophoraceae; genus Kandelia; species Kandelia obovata. Next base: position 2,149,615 of record CM038485.1, on the reverse strand, counting down.
ACTACTTTTCATTGACACAAACACAAAAACAAAAGAAGCTGACAATATTATACAAAATGGCCTAATATCAAATCTTTACCCATTAATTACTCTCTTTCCATCAAAACTAGAAACTCATTACAAATTTGAATGATTGAAAACACAAAATCACACAAAGTTATAACCTCACTCAACAAGGAGTAGAAAAGCAAGAAGTTAGGAATGTTAGCATATATTATTGTGAAAATTAACACATTGAAGGAGAGATATGGATGAGAGAAGCAAGTTTTTAGGAGGTCTTTACTTGTCGTGTCACACAACAAAAGAAGATAGTTTCTTTTATGATAGTGAATTTTTTTGTCCTAGAATTATCATAAAATATGTGAATCAAATAAGGACAATAATTTCATTACAAATATTTTTAAGCGAATTGAGGATTTTCCAAGGCAAACGTAAAGGTAATGGTAAAGTCTTAAAAGAATTCTTTTGACTTATTATTGTCAAATTGCTTACCATTGTTTGTGATAATAGCATAAAGGATGCCAAATCTATAGATAACATTCTTCTAAATGAATGCTTGTATTTTTTTTTCTATGATTGACATTAGGATTTTAACCTTTACCTATTTCTTAAAGTAGTTTATAATAACCATTATGAAATTGCACCATTTGTTAGTCATCAAGAATGATTTAATAATACCAAGTCCTCACTGGGTGATGGCCATAAAGATGGTATGGGTATAAGGCATGTGGTGGGGGCTTGATGATGCTTGGCAAACTGTTAACATGCCTTGCATTTACTTATTAGTTCTAGATTGCCTACATTTAGGTTGGATCGATAGTATCCTTACTTAATTACCTTTTTTGAGAGGACTCTACTTCTAACATACTTCCTACAAATGCCTTTATGGATTTTATGGAGGACACAATTTGCCTCTTTCTAGACTAAGCACTTAAGGAAGGGCATGCTTAAGGATTGCTTGTACAGCCTTCCCTCCACCAGTAACTACTTTGTTGTTTTTAGCTGCAAGCACCTTACCTACGTCCTTCCTTCTAAGAGTTCTCTAGTTTGCATTTATGCAATGATTGGATCCTTCCACTAAAGGATAGTATCTAGTTCCAATGTTTTGTGCTTCCTTGATTCCTCATAACTTGGCCGAGTTAGATTTTATATGAAAATTGCTTGTTTGAGTTATGCTTCTATAGTTATGTACCACTTTGCCAAAACGTCCACCTAAGCATTGGTTGCTTAAGTGATTTTCTTAAAGAAAATGTTTGCACTATCTTTGGAAAGCACCTTATGAAGAGTGTGAACCTTTTGTAATGTTGTCTCCTTTACCTTGAATTCATCATTTAATTGTCCCACTACCAACTATAAGTCACTGTAAACCTTCAATCCTTTGATTCTTAAGGCTATAACTATATTAAATCTTGTGATTAAGGCTTCACACTTAACCTGATTATTAGATGCAAGGAAACTAAACTCCAAGTTATATTCTAGTGTGACCTAACTTGGTCCTACAAGGACTAGACTTGTACCACTTTCTTCTTTGTTGGATTATCCACTAACATGTAGGATCTAGGGTGGCTTTTAGGTCTCATAAACCTCAATGCCTATATTCTTGTTTATAAATTTGGTAAGTGTTTGCACCTTCAAGGCTTCAAAGGATTGGAATTGGATATCAAACTTTCCTAATTTGATTAACCATTAAAGGAGTTAACTCACTAACTTCAATCTATACAACACTAGGTGAAGGAATTGGTCAATTATAACCATAATGGGGTAAGCTTGTAAGTAAAGCCATAACCTTCTACAACCATTATCAATGTCAAGGCTAGCTTGTCAAACTTAGGGCCTTATAGTTCTACTCCTTTGAGGGCTCTACTTGTGTAGTACACCAATCACTGTAGTAGTTTTCTTGAATGAGAACCAAGCTCATGACTGACTTGCTGAATGTCAAGGTACAAGTACAAGGTCTCTCCTTTAATAGGCTTTTTTAATAGTGACAAGGACGTTAAAAGGCTCACTTGTACTTACTTGACCATAGAAAATTTGGTGCCTTTTAAGATTTGGAAGAATGGTAACTACCTATCACTAGAGCATAAGATGAATTAGCTTAAATAGGTCAACATCCTTATGAGGTCTTATACATCCTTTATAGTACCCAGGAAGGGAGTTATCTAATGACTTTGATCTTTTCTAAATACACCTCAATTCCCCTATTCCAAACCAAGAACCCCAAGAACTTGCCTGATCTCACTCTAAAGGCACATGTAGTGAGTTAGGCTTCGTGTTCTAATATGTGAGGGTTTTGAATGTTTCTTTTAGGTTAATGATATGGTTTTCCATTGTCCTATATTTTATAACGATGCTATCAATGTAAACATCCACATTTATGCCAATTTGGCATTGGAAAATTTTGTTCACTAATTACTAGTACATGGCCTTTGTGTTCTTAAACCCAAAAAGCATTACCTTATAGTTATACAATCCTCATTTTATTATTAAAGACATCTGTTTTTTATTTAACTCGTGCATGAGTAGCTACTTATATAATGAGAATATGTCCATCAAGGTCAAAAGTTCATGACATAATGTGTCATCCACCAATTAGTAGATTTTGGGCAACAGATAACTATCCTTTGGCCATGTCTTGTTAAAGTTAGTGAAGTTTGTGCACATGCACCATTTGTCATTCTCCTTCTTCAACATGGTATCATTTGATAGCCAATTAAGGTGAATGACTTTGTAGATGAATTTAGCCTTTAAGACTCTTCTCTTTTTCTATCGATGCTTGTGTTCTGGGGCCCATGTTCTGCATGTACTATCTTATTAAGTGGTGTTTAGCATTAATGCTTAGGTAGTATGATGTTACTTCTTAGCATGTCTATTAATACCCAAGCAAATACTTTGGGGTGCTACTGTAAGAATTGTGTGATAGAGACTTATAAGGGTTGCACCATCTTAAAAGGCTCATAAGGGTTGATAGAGACTTGAACTAGTTGATGCGGAAAACCCCAAGGGAACTAACACACACAAGGAATCAAAGATGAACCAGGAAAGCTAAATCAGAGTTAAATAACAAAAACCCTAGAACCACCATGTGAAGGAACACAAACCTAGGGTATTTAAGAAGGATATGGACGCCACCCTCCAGAACAGAAAGGAATTGGAAGTGATAAGTCGATTGGAACGCCACAAGAAGAAGTACCTCTTGATAAGTTCTTTAGTTCTCAAAAGAACCGAGGGAGAAAACCCTTACTTTCTATTTCACTCAAAGTTGTATATCCTCTAGAGCTTACAAAGGGCTGTCTCTTATACACATCTAGATGTGTATAAGAGACAGGCCTTCTGGAATGTGAAATGGACCTTTTGCATCTATTGGAGCCTTCTAGCCATCATTTCTATGGTTCACATCATTAGTTTGTATTATTGGACCTCTTGTATTCATTGGAGCTTTCCAGTCATCATCGTTATGGTTCTCATCATTCCCCCTCTCCTCAAAAGGATTCGACCTCGAATCATCACCTACATTAAATGGGAAAGTCAGAAAACGTTAAATGTTGCACTCACATTATAAGGAAGGTCAAACTTATAAGCATTGTCAATTAATTCGTGCTAACAACTTGAAAGGGACCATCTCCTCTAGGTTGTAGTTTTGAATGCCTTTGAGCTAGAAACCGTTCCTTGCGCATATGCACCCAAACCCAATCACCAGGTAAGTTCAAACACCACTCTCTTTCGTCCCTGTTGACATGGGATGCGTATTGCTCAGTTCATTTTTCAATTTGTTGCCGCACCTTTTCATGCAATTTTTTAACCATGTCAGCCTTGCGTTCACCATCTAAGCTGGCATACTCATTGACAGGTATAGATACCAAAACCAAAGGAGTTAACGGATTAAAACATATTACAATTTCAAATGGAGAATAACTAGTAGCAGAATGAACACTCCTATAATATGCAAACTCAACAATGTGGTAAACAATCTTCCCATGTTTTCAAATTCGTTTGAATAATAGCACGCAAAAGAGTAGAAAAAGAGTTCGATTAACCACCTCAGTTTGCCCATCAGTTTTGGATGACAAGTTGTTGAAAACAATAGCTTAGTACCTAACTTACCCCACAAAGTCTTCCAGAAGTAGCTTTGTATCTCAATTGAAACAATACTTCGTGGCATGCCATGCAAACGTACTACTTCTCTAAAGAATAAGTCAGCCATATTGTTTGCGTCATCAGTTTTATGGCATGGGATGAAGTGTGCCATTTGTTGAAAATCTATCAACATAAATACAGAATCTCTACCCTTTTTGTTTGTGCAATCCTAGTAAAAGTCCCATAGATAAATCAACCCAAGGATGGCTAGGTATGGGCAAGGGGGTATACAAGCCATGGGGCAAAACTCTAGATTTCGCCTGTTTGCATGTTATGCATTTTTCACATATCCTCTCAACATCTCGTTTCATGCGTGGCCAAAAGAAATGTTCATTGAGGACATCTAGGGTTTTCCTAACACCGAAATGACCCATTAGACCTCCCTCATGAGCTTCTCTTACAACCAACTCCCTCAAAGAACTCATAGGCATGCATAAACGATTTTTCCTAAATAAGAAACCCTTATACCTATAAAACTTCTCAAAGACTGACGTCTCACATGTTCCATACACGTTAGCAAAGTCAGGATCATTCACATACAAATCCTTAATATGTTCAAATCCTAATAAGTTTGCAGTAAGTGTAGAGATAAGGGCATACCTACGAGATAATGCATCAGCTACCACATTTTCCTTACCTTGTTTATATTTGATGATGTAGGGGAAGGTCTCAATGAATTCAATCCACCTGGCATGTCTTTTGTTCAACTTTCCTTGTCCCTTCAAGTGCTTCAAAGATTTATGGTCAGTATGGATGACAAACTCCTTGGGCCAAAGGTAATGTTGTCATGTCTCCAAAGCTCGCACCAATGCATACAACTCCTTATCATAGGTAGGATAATTAAGGCTTGCTCCACTTAAATTTTCACTAAAATAAGCAATTGGGCGCTTTTCCTGCATCAAAATAGCTCCAATGCCAATACCTGAAGCATCACACTCAATCCCAAAAGCATTTGCAAAGTTAGGTAAAGCAAGTAAGGGTGTAAGTTAGGTGTAGGCTAATCACGAATTGCCTTAACTTTTTCCTCATCAACCTTAACACCTTTAGCACTGACAATATAGCCAAAAAATGTGATTTGATTAGTACAAAAGGAACATTTATGTAAGTTAGCATACAATTTCTTAGAACGTAAAACACTTACAATGGAACGTAAATGATGCAGATGCTCTTCTAGGGTTTTACCATAAACCAGAATATCATCAAAATACACAACTACAAATTTACCAATGAATGGAAGCAAAATATGATTCATTAGTCACATAAAAGTACTTGGTGCATTGGTGAGACCAAATGGCATGACGAGCCATTTATACAAACCGTACTTAGTCTTGAAAGCTGTTTTCCACTCATCTCCCTCTATCATCCTAATTTGATGATATCCACTTTTCAAATCAATCTTAGAACAGACACATGAACCATATAATTCATCCAACGTGTCATCTAATCTAGGTATGGGGGGACGATACTTTACAGTGATTTTGTTGCTTGCTCGACAATCAACGCACATCCTCCAGGTCCCATCCTTTTTTGGTACAAGTAGGACCTGTCTCTTATACACATCTAGATGTGTATAAGATACAGGCCATGTGCACCATGTCTTCTAATTCCACATACTGTTGCAATTCAACCACCTTTGCTATGTCCCTATTTCTTTCTCTTATACACATCTAGATGTGTATAAGATACAGGCCATGTGCACCATGTCTTCTAATTCCACATAATGTTGCAATTCACCCACCTTTGCTATGTCCCTATTTAGCCCCTGTCTCTTATACACATCTAGATGTGTATAAGAGAAAGAAATAGGGACATAGCAAAGGTGGTTGAATTGCAACATTAGGTGGAATTAGAAGCCATGGTGCACATGGCAATGAAAGTTGAAAGGCAACTTAAACGAAAGGGTTCCACACAGTTTGTTCAGAATTCAGTTTCTACCTTGTCTTGGAAGCCAAATCAGAGTAAAAGGGACGAAATGGCCAATTATAAGTCCAAAGCCGAGCTATCCAAGCAAAAGAATGTGGGTTCTAGCAAGGAGGCAGGTAATTTCGAACTCCAAGCAAGTAGAAATAGAGATGTTAAATGTTTTAAGTGTTTGGGCAGGGGTCACATTGCATCTCAATGTCCAAATAAGCGTGCAATGATCTTGCGAAGTAATGGAGATGTGGAAACTGAAAGTGAATCAGATGATGATTCTTTGCCATCATCAAAGGCTGAAAGTGATGGAGAGGAGTATCCCTGTCTCTTATACACATCTAGATGTGTATAAGATACAGGCCATGTGCACCATGTCTTCTAATTCCACATAATGTTGCAATTCAACCACCTTTGCTATGTCCCTATTTAGCCCTAGCAGAAATCGAGCCATAGTCGTCTCTCTATCTTCTTTTACATTTGCCCTAATCATGGTAATCTCCATCTCCTTGTGGTAGTCCTCCACACTTTTGGTGCCCTGAGTGAGCCCTTGCAGACTTCGGTACAACTCCCTATAATAGTGATTAAGGACAAATCTCCTCCTCATAATAGCCTTCATGTCCTCCCATGTATCAATCGGCCGCTCGTGATTCCTTCTCCTAGTCAAAACAAGTTGATCACACCAAATAATAGCATAATCAGTAAATTTAACTGCAGCAAGTTTTACCTTTTTCTCCTCGGAATAGTTGTGGCAGTCAAAAACCAATTTAACCTTCTTCTCCCATTCTAGGTATACATCAAGATCATTTTTACCTTAGAATGGAGGAATTGTCAATTTAATAGTGCCCAAATTATGGTCATAGGTGCCTTGTCTCCCAAATTCTCTTCGGTCCCTTCTATCGTTAAGATTTCTAACCACAGTAGTTTGATCATGAAATTCATCATCGTTTACATCATCTTCATGCTCATGGGCATGTCTCAATTGCCTTCTTGCTCTAGGAGCCTCATATTCCCTATGCCTCCTTTGAAACTCTGCTATTGTATTAGCTTGCTCCTCCATCCTCTCTTACATATTATCAAATCTGGTATTCATGCGCTCAAATTGTTGTTGCATAGCTTTGATCATGAAGGACACATCACCAGCTCCCGCCTGAGCTACACCTTTGTCTTTGGACGTCATAGTATTAGTTTTACACAAAATTATTAAGGTACCTCATAGAACGCTCCCTCACGTGTTTCACTCAGAAGATGTTGTCACACTCCCTCGTGTTTACACTCCTGATGGCTTTTCCTTTATATGAACTTTCTCTTTTGCCTTTTCCCACTCAGATTTCCCCTTTCAGCTCTATAAAGAACTAAACAACATAAATCAAGAGTATTGATTCTGAACAAAATATGACAAATGGCATGGAGTTGAACAATTTGGAGAACAAGCAATTAAAAGGGAAAAAGGATATCAAGGAAAACGAATTTAATGATCTAAACTCACAGAAGTCAGGACTTGAGTAGTTAATCCTTGCCTCTTCTTTCTTTTCTTTTTTCTTTTTTTTTTTTATTAACACGAAATAACTATAAAATACTTACATGCCACAATTGGAATTGGAATTGGCACGTTTATGAGCTTATCAAACAAACAAAGGGAGAAGGATTGCAAACAAACAGTTTTGTGTGTTTGAATAGTAATGCACAAACTCCTGTCTCTTATACACATCTAGATGTGTATAAGAGACAGTGTGACAAGAGCTACACCATTAATTGGATACTCCTCTCCATCACTTTCAGCCTTTGATGATGGCAAAGAATCATCATCTGATTCACTTTCAGTTTCCACATCTCCATTACTTCGCAAGATCATTGCACGCTTATTTGGACATTGAGATGCAATGTGACCCCTGCCCAAACACTTAAAACATTTAACATCTCTATTTCTACTTGCTTGGAGTTCGAAATTACCTGCCTCCTTGCTAGAACCCACATTCTTTTGTTTGGATAGCTCGGCTTTGGACTTGTAATTGGTCATATCGACCCTTTTACTCTGATTTGGCTTCCAAGACGAGGTAGAAACAGAATTCTGAACAAACTATGTGGAAACCTTTCGTTTAAGTTGTCTTTCAACTTTCATTGCCATGTGCACCATGTCTTCTAATTCCACATAATGTTGCAATTCAACCACCTTTGCTATGTCCCTATTTAGCCCTAGCAGAAATCGAGCCATAGTCGTCTCTCTCTGTCTCTTATACACATCTAGATGTGTATAAGAGACAGACATTTGCCCTAATCATGGTAATCTCCATCTCCTTGTGGTAGTCCTCCACACTTTTGGTGCCCTGAGTGAGCCCTTGCAGCCTTCGGTACAACTCCCTATAATAGCTGTCTCTTATACACATCTAGATGTGTATAAGAGACAGTGTGACAAGAGCTACACCATTAATTGGATACTCCTCTCCATCACTTTCAGCCTTTGATGATGGCAAAGAATCATCATCTGATTCACTTTCAGTTTCCACATCTCCATTACTTCGCAAGATCATTGCACGCTTATTTGGACCTGTCTCTTATACACATCTAGATGTGTATAAGAGACAGAAATAACACAAACTCTAGACCCAACATGTGAAAGAACACGAACCTAGGGTATTTAAGAAGGATATGGACGCCACACTCTCGAACAGAAAGGAATTGGGAGTGATAAGTCGATTGGAACGCCACAAGAAGAAGTACCTCTTTATAAGTTCTTTAGTTCTCAAAAGAACCGAGGGAGAAAACCCTTACTTCTGTCTCTTATACACATCTTCATTGGACCTCTTGTATCCATTGGAGCTTTCCAGTCATCATCGTTATGGTTCTCATCACTAGTCCTTTGGTAGGGATCACTCTTTTGTCTCCATCCTTTAAATAGGCATCCTAGTGGACTACCTCCATTTTCAGTGCCTTTCTCTTCCATTTGATACATGTCATATAGAGCTCTTATGCTTCCTTATGCTCTTCATGGATTTCTCCTACTCCCTTAATTGTGGAGAATTTTAGCTCAAGTTGTTTGATAAATAGGATGGCATCCATGGATTGTAATCTTGGTCTCCCTAGGATTGCTGGTGGGGAGAGGATAAATTCACTACTACAAGTTTAAAAATCACAATTGAAAATTAAAAGGGTGAGCTTATTACTATAGTAATTTGATGACTCTTATTGGAATGATAAACTCATTGATAAACTTGTAAAAAGGTAGCTCGTTGGTTATAAGTCTTACTTTGTGAGTCTTGTTTTAAAGAATGCATCAAAGAACAAGATGTCGACCAAGTTACTTATGTCCATGACTATATGCTTGAAGTTGAAATGATTGATTGAGGCTGTAATAACTAAGGGATCATTATGAGTCTTGTTAATCCCCTTGAGGATGTTGCTCATAAAGGTGAGTGGTCCCCTTGTCATTAGGATACTTACCTTACACATTGAGGACTCCTTAAAAAGATGACTTTTTAATCACTACATTGTTTCCTTCCTATGAGGGTCCCTTATTAATCATATGAATAGTCTCTTGTATGGGTTCCACTCCCTAACTAAGACCTACTTCTCACACTTCATTTATCTGCATAAAGGGATTTTTGTATTTGGGTTGTCAAGTTCTATTTGACTTGGTAATTATTAGTTGCTCATATATTATTATAGTAGTATGTTATATTTTTAATGTATTATCTCAAGTGTTGCTTCTTAAACTTTTTTATCTTGCCATTGAACTTTTGACATTCCTTTATCGTGTGTCCATGATGGTACCTTATTAAGTCTCATGTGTTTAGCACTAACTTTATCTTAATGAGTTATCTAAGCAATCCTTGTACTACACTTCCATCATAATCTCAACATGAAAAGTAATTAAAGAGGTATAATTATTATACTTAAGGGGCATCATACTGATGCTCCACTATGTTTGTCAAGGGTGAGGGCTCCTTCTTTGCTCTCTACATTTATTGTCTCATTCATGTCTTAATAGGGGGATTCCTTTTACACTTAGATGTTCCTCATTTCTTGTCTACCATTACTTGCTTCTTCCATTTTGATAAACCTCTCTGCTTGAGTAATCATGTCAATGAAATCCATGAAAGGGTCTTGTGCCTAGGGATTGTGAGAAAGGAGAGTCAAAAAGGTTACTTGAGAATATGGCAAATTCCATGTTAAAGTTTAGGTTTTCAACATTAAGCATTTCCATGTTAAACCTAGTTGCAAATTTTATATTGATAAACCTCTCCTTCTTACCTAATCTAATTGCAATAAGGATTGCAGGGGTTTTATTTTGCAGTGTTCTAAAGATGAACCGTGCAACAAAGAGACTCTCCAATTAGTCAAAACTAGTGATCAACTCTAGAAGGGGGGTTTTAAGTACCATAGTTGGGTGACATCCTTTAATGTAATGGTGAAGACCTTGCATATAGTGGCATCTAAGGCAAGGTGGAAAGACATTAGTATTTAGAACCTATTCTAGTGGTTATTGCATCTATGGTACCATAATAACTATCAAGATTTAAGAGCTTAAATTTCTTCAAGATGGGATCAACTTGTATCTCCTGGGAAAGGGGGGAAGCCACTCTTCTCCTTTTCTTTGCCTACATCAAACAATGTTGTGCTTTTAGTTGTCATTTTCTCTTGCATCTACTTTAGTTGGGTCATCAACAAATTTTTGTTGCATGTAGGGAGTGTTTCGACTAACTGTTGGTCATCATATTACTATAAGGAGACTAAGAAATGACTTCTCTCATAAGAACTATCATTTGTTAAAGTTATAAGGGATACTAGGTGGTGAGTATCATCCTTCAAAATGTTAACCTTCACCAGATTTGTTCCCTTATGAGGCTTTCTCCATTGCTTATGGCTACTAGTAGGGGGTTAGAAGCTCTATTTGTTATGGGTGTATCATAGGACTTCTATTGTAAGGGGCTAGGGTGTTCAAAGGGCATCACCCAAGGGTTCAATAATTAGAATGGCCTTGTCACCCTTGTCATGTTAGGAAGAGCTATTATAGGGTTGAGGTATGTTTGCATTTCTAAGAAAACCATACATATAGCAATTAGGAAGTCTACATGACTAATTAGTAGGTTGAAATGATTTGAGGTGGCAATGACTAGTCCTACAGTCATGGACATGGTTCGTACTTTAGATTTTCCTATTGAGTTGATGATGGGCTAAACAATAGGGGAAGTGAACATTGCTAAGGTAGGAAAAAGTTACAAGTTTGCCTATAAAGTTTAGTTCATGAATCCTAGAGAACTCGCCTGTTACATCAAATTTAAGTGATTGTTTCGTTAAGAAAAGGCTAGGTCAAGAAAAGCACATGGTGCATCTAGAGCTTCACTAAGGAAGACACAAAAGAAGGTCTTATACAATTTGGTTAATGTGAATGTTTAATGTAAGAGGGTTTGAGTAGGGTTCTACATAAGAAGACACAGCTACAAGCCGCAATTGCATTTTGGTGTTAGTACTTTGATAGTTAAGTTAATATGAACACAAAGAATTCTTAAATAAGGAAAGGGTCTAAAGTCATTGACTTGTCCAAATGGGGGCTTGATCTATTTACACTTGTTGAGGGTTTGCATTGAGTAAGTTTTAATAATAATGTGAAAAGTAATCAATTAGGATCCATAGGCAAGATTTAGACCCCTAGCTTAGTAATATGGATCTAGGGGGAGAGTTCCCAATCGTTTGGGGATTGGAGGGGCTTACTACAAGCTCATGTAAGGGACTTTTGGGGTTGGACCTAATAAGGCCCAAAGTATGCTTTAAACCTTCTTATCACTTGGTAATTACAAAAAAGATGTGATTTGGTAGAAATAAGAAAAATCAAATCAATCAATGCATTGTAGAAGGACAATTAATATTTCTACTAATTTATTCCACTATTGAATCATGCTACACCAAGTTATTTTATATTACATTAAAATCACTGGTTTTACATATGTTTGTTGATCCAACTCTTCTGTTTTTTTCCATTCTTTTTAAACATATGATTATGTATCACATATTTAGAATGGTTAGGCCACTCAAAATATTTTTTTATATTTATTCTAACAATTTCTTATCAAGTCAATGGTTAAAAATAATTTAAAAAGTTACTCTTTGAAATGAATTTTTGTGTGAGAAAAGATCAAATTGTGAATCATATAGTTAAAATTTTTGAGAATGTAATATAAACAAGGGTTCTGACGTGTGAGAGAGAGAGACTACGAGGCTGTTAATTTTGTTGATTTTTTTTTGGTTAAAAAAGACTTATTTTTTTTAAATCAAACATATGAACTAAATAAAATTCCTTTTGCGAAATTTGCAGAAAGGATACAAAAAGAAATGCCAGAAGCAACCGGATGCATTTTAAAGCAAAATTGGCCATCCATTAGTCACTTGTCCCACCCACCCAGATTTTGGGCCTTTTTGGATCTTTTTCTTCAAGTTCTTGTCTTTCTTGGCATGATATGCACGTAATGCGTCTTGCGGGTTTGCCGTATCGATTTGAACCACTCAACGTACTTATTACTTTTTCAAAATTTTTAACCCTTATTCGGCAGTAAATTATATGAACAAAAAAGTTACATTGTCACACACATTGCACATGCAAATTAAATGTACACTTATATTATTGAATTTTACCTATCAATTATAAGTAATTTATTATTTAATAAATAACCGATATATTTAGATGAATAATAAGTCAATTTTAACTAATAATTAAGATTTAATAATATTAATGAACATTTTAATTTATGTATGTATGTTATAGAACTTATATATGAAATTGGAGAACTAAAAAATAATTGGCATTTGAAAGCTTTATGGACACTGGATTCGACTGTAAGTTTTGGGCCTACTAAACCCGGCAAGAATGGGTCGTCTGAACCCGTTGACCAGGGTTTTGCAGTCTGGTTAAGATGACCTCAAACGCAACCCCGTGCCAACGGGTAGTCCAATAATGAATAGTTTATAATAACGCCCTCAACAAAACAATAGCATTCATGTCTGCCTTTTGTTCTTTTAATGTGATTATTTACACTTAATGGGATTGATCAGCCCATACTGGGCATACCCAATTACTGAAGTATAAAAGGAATAACTAGATTTCAACCAGATGAGTCGGATTTGGAGTAGGTTGTTTTGGGTTTCGATTCCTTCATATTTCAGGTACATTATTTATGATTTATGACGTTTCAAGTTCATCTAACTTCTATATATTATGTTTCAGTTCTTTCATATTTGACTTATTTGGATTTCATGTCATTTTGATTTAAATTTTAAATTTTTTATGTTTGAATTAATCGGTTCAAGTTATTTTGAATATTATGTAATTTCTGTTTTAGATTATGAGTAATTGAATTTTTTAATTAATAAAAATGAGGTCAAATTAAATTTCAAATAAGTTAAATAAAATTATTTTGATGGGTAAACTTTTGCAATCTCTAATTTAAATAGGAATTTTTGAGTTTTTGGGTTTAGACATCAGATTGCTTTACCCGACTAGTTGTCATCCCTAATCTTTGTTGCAATTACATTGTCAGTTGATATCATACAACATACAAGTAAAGGCTTTTGGAGTCATGCAGACTCCTAAATCTACTCCATGTTCTCAAACTCCGACCATAGAAATTTAGAAGTGTAAAATTTCAGTAACTTTTGACATCCTAAAATCTCCTATAATCTGAGATGTCGTAATATTATATTTATCCTTAAATAAAGATAATAATTATATAAAATTTTAAAATAATTTTATTTTTAAACGAGGTTAATCATAAGAAAAAGCATTAACTTATATTTTTTTTTTAAATCTAACTTTTGTTTTTTGCAATTATATCTTAAACTTTGACTTTTATTTTAAATTTAACAAGTCGTCAATGTGTTCATATGGAAACCATTATCTTGTTTATGTGACGTTAAAGAACACGTCTGTGCCAACTCAATAAAAAAAAAAGGACTGCCATGTGCATTGCGCATGATAATTTAAAAAATAATTATTTTTAACATCGAGTTGTATAAAATGGATCAAGAAACTATATAACTGTACTAGATTTCGTGCAATAAAAAACTTTTGGGTTAATAACAAATACAAAAATTTTTAAATTCAAGATACATGACCTCTCTTAGTTTATAATTTTTAACCTGTCAAGTCTCAAAAATTTAAGTCACTAAATCCGTGTAATGGGTCTTACTCTATTTAGTCAGAGTATTTGTAAATTTGTTGTATTTTCGAGATTGGAAGACAAAGGAAACTTGATCGTTGTTTTTATTGTTGGTGCGGTGGAAAATTGATGCGAGTTTCTAAGGTCTTTTTTCTCTGTTGTTTATTTGTATAATCTAGTTTAGAAGTCGGTTTTGATGGTGAGTGCAACCCTTCCTACCATATTCCTCTCACTCCAAAGGTAAATTGTCTCTCTGATTGCAAGAAGCTTTGTCTCATTAATACCAATGGTCTCAATCGCCTTGGATAACATGCACACAACCTTCTCATCGACACCTCACAACGTGTCTCCTATGCTCGCCATCCCACACGCATTTGTCATCGTGGCATCTATGTTGAATGTACCACTTGCGGGTGCTGACCAGGTTAAATCCTATGATTGTGTCTTTGTGTTCCTTAAAGGTCAAACACTTCTCAAGTTCACTAAGAATTCATCACATATGAAGTTGCATTGTGACCACTTCACCCTCAACCACCACCATAACCTAACACAAATCAAATCACAAGATTTTTCAACTGAAAAATCTTTGCCCGCAAAAATATATTCATTCCTCCCTAACCAAATAGATTACACGATCGGATAAAACCATATCATACATATCTCCCTTAATATGCAAATGTGATCCAATTCGCACCACAACTCCCATGCATTCTTGACTGAGACCACCCATAAAATTCTCCATCATCTTAAACATATACACCAAGTAATCTAAGCACGGTGGCAATGCAAAAACAAATAAGTTGTTGACTTTTTCCTTGCAAAGCAGAATGAGCATGTGACATTTCGACCATTACTCCCTATCATACACAATCTCTCTTCAACAGGGAGACAATCTAGTAACAACTGCCACCAAAAAATTTCCACTTTAGGTAGAGCCAAACCCTGTAATATGCTTGTTGTCCCTCCCTTGCATGGTTCATATCAACAATCCTAGAAATTACAAAAGGATCACACCAAAAACTGCCCATCCTTCTCCCCCCGCACTAGCTAACATGCTTATATGAAATTCATGAACTCGACAAGTAAATCCTTTTCCCAGTCAAAGAAATTTTTATGCCACCTGAATTTTGATATCCAGTGGTTATGCTCTCATTCATCGAAGCTATTGAACAAGCCCTTTTTCTTAACTAACAACATAAAAAGTCTTGGAAATCTCTTCGCCAAAAGGGTATCATCTAGTCAAAGTTGATTCCAAAAGTCCACTTTCCCACCATCTCCCACTAAATAATTGTAATTAAACTTTAGCACTTCCATATCCCTATCCTCCTTCTTCCATGGCGAACAAATATCCCTCCATATCGGAGGCATCTATGGGCACCTCAATGTCCACTCACATGGTCATAATTGGCATGCGTCATATTGTGCTCTGAGTATTTTGACTCAATATGCATCATCTGCATTCTCCACCCTGTATAGCCATTTCAACAATAGTCCTATATTGGTGTCTCTTAGGTTACTAACCCCTAACCCGACATACAAAACCTTAGCTAACTTAGTGTATTTGTCTTCTACCTTCTTCCTCTCTCTAGAAAAAGGATCTTTGTATCCTTTCAATCAATTCCTCCATACTTTTTGGCATCTTAAACAGAGACATCAAGTATACCAGCAATGATCTTAAGCAAAACTTCAGGAGAACTAGTTGTCTGGCTTTCGAGAAAAAATTTGCTTTCCACTTTGCCAGTCTTCTCTCCATTTTCTTGATCACTGGGTCCCTTAAGCATTTCCCCTGGTGGTTTACTCTCAGTGGATGACCCAAATATTTCAATGGCAATGACCTGACCTTACGACTCTAGAAACTGGCCCACTTTTGCATCTTCATCTCACATACCTTGACCTCATACAAAATTGTCTTTATAAGGTTGATTCTTAATCCTACGCAATAATAGAATCACCAAAGTATCCTCTTGCAATTCTGTACCAATTGATCATCCATTTGGCTAAAAATTATGATATCATCAACAAACTACAAAGTGTATTAGCTTGATGTCTTACCCAAGCAGAATACCTTTAATGAATCCCGATTATGCTACCTTCCTGAAGATTGAGCTGAGACCGTTGGCAACTAGAATAAACAAAAGAGGTGATAATGGATCCCGTTGCCTCAAACCTCTAGCCATCTTGAATTATTTCGTCGAGCTATTATTGATAAGAATAGACATTATTGGTGTAGAAACACACTTCCATATCCATCACCTCCACTAACTGCCAAAGCCTGTAAGTCTCATTACTTCAACTATAATTGTCCACTTGACAATGTTGTATGCTTTTTTTAAGTCAATTTTCATGATTACACCCCTTACATTTCATCTCTTCATCTATTTAATTATTTCATTTGCCATCAAAACATTATCAAGTATGTTATGCCACCTCAGAAATGCAGCCTACGACTCCCCTAAGACCTAGCTAATTATTACCATACTAAGTTTTTGGGACAAAACCTTAACAAGTATCTTATAGATTTAACTAACCAGCAAAATTAGTCGATTTCCATTGCACTGTCAACCTTTGGAATCAACACTATGAAGGTAAAAGTAAGTGCTTTGCATAGCTTGCCATTGTCGTAAAACTCGTTAAGGAACTGCATCATATCTTTCTCCACTGTCTTCCACTAATGATTAATGAAATTGACATTGAAACCATCTGGGCTCGAAGCTTTATTGCCATTGTAGTCTTAGATGGCTTCCCATACTTCTATGCTTGTGAAGGGACTCCCCAAAATCAAAGTATCCAACTTATTGAAGAAACTATCATTCATCTCTAGGCATGGCTTGATAGATACTCCCAGCAAGTTCTTAAATTTGTTCAAAATAATGTCCTTCACCTCCCAAATAGATTCTCCTACATCTATATATAAACATTGGTTTATCAAGAAAAGCACTTCAAATTGTTGATTCATAGCCAAAGATGGCTTAGAACCAATAGTTCATTATCAAATGTATGTGAACAATAACATCACTAAGTTAGATTGACTATAATAAGAATGTTACAAGTAAAAAAGGAATAAATATATTGATAATAAATTAAATAAAAGAATTTATCCATAAAGAACCTTTAAAAAGTTTAATTTGAATTGCGATTGCTAATTCAACAGATTTATTTATGGTACCACTCTTATTCATCTTTTTTCATTGTCATCCAGTAATAGCTACGTCTCTTGCTTTACAATCAGTTGCTCAATTTTTAGTTCCACGTCTCTTATATTTTTCTAGTGATTTGATGGCTCCTTCTTGCACCAACACACAAGAAAATGTTTCACACCCTTCATTTTGCCTATTAGATACATCCTAGATGGCCAACAACCAAAGTATATGACCACACAACCTCCACATTTTTTGTAACTTCTTATCATCCATCAAATGGTTAAAATATTAGAAAGGTGTGGGCCCCTAGTCAGGATCTTATGTTCCCAAACAAACATCTGAATGATAACAAAAGGCACACTATACTCCCTACTGTTTAAGATTTGATACAACTTGCAACCACTCAACCCCCCATTAGAAATTTGTCGACCTAACTCAGACAAAACCTCCTATAAATTGCTTTAAAAGTATCTTAAGATTTGGTATAGCTTGCAATCACAAGTTTTATGTCATACATAAAGTTGTTGAAGTTTTGAATCACTTACCCATCATCAAGAGATCTTAATCTTTAGTCTTTCACCAATATTATATTAAAATCACCATCTATGCACCATCAACCTGCAAATTTATTTTTTAGCCCTCTTAACTCCTCCCAAAAATTCTATTGTTTAGAATGACAGTTTGACACATACACATTGACCAATACCACGGGTTTGCCTAATGACATTAATCAACCCAACATGGTTATAAATTAACCAGTCGATAATTTATTCTATTGCTGAAATACAGATTCATTCCAATAAATAGCCAGCTCTCCCATTGCCCTTACGGAATCCACAACAACCACCACACTCTTTGCCCCCCCACACCTACCTCAAAATAATATCCATAAAGTTTTGTAATTTCGTTTCCTGCACAAAAAAGATGTTTAGGTTTATATGATAGATCCATCTATTTACTACCCTATGCTTAGTTGACTTCCTTAACCCTCTAACATTAATCTTGCATATTATCATAATTGCTTAAATAAACCTGAAGCTAACCTAGAGGTTGTGCACTATTCGAGGCCTACTACCACCTTTTCCTCCAACATCAACCGTTGGATCATTGTCTCCTTCCCCCCCCCCCTTTCACTATCAGGCTAAAAACCTTCTCCAACTTCATTACTTACATTGCCTCCTTTTGAATGGCCTCATTGTGTACTCATATATGCTTGACATCTAGCTGCCCATATAGCTAGTGTCTTCAGCATTATCGCTTTCCCCTCCTCAACTCCTTTGACAACCCCTATGACCTCCCCTTTCTCACCCCTTACTTTGGCCCCCACCTTTCCCCTCATTGGTGACAACAATGCTAAGGATCATTTATCCCTAATTGAGTAACTTTCGACGCGAGTCCCTCCATTATTGTCATCAATTAAGCAATCATCAATTACCTTTATAATTTATCTTACCTCTAAAGTCGTTGAGTCGATTGGGCTAATACCCGATTGAGGATGAATTGACCTGGTGGCATCTAACCCTACCTGGTAGCTTACCATACCTTATAACTTTTAAAATTAGCCTTGGTTGGGCCTACTTGACAGCCCATCGACTCAATCACATGAAGCCCATGCAAAATGAGCTCCCTTACCCTAGATTTATCAATTAAAACCCATCTACCTTCCTAGTCCATTTCATTAGGCTATGTCTCTTTCAGGCCTTAAAAGCTACTCCTTGACCTGACATGACCTACTGGATTCACTTCGATTTGGGCAGAGATGGGCTTAACCCTTAATCTAGCCTGAATTGGGTTGGCCTCTCTCCTCCCCAGCAACCTTTCCCCTACACTACATTTTGCTAATTCGGCCTCCCCGTTTACCACATAGGGAATTGTGGTCACCCCTAGCTCTCTATCTGTTATCCCTCTTTCTTGCCTTTAGACACCAATTACCGCTTTTTCCTAAAACTAGACTAGTCGCTAACTTTAGCCCCTCCATAATCACCCACCTGTCATAAGTCAACTAGTGTTTCAACCTCAAAAAGTATTGTTATCATTCCACCTTCATCACCACTAATTGTATTAACTTGTCATAAATTCTTTAGAACATGAAAAACTAGCAAAATCTATGGCTTTTAATCGTAAGAGATGTGATGGGGAAAACCCCAAGGGAACCAACGCACACAAGGAATCAAAGATAAACCAAGAAAGTTAAATCAGAGTTAAATAACACAAACCCTAGACCCAACATGTGAAGGAACACGAACCTAGGGTATTTAAGAAGGATATGGACGCCACACTCCAGAATAGAAAGGAATTGGGAGTGATAAGTCGATTGGAACGCCACAAGAAGAAGTACCTCTTGATAAGTTCTTTAGTTCTCAAAAGAACCGAGGGAGAAAACCCTTACTTTCTATTTCACTCAAAGTTTTATATCCTTCAGAGCTTACAAGGGGTGCCTATTTATAGGCAAAGATAGCAATCCTAAAGAGGAACAAATTCCTACTTAGGACAAATCCTTATTTTAAGAAATTTCTAACAATGGAAAAATACACTCTTGTTTAGGAGTGAGTGCTATTGCTTAATACGGGCCATCAAGTACTCCAATGATGTTAATTAGGCCTCTACTCTTTGTCAAACTTGAATTCGCACCATTTGAAACCTGGTGGGCCTCAATGTCCTTAATCAGCTCATTTAGTGCTTCTTTAATTATTTTGGCTCTAGCTCTTATTATTGGGCCTTCTGGAATGTGAAATGGACCTTTTGCATCCATTGGAGCCTTTCAGCCATCATCTCTACGGTTCACATCATTAGCTTGTGTTATTGGGCCTCTTGTATTCATTGGAGCTTTCCAGTTATCATCGTTATGGTTCTCATCAAGATGTTAGACTATTATTCTTTTTTTTATCTTTCATGATGATGTGAGTCTCTGTATACTGCTTTTTTAGAGTAGCTATTTTGTATTGCTATGGTATACTATACTGAATATGTAGATAACGAATAGATTATGAGGGCGAAGCCCTACTATAAAGCTATGATATGTTTTTCGTTCCTTTGTGTTTTGTTCTTTTTCTTT
Organism: Kandelia obovata; assembly: GCA_021464305.1. Taxonomy (NCBI): domain Eukaryota; kingdom Viridiplantae; phylum Streptophyta; class Magnoliopsida; order Malpighiales; family Rhizophoraceae; genus Kandelia; species Kandelia obovata. The sequence goes on along the minus strand of CM038485.1, from coordinate 2,129,225 downwards.
GATAGACAAAAAGATAGCCTAACAAATGCTGTCCTTTTGCCCCTTCAACTAAATTTAAGATTTTATCAAAGTAGGCTGAGTAAAAACATGGCAAAAGAACGAATATGATCGAAATATTTTTTACCATATATATCATCTCTCAGTCCCTTCTCTAGTTTTCTTTTGACATCTTTTTTTCCTTTATAAGTTGTACTTATCTATCAAGCTTTGTATTTGTTAATTAAATATGGCGTTGTTAAAATTAAGATTGTATATTTTGTTAAATATTTTTATATAATTATTTTTCATTTATTCTTATATCTATCTTTCTATAAATAGATCCTTTATTTGCATGTAAAAAAAAAAAAAAGCAGAATAATACAATAATTATACTGTCATTTTGTTTTCTTTTAGTTTATTATGTTATGTTATCATAGCTATCTTTTTTTAATTTTTTTTCTAATCTTCTTTATTTTGAAAGACTAGGACTACTACTCTTCGACGACCACACATTGTCACATACCGCTACAATCTCTACTGTCTAGTTGACCTAAACTATTCCAGTTTCCTCTATAAGGCCAATTTAGTCGCTTTTGATTCATTTTTTTTAACTGGTTTAGATTGGTCCTAAGGGTTTTCTAGTGTCTTTATTCCATTTTTGGGGTTTGTGTTTGCCTACATTGATTGTTTTTCACCTGTTTTTACACTTTTAACTATTTATCTTATCATAGGTAAACCTAATATTGTCAAAACCATCATTGTTTCATTTCATGGGACTAACTATGTTTTGTGGGCTCAAGAAATGTCCAATTTTTTACGAGGTTGCAAGTTATGGCGTTGTGTGACAGGTGATATTGTTGAACCAATGAATAAAATTGATGGGGATTCTAAGAAATACAAGGAACAACTAGAAGAATGAGATTGTAAAAATCATCAAATTCTCACTTGGTTTTGCAATACATGTGAACTGACAATCAAACGACATTTTGGGTGTTTTGAAAGTGTAAAAAAGTTTGGGATATGCTTGTTAAATGTTATTCCACACCTAATGTTACTTATCAGTTTAAGTTACTTGACCAATTACACCACCTAAAATAGAAACTCAGACACTTTGTTTCTGATTTTCTCTCACAATTACAGGCTATTTGGGATTAACTTACTGCCTTTAATCCAAAATGGCACAATCCACAAAATGTTGAGTTGTATGCTCAATAGTAGGATAGTATGAATGTAATGAAACTTCTGATTACTCTTCGTTCAAAATTTGAACTAGTTTATGGATCTCTGTTGCATCATGATCCATTTAAAAAAATTGAAACAATTATTGCTAAACTTATATATGAAACCAAGTTGGCCATACTAAAATCTCATCATTCCTTTGACACTATCTTGGCTATTATAGGTCCTATAATCTTTTTATCCCCTAAGGAAGAGCAACTATAATTATTGCAAACAACCCAACCACTAGTTAGCTAAATGTTCAATTAGGCCACCAAAAAAGATTCTAAACAAAGCTTTGGACAACAATAACATCTATTATCTTCTTTCACAACTACAACCATTAAGGATTCTACACCTGCATCTTCTTCATTGTCTAATCTTGCTACTCTTTTTGGTCAATTTGACTTGGATACTTTCAAACAAGCACTCCTTTCTTCCTAATCTAGTAATCCTAAAGCCTTTACCTTTTTTATCATATTAAGTATTAATTCTTGGTATTTTGACTCTACTTGTTGCAACCATATGAGTTATGTAACATCATTGTTTAAAACTCAGTAATCAGTTTCACATGCACCCATATGTTAGTCATGTTGGTATTGTGTCTACATCTAATCTTACGTTACCAAATACCTTCTTACTACCAAAATTGTCACTTAATCTAATTTATATCAGTTAACTTTGTGATCTTGGACTTGATGTTCATTTTTCAAGTCATGGTTGTTTTGTGCAAAATTCAAAGACAGGACAATCCTTAAGACACGTAAAGAGGACTAGTTGTTTGAGCTCACTTACTTTCATCTCCCATTAAGTTAATTTGTTTATGGTGTCACTATTACATTTGAAATATGGTGCTTTTATCTTGGTTATGTTTCCTTTTTGCATTTGAATCATCTAATTACTAGAGGCTTGGTAGGATTTATTCAACAAGAACAAATTGATTATTTATGTTGTTAATTAGCTAAACATCATGCTTTGGGAAAAGTTATTTTACTAAGAAAATTGATAATTAGGGCCTTACTTATCTCTTCCTTATGTCCTAAGCATTTTTTGGGAAAAGCTACTGTTACTACTGTTTATATAATTAATAATGTTCCCTTTAATATTATGGGTAATCAAAGTCTTTATGAGTTTTTGGTTCTGCTTGTTTTGTATTTCTTTAGCCATATGAACATTCCAAGTTGGAACCTTAAGCTCGTTTATGTTGTTTTCTAGGATATAACATTGAACACAAGGGATATACATGTTGGGATCCTATCTCTAGGTGTCTCCAAATCTCTCGACATGTCACACTTTAGGAAGAAAAAATATTCTCATCCCTATCCTCCTTTGAAGTCTTGCCCTCCACTTCATTCTTTACTAATCCCTCTATTGATTTCTTTCCTGAGACTCACACTAGCTTTGGTTGAGTCTATTACTGTTATAAGTTCTGAAAAACAACCACAACTTGTCCCCCCTAAGGATGTAGCTTTTTCAAAGGATTTAAGTTCTTGTAATCATTCTGATGCTCCTTCAGCTAAAACATCCCAGTCATGATGTCCAAGTTCTCGTAACCCAGACTTAAGATCTAGTTCCACTATCTCTATGCGAGACCCTAGTGGGATGCAAATGGGTTTATAAAATTAAGACAAAGGCAGATGACATAGTAGAATGTTATAAAGCTAGACTTGTTGCTAAAGGATTTACTTAAGAGTATGGTATTGAATATGAGGAAACCTTTGTTTTGGTGGCTTGACTCACTTCAGTTCATAGTCTCATAACTGTTGTTGCCATTAAGAAATGACAACTATTTCATATGGATGTCAAAAATGTCTTTCACAATGAAGACCTTTGTGAAAAAGTTTATTTGTAGCCACCTCCAGGTTATGATCATCCTCTAGAAACTATCTATTGCCTTAAAAGGGCTTTTTATGGCCTCAAAGAAGCTCCTTGAGCTTGTTTTGCCAAATTTAGCTATATTATTCAACAGTTTGGCTTTGCCTTTAGTCCTTATGATAATGCCTTATTTGTTCACTATATAGCTAGAGGCCATGTGCTTTTATTGCTTTATGTGGATAATATGATCATAGTGATGATCTTGATGTTATTACAAAATTGCAACAATACCTTAGTCAACATTTTGAGCTGAAAGACATAAGACATTTAACCTAATTTTTAGGCTTAGAAGTCCATTCTAACAATTTTGGCTATTGTCTCTCTCAAACAAAATATGCAATCGATCTTCTATCTCATGTAGGTTTAAGTGACAACAAAATTGCTTCCACATATATAGAGAGTGATGTTTGTCTTACTCCAATAGATGACAAATCTGTGGATGACCTCACTTTATATCAACAACTTGTGGGGAGTTTGATATATCTCATAGTTACTCATCCAAAAATAGCTTATGTCGTTCATGTTATGAGTCATTTTATGTTAACTCCTTGCACCACTCATTATTTTATAATACTTTGTATCTTGTGCTATGTCAAAGGCACTTTGTCTAATGGCATCCATTTTTCCTTATCATCCTTTTAGGAGCTCCATGCATACTTTGATGCCAACTAGGTCGATGGTCCTATTGATTGATGCCCTGCCACCAAGTTTTGGTGCTTTCTCAGTGATTCTCTTATTTCACAGATAAGTAAGAAACAAATAGTTGTAGCTCAGCCTAATACTGAAGCAGAATACTAAGCACTTGCTGACACAACTTTTAAACTTTTATGGTTATGTTGGCTATTATAGGATATGAGAATCAAATAGTCATTAGCCACTACTATTTATTATGATAATCATAGTACTATTCAGATTGCTCATAATGATGTATTTCATGAGCGAACCAAACATATTGAGAATGCTTGTCGTTTTATTCATTATCATCTTTAGCAAGGGACTAGCTTTTTTTTTTCTTGTGATTATCTTGTAATCAAATAGCTAACATCTTCACGAAAGCTCAGTTGCCAACTTGATTCAATGAACTAGTCAATAAACTTAAGATAAGTTCTATTTTTCCATCTTGAGTTTGAGGGGAGATGTTAGTCAAATATTTTATTGCCAAAATTAGGATTGCATATTTTGTCAAATAGTTATACATAATTATTTTCCTTTTATTCTTGTATCTATATTTTTATAAAGAGATCCTTTATTTGTACATTAAAGAAAGATAAAACAATACAATAATTATAATGTCATTTTGTTTTCTTCTAGTTTATTTTATTTGTATTCATTAATCAAAATGGGATTCTTTAATTAGCAATTCCTTTGCTAATGACATGAAAAAATTAGCAATGTTTAGGTTGATACTTTTCGTAACTTGGTTATAAAGGTTATGTATCTTAAAGTCAACAAACTTGGTATACTATAAAAACAAACTAAAATGAAAAATCCTTTTATGTTGAATTTGCTCAAGTTGGATTCCACTTTAGTGTCTGTATAAATTGTCCTAGTTAAGAACTTATAATCTTTAGTGCTTCTTTTATCTTTGTATCAAATATTACCAACTCAGCTTATTGAGCCTTTTGCCTTAAAATTTTCATCAAAGCCTAGTAGTCCTCAATAATTGTGTGGACAACTACGATTGTGGTTACAGAAGAAATGTGGTTTCATTTAATACTTTCGATTGACTTAGTTATTGGTTACAAAATGATCCATTCATTAACATCAACTTTATTTGAGTAAGTGTTGTTATACCAATGAAACATGTTGGGTTCACAAATTCCTAATTTACTTATCCCTCAAGAGCTCCCATTTCCTCAAATATCCATGATAGAAACATGCCATACAACAAGATCATAACGACAAGTTTCACTTGGTGTTTAATAACCTCTATAATATGTAATGGTAGATTGAATGGCCCTTGGGTCAATACATGGGCCAATATACATAGGTCAGGGAAGTTAGCCTCCTTACCTTCAGCCTTAGTACTTATGTACTTTGTTATAATCTTTGGGTTAATATGATCTTCTTCCCATTCACAAATGATTCTAAAATTTTTTCATCACTATTTATGTTAGAATGAAAATGTTAGGATTAAAATTGCCTTTATAAACCTCTAACTATTGGTAGCAAACTCATCATTGGCAAATCAATCATCTCTTATGATTGAAGTGATATCATTATATCGAATAATACCATGGAGAATTTGTATTCTCTTATTTTACAGTGTGAGAGATTGATCTTTTTTTTTCCTCTATCTGTCTCTCACTTGTTGAAAGTATTAAATGGTTTTATTTACTAATACTATAGTTACCAGTGCATAATGTGTATCTATAATGGGGAGGGAGTTTTTAATTTCTCTAACTTTCCTTTAATGGGTTAGGTTAGCTCATTATGCGTGGGCTTACCAAACCTAAAATAATTTACATTTCTTAGTCCACATGAAAGGAAGGAACAACCCAATTATTAACAAAATCTCAACATTTATTCTTTATAAATAGTTCAAACACGTAAATGGGTTGTGTGACCTATAAGCACACCTACACTCAGGACCTTATTTTATATACCTATTAAGGATATATAATTGCTATAATAAACAAAAACAAATTTTGAGCCTTATTATATTATAAAAAAAAGTTTTGCTATGCTCTAAACATATTTTGTCGCATCAAATTCAACTCATCATATCCCTCTTAAGCTGAGTTAGATTTTTTTTCCTCATATGTATTCATAATTATGTTTCATTTATCATGAATAAAAATAATTGGTTAATTGATGAATACATATGGACGATGTTAGATAACAATAGTCTTCTTTTCACACTTATGTTCTTTAACTACAATATAACCACTTTCTTAAACATATTCCAAAAGGTTGAATCATTTTGTACCATAGGTAACATACCAAAGTAGCAAACATCATATTGTAACCTTAAAACAAGGACAAAAGTCACATAGGGTACAATTGTTTTAAGGTAATAAAATCTTAAGGGACTAACACAATGAAGAAGTAGGGGTTAATTCTTTCATTTCCCTTATTGGTTAAATAGTATATGTGCTATAAAACATATGTTACGATAATTATCCTCCACATGGAACTTATGTCATTTCATTTATTATTCTTATAATATCACCGTACAAATCTTAGTTCAATCGCTTTCAAGTGTTTAAACTAAGTTCTTTAAATGACCTCCTTATTCATGAGTGTTAGATTAAGATTCCATATCTGGCTTTCAATAAGTTGTATAAATAGTGAGAATATATATTGGCTCTTAGTTATTATAGCTCATCTTCATCATCTCAAGGTGACCATCTCTCTATATATAGAATTTTGCCCGTATAATGGTCTTATTTGTACACATTCTTTTAGCATTTGAAGTGATTGTTTATGTGAGTGGACTAATCTTAACCTGTTAAACATAATTTTACTTTTAAAAAAAAATTATACTAGGATTGATCTCATATCAAATTCATTGTGTAACAATCAACACTTAGAAAGATATTGCTAATACATGTGTAACAAAGAACAAACTCTTTAATTATATAACAACACATAGTCACAATGTATTATAACACATTAAATTTTATGAAATCTTAGAGACTTAACATGTGACTAAAATATATCTCTTGGTTTTGGTTTAGTTAGTGGATCCGTTATCATCCAATGTGTCGAAATGTACTACAAAGCCACATCATTTTGTGACACAATGTCTCTTACAAAGTTGTACACAATATCAAGGTGTTTGGTTCTATAATGATACTTGGGATCTTTTGCATAAGCAATAACTACCTAGCTATTGAAATACCGTGTGACAACTTTCTATTGATTACTACGTACTCCTAAATGTGAAAAAATATCTTAAGCCAATAACTTCATGCACTATAACTAAGCAAGCTACAAATTTCGCCTTCATTGTTGATAAGACAATATAGGTTTGCTTTTTGCTACTCTATGATATGACATAATCATTTAGCAATAAAATATATCCTAATGTAGATTAAGTTCATCTATATTTCCTCCCTAATCAACATCTAAATAACAATTTGTCATAAATCATTTCCTTGATAACACAAATAATAATCTATAATGCCCTTGAAATACTGAAGTATGCTCTTCACAACTTGCCAATGTGCTTTTCTTGGACTTGATTGGTATCATCTTACCAATCTTATGACATAACAAATGTTAGGGTGTGTACATATCATAGCATACATCAGACTTCCCATTTTACTAGAATATGACACATTCTGTATTTCCCTATGCTCTTGTTGTGTTTTAGGACATTTTTTGAGGCTCAGATCATCACCTTTAGTAGTTGGAGTGTCAACAGATTTACAACTTTCCACTTTAAATCGCTTAAGAATTTTTTGGATGTAAGAAACTTGTGATAGAGTTAGGAGTCTCTTGGAACAATCCCTATAAATCTCTATTCCTACTATATGAACTCATCTCTTTCATTTCAAAATTAAAGGACAGCCATTCCTTAATGGTAGTGATAAACTCCTTATCATTTCTAGTTTGTAGAATCTCATTAACATATAAGGATAAAATTACAAATTTATTTTCAAATCTTTTGAGATACACACAATAATTCCCATCAATCATTGAGAAGTCATATAAAATTATTGCACGATAGAATCTCAAATAACACTATTTATATTATTATTTTAGGTCATAAATTGACCCTTGGAGTTTACAAACTTTATTATATTAGCCTTAAACAACAAAACTAGAGATTGTTCCATATAGATTTCTTTATCTAGCTCTCTATTGAGAAAAGTAGTTTTGACATCCATTTGATGTAATTTTAAATTCATATTTATTACTATAACTAAAATTAGGTGAATTGAGATAAACTTATTATCAGTAAACGACTTTTCTTATAGTCTATACCTTCTTGTTGAGTATAAATTTTCACCACTAAGTAGGACTTATACCTTTCTACAAAACCATATGCCTTATGCATAATTTTAAGAACCCATTTGTTCTTAAAAGGTTTGTGTCTTTGAGGAAAATCTACCAAGTCACAAACTTGGCTAGATTTCATCTCTTCTTCCATTGTTCCTTAGTAGGGCATATGAGAGCCTTAATTATAGTTTTAGGTGGTTCCTCATCATAGGGGACAATCATAAAAGCTTTCCCTTCAATCCTTAAATAACAATGTGAGATGCTTTTATGATTGCATTTGTGTTATATAGGTTCTTGCAAATCTTACATGACTTGTGGCATAACACTCCCACTAGAATTAATAGCTTGAGGTATTTCCTCATCCATTTAAGTTAATAAGTTTGGTGCATTATATATAGCCATATAGATTTCTTATTTCATAGCTGTAAAAATCCTTCTTAATTTCACCCTTACTAGGAAATTCATTCTTTAAGAATATGACATCATATGATTCTAATTTTGAAATACTTACATTCATTTGTTCACTAATAAACACATACCCTTTGGAGTATTCATAGTATCTTATAAAGATACATTTTTTCCCTTTTGAACCCATTTTTCCATATTTATTTAATGGATCATTAACATAAGTTGCTAACTCCCATGGTCATAAATTACTCAGGTTAGGCTTTTGTCCTAACCATAATTTGTATGGTGTGAAACTAATAGATTTAAAGGGTACATGGTTAAGTATATACACAACAGTTAATAGGGAGATTTTCTTGTGCCATAATGGACTTAACCATCTCTAATAGGAGATTGTTTCTTTTTTTTTTTTTCTATAGCACCATTTTGTTACAGAGTCCTAGAAATAGTGAGTTACCTAACTATACTCTTTCCATTACGTAGTTCCTTGAATTGTTCAAAGTGATATTCGCATTCTTGATTAGTTCTTAAAGATTTAATCCTTTTATCCAACTAATTCTTTACCATACTTAAATATTTCTTAAAGCATTTTAATGCTTTAGATTTATAAGGAGTTAGTTAAACATGACAATAATAGGTATAATCATCTATGAAAGTAATTAAATATGAGGCACCGTGTCTTCCCTCACATTCATTGGACCATATATGTCAGAATGGACTAATTTCAATGGAAATTTGGCCCTATAATAGCCTTGGCAAATGGTTTTCTTATTGTTTTTCCTACTAGACAATGTTGACATGTAGGAAATTTGATTTTAATTAGTGAGTCTACAAGGCCTTATTTTGTTAATTTGTTTATTCTCTCTTGCTCAACATAACCTAGTCTAAGATGCCAAATATTTGCATTTACAATATTGTTGTTGGTTGATACAATAATTGAAAAAAAAATATTATAGATATTAAATACGTCATAGTTAATATTTAACACAAGCAAATCATCTAATCAATATGACAAATCTTATCATAAATATTTACAGGATGACCTTTAAAAACAAGTTTATAGCTTAAATATAGAAGAATAAGAATAGAAACAAGATTCCATCGAATTTCAGGTGTTTAAAGAATATCATGAAGTAGTAAAGTCCAATCGTCTCACATTTTTAATTTGTAAGTGCCAATCTCCTTAACTTCTACCCTTGCATTGTTCCTAACATAAACCCATCTTAAACTACAATTCAATGAAACTTAGCATATGTTTCTTGATCCCTAAGTCTACAATCCATAAAGGATCAAATTTAGTAAGCAATATTGAGCTGGCAATATCAATTAAATAATGAGAAGCAAGAGTAAAGGATACCTTTTTTGGTTCAATACATTTATGAGCAACATGACCCAGTTTGCCACTATTGTAGCATGTTATTTTGGTCTTATTCTTTTTCTTGCCACCATACCTTTTGTGATGATCATTCTTGCTCTTCTTTTGTATCTTGTCCATTCCTTTTTCCTTTCTTATGATACTTATAATGCCATTTATGTTTCAAACCATAAATAGCCTTTGAACTAGTCTCATTTTTAGTCATATTCACTTGACTAGAAAACTTGGCAGCCCTAAAGCACTCCTTTTTTAAAATCAAATGGTGTGAGATATCTTCAAAGGACTTAATAGTCTCATTATGCATCATATTAATTTTCATGTGCTCCAAATTCGAAGGAATGGGGTGAATGACAACCTAAATTTGCTGCTTATTCATAAGGGTATGACTAGCTACTTTGAAATTTTTGATCATATTAGACATTACCCTCATGTGTTACTTCATTTTATGATATAAATTTTTCATATAGACATCAAAATTGGCTATCAACTCTCTCAGCCTAGTGGTCCAAATACCCTTAAACTTGTTTTTTAAAGCCAATCACATTGCTTGGGCAATCTTATGCTCCTCAAACTCGCATATGAGAACATTTTTCATATTTTTAAGCAAAGCTATGCAAGGTATATCATTCTTTCTTTTCTAAAACTTAAAGGCCTCTTGGTCTCACCTTTGCTGAGTTAAGGAACCTTACCCAAGATCCACCATGACATGGTTGATGACTTCTAACACTTTATGCTCTTCAAGGATATATTGAACCTTATGGTACCAAATGTCATAGTTTTCATTATTCAGTTATTCTTTTTGTTAAGCTAATTAACAATATTCTTTGTAGTCACGGTTACGACAACCTTGAGACATTTATCAATAATTAGTACTATAACTATTCATTTTACGCCAATATTAAAATAAATAAACAATAATCTAAAATTAGTTAAAGAATCAAAAGCTTACAATGTTCCCAATTATTTTCTTTTATACTAATAATAGATTATTTTAATTTATGCAAAATTTAAGTTCTTAGTTAAAGATTCCCAGAATCTTACCAACTCAACAACTCTCACTCTTTACTTAGTTTGTCATGTATGTAAGGTATATGTGTTAAGTATTATAGGTAATAATTGAACACATATAGCAACATATTTTTTTTCATTTTTTGTAATTTACGTATGGTTTAGAAAAGGTAATACACTTAAAGTAAAGAATTGCAAGTTTGTGAAGTCTTATCTTACTCGATATCTCAAATAACTTTAGGCCTAGCTCTCTAAAGCCATGAACCAATCTCCATTTGGCCAAAGCAGATATGCCACACAGCTCAAAAATTAGGACTTATCAACAATATAGTAAAACACCTCATAACATGCTCAATATAACGCTTCCATGCTTTCTCAAGGGCATCCTATAAGTCATCATGAACCTAATATGTTTCAACTCACGATATACCTTAGCCCTTCAGAAGTCCATCAATGACTTAAACATAATATCAATCTATACCTCTTTTTTAGGCCTTTTAGTCATTGAGATTTCAAGATGATCGATTAAGAACATTATATGTTTGACATGTTTCATAAACTTCTTATCATTTTTCATTTTGCATTCCTTAAAAGTGTGGAAAAATTTTGTTGGCTATGATGATTTCTCAATTGTTTAAGGAGTTCAAAATTCATTCTTTTAAGGCATTTTTTAATGATCGTTTGAATTAGGGTTTCCAACATATGAGTCATATTCATTTCTTCAATAAAATTAAAAGGATTTTAGAAATTACCAATACAAAAAATATCACTTTTATAATCTATCAAATTTGAAATATAATATCAAAATCTTCTAGAGCACAAAATTAGAAAACATTTGGTGCAAATTTCATATTTTTCTAATATTCTTACTAATTCTTATGAATTTTTAAGAAAATTATTCATTTTTAGAATAATTAGAAAATAATATTAAATGAAAATTTTGATTGGTTAGTATGTAACATGTGACACTCTTTAATTAGTCGGTGAGACATATACTCAAAATGATTTTCTTTTTAACTTTGGTTAAATTTGTCATATGATATCTTTGCTATTTTAGTAATCATGTGTATTAGTGGTATTCCCTACGCCAAATTAGCCAAATGGACATCTTATTTCACTAACCTAGGTAGAGAATGTAGTGCACTCACCATTGTCCGAACATTTAGCAATTGTGAAATTTGGATGCATACCATAATTAGATCTCCTTAATTCATTTGTGTGATTGGTTTTCAAAAACATATGAAAATGTGTTTGAAAAAACATCCAAACACATGAGACTGAAAATCATTTTGACAATTTTTGCATATTGACTCAAATTTTCATATTCAATTTAGAATTTTGAAATTCAAATTCTCTTCATTCGCGTATCTAAAATTGACAAATAATATATGATTTGAAAATCCACAATGATTACTTTCTATACATATGAAGCTTGTGCCATAAAAGTTTTTTTTTTAGTATTAATTTTAAAAAATAACATACGATAAGAAAAATATTTTTCTCAAAGAATATACAACCAAAAATTATGAAATTTTTACAGCATGTTGCACAATTTAGTATATCATCACATGAAAAATTTTATAAAAATATAACAATGCATATGATAGAAAAAAATTTCTAAACATATTAGCCCAAATATACATAATTTGCATACATAAAAAAAATTAAACAACAATTTTTATACTTCTTTCATCCCAAAATCAGTTTAAAAAATCTATGATATCAATGTTAGAACAAAAAAGTTAGAATCATAATTACGTTTGTAGACCTCTAACTATTGGCAACAAACTAATCACTGAGAAATCAATCTTCTCTCACGATTGAGGTGTTATTACTATATCAGATAACACCTTGTTCATGGCTTAAGAAAGTCTTATTAATGAGAATTAATGAAAAATTTGTATTCTCCTATTTTAGAGTGTGAGAGATTGAATTTTTTTTCTTTTTTTTTCTATCTCTTGCTTTCTAAAAGCATTATATGATTTTATCTACAAATGCTATAGTTACTAACATGCAACATATATCTATAGTGGGGAGAGAGTTTAACTTCCCTTTAATGTGTTAGGCCAGCCCATCATGGGCAGGCCTACACAACCCAAAATGATTGACACTTTAGATTAGAATAAAACATCTAAATCAATTCAAAGTACTATTCCCAATCCATATTAGTGAATGTTATCCACCCTTGAAATTGAAATCCTTTTGAAAACTTATGGTTTAACAGCTCATCTTGAGACTTAGAGTCAATTGGCCTACCTAACATCACTTTTTTATGGCAAAACATGGTGAAGTATGCTTCCTACTTCTTGTATCAAAATTTAGTGTTGTCATAAGAAAGTTCAAGAGCTTTACATTTCTTTGCTTATCACTTGGATGAGCACCCTACCACCTTGTTTTATTGCTTTTTTGGCAATGGCAAACTCGACACTTTTTCCCTGCCATATTTTAAGACAAAATAATAAAAATGTTATAATAAATATTTAATCTACGAATTATATTTTGTAATTGTGATCTTATTAATATTATCCTTATTATTATTAAGTAAACTACAACAATTATAAGTTAATTTATCTGGACTTACTAAAATTGTGTGAATTGTGTGCAAAGGGACAATGTCTACCATGACTCAGCCCCTTTTGCAAGTCAAGCATTAATATGCAATGTTTGTCATAATTCATCCATGTATTTATCTTCTCGCCTTGGATTTGCAAAAATGTTGTACGATTGGTTTAACATAAACATGTTGATATTACTAAGCCCTTAAAGCCTAAACCCCATTACTTCAATAAGAATAAAAAAAAATACAAAATCTATGCATGCAATACTCTTTCTTCAAAGCTAATACTCTATAATTTGAAGTGAAAATAACTTAATGTTGCCTTGTATGTCGACAAACAAATACAAAAAGTGACATTGCCTCCTTGTTACAAGTTTAGTATTGCTGTATAATGTCATATAGTTTTATCATGTTTATGTATAAAATTTGTAGCTTGTACTTTTGATTTGTCTACATTCTAGTTCCTCATAACTATTTTTATACAAGCACTTATTCGTTTGGAGAATATAAAGATAGTAAATTCTCCTAATGTTCTCTAAAATAATTAATGTTATATAATTTTACTAATAGTTTTATTCCACTATTTCCACAAATTGCAAGCCTTACTTTGGATCATTAAAACTAAATCATATGACACATAAAGAATATATATGGCAGTTTTTAAGACTTGTATAACATTAAGAGAATTCATTACATAGCCAACCTTATATCTAGGAAGCGAATAGGACATAAGTTACTTACTTTTAAAGCTCTTAGTGCACTTTCTATTTAATGGATGGTCTCTAACTCATGATGATGTCCCATATTGTTGGCCATGGAATAAGACGTGGTTGATTATGTCATGTAATGCATAAATATCCACGTTGTGGACATTATGCAAGTGGCTTGAGAAGTTACCAATCTTGTACTTGAGTGACACCAATTTCGTCTTGCATTAGCCAAGCATTGCTTAGGCAGGAAGAACAAGAGTGGTTGTAGTCCTCCTTGTTTCACTACTTGATGACCTTCGAGTCATACAAACATAAGTGAAAGAGAGGATATATAAAAGCATTAATGAAAAAGTTGAAACCATAGTTGATTCAATGAAATCTATAAGTCATTATCCTATTTGCACCTTCCAGTATTCAAGTTGCTACACAAAACCATGCTGAGGATTGTTAGCATAGGCAAATCTACCACAACAAAATAAGTTTATTATGACTTTTGATGTATATTAAAATAGGTAAAAAAAATTCACTGTTGACCTACACTTACATTTTTCATAAGTGTTAACTAAGTGTTACTTTTTTCTACATTGTTATATGTTAAGGTGATATTTCTTAAAAATATTTTGGTGGTAATTATAGTGACATTTTGAGATTTAACACTGTAACAAGATCTCATATGACACATGCAATTATGATTGTATGCATTTGTGGTTGTCATTATAAATCATAATTAATGTTGATTGTAAACTTACTTTGACATTTATAAATGTCATAAATAAACAACCAATATAACATTTTAGAAATGTCATTTTACTATAATTATTGTGATGCTTATCTATATGTTGCTTGAAAATGTTAATAGAAAAATTTATGAATTGTAAAGTTATTTCCAAAACATCACAATTAAATTGTTCTTGGCATTTGTTATTATATTATAAGAATTACTAATTTTTTTTAATTAAATAAATTTTATAATGGTACTTTAAAGAACAAATATCACATTAAATTATCATTATTAATGATAAATTTATACAATTATATGTACAATAGAAATTCATTCTTTGAATATCATCAAAATCACTTGAAACTTGTTAGGTTGTATTTCTATGACATGCTATTAAAGCTTACTTCTTTATAAATTATTCATTTGTTTTGGACACATCCTAGTTCCCTTTCTTTTTCATTGAAGAGAACCCCAAGTTCCTTAAAGCAATCATTTGAAATTTGAATAAGATATGTCATAAAGGCAATAAGAAGAAAATGACCATGAATAATTCAGCACATGAAAATTGAAACTCCCTCACATGATCATGCAAATCATAAAAAAACATGAGACCATAGAGTATTGACAATAATGAATGAAAAAGAAAACAAGTTAAATGAAATTGTATTTAGTTTATGTAAATAATATGTAGTTAGTCATAATGTACCAAAAAATATAGTTACCCACACAAATTCTTAATCACAAACATTTAGAGTATTTGACCATGGTCTCATTTTCAAATTAATGGAGAAGGTGAAAGGGTACCAAAAATTTTATAGGCAAGAATGGTATGTTTGAATTGGACCAGACACATTCAAACTTTGTCTAGGTAGCTTCCTTCCTTTTCATCATATCCAAAGATTAGGTAGAAGAGCAAGGAAAAGATGTTTCATCCAATTTCATCATGTTCTTGTCTAGTACCAACCTATCATCAACTAGTTTTTCCATATAAGCTAGTTTATCTAAAGTAATAGTAATCTTTGCTTTAGATATATAAACCTATTATTGTTCACAATTTAGGTATTATGATGTTGATGGAATTTTGGAATAACAAAAAGTAGTTTATCATGTGGATGGTGTAGAATATAAGGTTTTGCTTAGAAAAAAGAAAAAATAATGAATTCAAATTTGGCACTAATATCCTAAATTGAAATCCTCTAATTGGATTTCTTGCTCTATTATTTAGTTTAATTCCAAACCTACCCAATAGGCATTACATTAGAAGTAGAAGGATAATAATAACAAATTTTAAGAAAATCTTTTCACTATTTCATGGACTTGTTTATGAGCTTGACCCAATTCTCCTTACAACTCAGCAAGCTCCTTCTTTGACGTGCCAATAGGCTTGTATTTATTGGCTAAAGGATTCAAAACTTCCATAACCTACACCCAAAATAGCAAACACAAATCAATATTTAACAATTCTATTTTCACATTCATTTTCAAAGAATGAAATTCAAAAATGACCACCACATATCAATCTCCATAAGCATTAAATCCTAAACTGGTGAAGTTTGAAAATTTCCAAAGTAGTCCATGTGAAATAATCTTTTCATAAAATAATATGATGGTTAGCACATCTTGCCGAGCTCACTAATCATAACATTGAATGTCATATCTAGCCATTTCAAGTGCTTCATTCATGTCCAAGAATTTACCCTTACATTGTGGCATCTTAAAACTTAGATCCTTTACCTCAAAAAGTGTACTCCATACGCCTCTCTTATCTTCCTCCCCAAATACAACAAAGACCTTACTCTCTAAACCATACTAATCAACCATATTATCTACATTTTCTTTTAATGGACATTATTTTAGCATAACTTAAAATAGATGTATTAATGACAAAAAAGAAAGTTAAAAGGAGGGAAATACCTTTAAAAGCAAGCATAAGAGGATTTTAGTTAAGTACAATGTTTCTTCTTTAGATGGATGGTCATCTTTTGTTACATCATTCTTGATCCAATTAACCTTTTCAATTTATTCATCATATTCTTGAGTTATTTTATCGCTTGATTAATGATCATCATTTGATTGACAAGTCTACTCTTTCTTAATATCATAAGCATTCTGAGGTATAGTTCTAATAACAACGTGTCAATTAGGTTTTAATACATCTTGAACATAAAGGACTTGTTTGACTTACATTAGGAGAAAAGCTTCAAAAAAAAAAAGAAAGAACATGGTTTATGGCATTAGAGCTTTATTTGACACCATTTATCACTAACATCAACACCAAGGATGAGAAACTGGAAATGGGGAGATTTTTGTTGGGCCATCTTTTTCAATAAGAAATGGCATAAATCTTATGTTATGTTATCATAGAGTTGCAGCTCAAAATAACCCTTGGAGAAGGTTCTTGGCATGCTACTTATGGAAGCACATGATTGTCAACTTTTTAAATGAGTCAACCTAGAAATTAGAGAGTGTTACAAAGGGATTATTAGGTCTCTTCAAAGAAAAAACAAAGAGTTAGAGGCAAAAGTTAATAGTATTGTTGAGACAAATAATTGAGTTCTGCAATTTAAAACTGAAATTACTTTGTGAAAAGAGAAAATCCAATTAGTAGGTAAGGAAATGACTAAATTAAGGTCTAAATATGTTAAGCTACAAATGAAAAATAAGGAATTGGTGCAAAATATTACAAATTTAAAGGGATATAAAAGTTCTAAAGTGTGTGTTGCATTATGAAGTCTTATTGTTATCATTGTTGCCTCTTATTTATTAAAGATAAGTGGTAATGAAAAAATTATATACTTGTCATAGCTTTTTAGGTGAGAATATATCAGAGCTTCAATTGCAACGAAAATGTTATTGTAAATTGATAGTATATTCAATGGACGCATAAATAAATAATGCATAATTATGGTTTATGGAACAATGCATAAGTGATCCCAAAAAAGGAAATTTGTTATCTATGATAGGCATATATTACATAATTAGCAAACTTGAATTGAATCAAGAACATGAAAAATCATATATTTTGTCCCATTAAGCGACAAAGATTTTACTAAATAAGTTGTCTAAAAGGTCAAAAAGCAAAATGCCTAAACAAAATCAATCTTCTTCATTATTGCTAAAGACTACTGTTAGTAGCTTTCTTAATGGCACATATTAGAGATATTTTCTTAGACTTTACTCAGTATTCCTTGGTTGCACGTTTGTTATATCTTTAGTAGCTACATTTGCATTTCTAGAAACTTGTGAAGTACTAATATGGATTTGGTTAGGTGTAAGAATGATCATGCAATACAAATAGCTAGTTAATATATGACATAGGAGTACAATCCTAGGTTTTATATTGGAATGTGGATTTACCCTTATATATAAGTTTCTTGTCTCTATTGCATGATGAACTCCATAACCTTGTCTAGCTTGTCTTTTTTCATTTGTAACTTGCTTGTTATATGCCACAAATGGTGGATCAGCCTCTACATAGTTATTAGTTCTCCTCATTCTCTTTATAGTCCTTTTATGAGGTTAGCCTAACTAAGTTGGTGTGACTAAATAGCTTGTTTAAGAATAAGTGTCTTTCTTTGGTCTTCCTTGTTTCTTGGACTACAACAATGTAATAAAGAAAAAATAATTAGTGGTTCAATGCACCACCATGTTAAATAAATAAATAAATAAACAACAACAAAAATAAGAAATAAGGAATAAGCAAAACACTTATTGACTGCACTTGATTTATATGTTTGCCACTTATCTCATTTATTGGTACTTGTTAACCTATATCAGTAGTAGTTATACCATTTTTTCCACTTAGTTGCATTTGTTGACCTATAATAATAGCCTTTTTTTGGCTACATTAATAAATAAAAGTGAAAGAAAGCATTATAGAATATCCTAAAAAAAGAAATTGAACATATTAAATATAATATTACAAATTATAGGCTTTATTACTTATAGAATTACAAGATGATGTAACCATGGTTAAAGATCAACCTTTGGACATGCTTTGTGACCAAACTTTATGCATTGCTTGTATTGCATTTTCACTTCAACTTTGATATATGCCCATATGTTTTGGGAGACTTATCTTTGTCTCTCCTCTTTGCCCTTTTTGGCATACCATGCATAATTATAAAGGGTGGAGGTAGTATGGTACAATTCTTAACTATTGGCCATATTTTATACCCATTCAATGGCTTCATTGTATGGCCATACACACTAAAGTATGTTGCCCTTTTGTAATAATGATCTACAAAGTCATTGAGGTTTAGCCTTTGGTGATTTATACATGCCACACCATGCTTGTAGGAAATTCTAATTAAATTTCACTTTCTACAACTACAACTTGAAGTGTTTAAGTCAACAATGAACCTATCATCATAAGAAGAGACCATATACTTCATGGTTCCATTTGATTTGATAGTATATGACCTTAAATCAAGCTTGATCTTTTCAAACTTCTTTCTTATATGAGGACATAGAGCATCATAATATTACTCCATCAATTTTTTCTTCTACACAATCCTCTCTATTAATGTCACTCTTATATCCTTAAGCATATTCATTATGCTTTCTATCTTTGTCTTTACCATGTATCCATTAAAGCATTCTAAGATGTTATCTACCATGTCACACTTAGGCCATGTATTGATAAAGACTTTCACAAACTTGTTAACCTCTTCATTAGTGAAATTTGCTTGCTCTTCTGGAGATAATTCCTTCATTTCTTTTAATGCTTGTCTGAAATCATGGCCTATTGTGCTCATACCTACTTGGCAAAAGCACTTTTTCAAAGAATGACCTTTACACTTCTTATGCCAATTTGCATATATATATGTTTGGTATAATTTTTATGCTTGGCTACTAACATTAACCTATTTACTTGTTCACGCAATGTTTATAATAAAAATAAGGAACAAGGAAGATTAACAAAAAAAATCATTTGCCTAAGTTATAACATAAGCAACAATGCATATTGTTAAATTACTTTTTAATAAACACTTGTGATTATCAACCTCAGACCATATATGATATTTTGTTCTTCTACCAAGAGTTTGAGAAACCAACCACAATTGTCAATATTTTCCTTGGTCAACATAGCCCAAGCAAGGGGATACATCTAGTTGTTTTCATCCTTTCCCACAACACACAATAAAGCTCTACCCAAAAATATTTTTAAGAAACATCCATCCAATCCAATAATTGGTCTACGACCATTTAAGAAGTTAGTCTTTAATGCCTTAAACCCAATGTAGAACCTATAGAAGACAACTTTTGTATCCATGATTATGGGGTTAGTGTTAAGCTTAAAAATGTTGTCTGGATTAGTTTCATGTTGCTCAATCTCATATGACCTAAGCCTACTATAGTGTTCTTGCATTTAGCCTAATATCAATGCATTTGGGTAACACTGAGTGCAAATGTCTCATTAATGTTAGCACAAATCTCACGCACAGGTTAATTTGTATTCCTTCAAAACTTATGCAAGTAGTTTTTTGCAAACTACTCAACAGGAGCTTGTTTGTTCCTTAATACCCTACGACATATATGTGCATGAAATAAAGACTTCACCATAAATGTCATCTCATCCTTCCCCAACTAGCATGGATTCTCCATTCATAACTTGCAACACATTTGGACCCTATTTTATTGTCACTAGTGAAAATCCATGTAATTACATAGTCATTAAGGAATGCATATCTTTGGATGTATTCCTTAAATTGTTTAGGGCCTTTAAAACTCATCTTAGTATTGAACTCTAAAGTTTTGTGATCACAAGTTGGGTCATACACTTTGTACCTCTTTTTACTATTCATTCTTCGACTATTAATATATAAATCATCTTCCTCACTTGTCACAAAAGTCTTCACCTTTTTATAAGAGTTCTCATATTCACTCTACCCTCTAAATTGCACATCAGTGCAATTCACATCATTCCTATATGTGTTTACTAGGTTCTAAGGCATATTGTATCTTGTTTCAGCATATGCTTCCTAGCCACTGGCTCTTTTATTCCTTATTCCCATCTTTTTCTTCCTTGTATTCATATACTCTTCGTCATCTGTCAACAAATCATCATCATCCAACTTCTCATCAATGTCACTTTCTTCAACAAGATTAAAGCCAAGATTATTTTCATCTAAGTTGCTCTCTCTCATTATATCACCTTTGGTACCGCCATTATATCGCTAATCATGTTAGGTTATATCACGTGGTTGGGTAACAGGTTCTTCATATGCCATAGACTCTTGCCCAATCACATTCTCTCTTACTTGTTACACTTGTTTAGCATAATAAATGACAATATGTTCACAAGATTGTATGACTATTTCATCTACCTTATTGTCTTCCATATCATGTTCGCAATCTTTATTTCATGTCCTTTTACTAACCTTTATCTCCACATCCCTCATACACCCTCCTTTACACCCCTCCCTAACTATGAAATCCAGTTTGAACTTTACCATCAAAACATAATGATAAAGTGTCACCAATTACTTATACTCTCTTAATTTTTTTCATCTCTATGAACATTAGTAGCAATAACATATTTGAAGTCCTACTCAATGGCTTAAGATTTTCAATTGTTTTGTATGAAAACTTGTACATGCAGTTAATAATGTTATTATATCCATTTTTCTTTACTGCTTCTTCTATGGTTAGCATGGATAGGTACTTTGTACTAATGGCTTGAAGCACTTCCCATTCACCACTAATTTATTACATCTCAGGTTTAAGTTTCATAAAACCACCATGATAAATTTTCACGTTAATCAACATTCTATATCATTAAACAATGAATTTAAACTCTATCTTGATGACAATTGTCCATGCACTAATTTACTTTTATCTCTTGTAAGATTGTAAAATGTAGGATTATAATGTTGCTTTGCAAATTATTAGATTAATGAAAAACCCACAAATTTAACAAACCTTAATTTCATATCTTATAATGCCCGCTAAAAAAATGTCCTTCATAATTATTAGATTTAAAAAAATCCCAAATATGATTCAAGCCAATTTAACTTTCATAACCTCAAAAATTTAAATATACTGATGGTTTAACCAAGGGGTCATGATCTATTTGAATAAATGGATCAATGTCTACTTCAACGTTTGCTCCTTATGGACTAACATTTATCATTAAGATAGGCATAAAATTATGACATTAAAGACCAAGTTGTCTTTTCATTTGAAGCTTTTCTCCCAACATAGGACCATGTCCCTTATTGCATAACTTTATTTCTCTAAGACCACTTCAACCAACCAATAAAAGTTACAACTCCTGGGAATTCATTGCTCTCTCCTCTCCCTCAAGCACTTTTTCAATTTGAAGGTTTTTTTTAAATTTTTATTTTATTTTTTAATTGATTCAATTAAAATTTAACAATTTCCAAATTTTAGAGAATTTCAAATTTTTATTTTTTTTATTTAACTTAATTAGTGGTTTGGGCTAAGTCAAGACCAAAAAAAACTATTAACTATTGGGTGCTTATGTGGTGACTAGTCAACTATCATTCTACCTCCACGTCAATAACTTTGCCATGTCTTCTTGCCACATCATTAGATTAGGTGGATTTCTTCAATGGCATGTAGTTACATGCTAGATTTGTCACAAAATAATTCTACAATGGGTGAGTTGTTACTTTTTAAAGGTTGTGCTAAATTTATGAAATCATGCAAAGTTGATGATTTTTTTAAACATTAACCCTAAAATATAAGAGCTTAATTTTTGTTTACCTAGAGACTAAAAATTTTAGTGAATGTATAATTATCTA
The DNA here is from genome assembly GCA_021464305.1 of Kandelia obovata. Taxonomy (NCBI): domain Eukaryota; kingdom Viridiplantae; phylum Streptophyta; class Magnoliopsida; order Malpighiales; family Rhizophoraceae; genus Kandelia; species Kandelia obovata. Next base: position 2,106,661 of record CM038485.1, on the reverse strand, counting down.
TAGTTTTTTTTATGCTAAACACATTGGTTTACTAAGTCCAATTGCTTTAAAAGTCATTATGATTCTAAGCCTCTTCCCAAAACTAAAGAACATCTTGAATAAAAAAATGAAAGAGAAAAGAATTGAAAAAAGTTAATGTGTGGCCTTTAAGCATATAAAATGAATCATTGGAAGCTATAAAATAGATAAGCCTTAAACTATGAAAAAAAAATAAACAAGTAAAAGGTGATGTATGTAACTTAAAATTTTTCTTCCCGTTCAATGCCTTGTCACTTTTATGCAATTTAATGGACTATCATTTGTTTAGCTACAGCTAGCTTTAATTTTCCTTTCATCCCAATTTTTTCTTCTCATTGTCACCTTGGAAATATCTTTATTTCATAAGCATAACTTGTGGGGGTTATTATAATCCATTTTATAAGTCAATATCCTCTCTTTCACTCTCTCCCTCTCTCCCAAACATTTTTTTTCTCTCCCAAGTTTGACCTATCAAGTCTCTCATCCCCATTTTCCATTCTCAAAACCTTATCCAAAAATCCATGAATTCACTAAAACCCAAAACTTAAATTATTATCCATTTTAATCAGCATAACATCATAATAACAAATGGTCTGCACAATCAATCAAATAAACAAACAAAAAATAGCTAAAGATAAATAAAAAAAATCCCAAATGTAGAATTCCTTTTTCCAATAAATAAAAACAAGTGAAACATAAACTTATATCTCGAAAGCATGGTCAATAGCTTATTGTTAAGGGTTTTCCAAGAAACAAAGTAAAGAAAATGTAACAATAAATCAATAAGTAATAACAAATAATTACCCATAAAAAATTTTAAAACAAATAGAAGGCTTCCATTCTTTTTTTATTTTTTTGGATAAAATAAATAAAGAGAAAAAGGAGTTACTCTAAAGAGAAACAATCTTCTTTTTTAGGACTTTTTAAAATTATGGGTGTTACTTTTATGAATTATCTCCCACCAATCATGCCTTTAGCTTAGTAGGAGATGAATCATAGGACAACAAGAAGTGATCAATGATTTGTTATAGCACAGGTTATTTGTTTGTATATATATACTAAGAATTGGAAAAAGAAAAAAAATGTTGACTATACGACAGGCAAAGAACAATAATGGTTGTGGTTGCCAAGAGTCACTCAAAGAAAAATCTCACTATAGCACATTTTTCATCCAAAAAGAAATTGATGTTTTTATTCTTTTTTTAAAACAAATCTTTTAAATTTACTTTCTAATATTTTATTTTTCAATTAATTGTCAAAAGAACTACTTAAAGGCATTATTGAAAAGAAAAAGAAATCTATTCCAAGTTTTGGCCATACCAAAATTGAGCCTAAATAACTAGGTTATCTTTGAGATCAAATAAGCAAAATTAGCTTTCTAATTAGGCCCTCTTTCAATGTTTGTAGTAAATTTGGAAGCTAGGACTATGGCTCCAAGTTTGGAATTTTTCTAGTCCTATGATTTTGCATGAAAGAAATCATGGAAGGATGTTGTAGTTCATTGTAGTTATATTGGCCTTATGGAATGGACCAAAATAGGCTATTCTGTTGTGTATTGTACACGTCTAGATCCATTAGAGAGCCTAAAAGTGTACATAGTAGTCTGAACAAGGTAAGTGGTATCTAGAGTTTATAACATACTTTTTTCTAGCAACTTGGATACTACTATTTACCTCATGCGCTTCATTACATTTAGTACCAATCAGTGATGGGTGTTATCTAGTGTCCTTTTAATTGGCCAGCATATATATATATATATATATATATATATTTTATGATTTTGTGAGTCAGCCTCTCATTTTGTTCTTTTAGTTGGTATGGATGAGTTGCAACTCTTGATCTAGTGTTTCAAAAAATAATAGTTTAGAGAAGAGAATTTGGTAAAGGATTTGAAGGATTGTTTGTTTAAAAAAATTAAAGGTTTAGGGAATCTTGGTATTTTATCTATTCCTTAGCAAATTTGTACAACTTTTATATTCAATTGAAAAAATTGAGTTTTCATTTTTTCGATGTTAAATGTTGAACTATGATATGTTGCAACGGAAAATTATTGATCCACCATGTTCTTTTAGCTCTAATTACTTACTAATAAGTTATTTTTCATTATTTCAACAATTATTTTTCATTATGGCTACACTTATTTACTCAATAAGCATATTTCAAAGAAAAACTCTATTGTTTTATCATTTTGAAATTTAATATATTGGATCTAAACTAATGATTTAACATAAACATGATAAAACTTAAGGACAAATGTAAAGGTAAAAAATAACTAGTTTTTATGCTATAAGAGGCTTGCCTTTTTCCTTCCACTTGCAAGTTTCATTATATTTGAAAATTTTTAGATATGTTGCCTATTATGGTTGTTGTCACACAACCAATCTTTCTCACTCGAATATTAGCCTTGTGGTGGCACCAAGGCACTTCTTGGTCTCAGCCAAACTCACACCGCTGGTTGCTAGCACGCAATTACAAACAAACTCACACAATTAAAAGAGAAAGCACAAGCCTATACAGGAATCTTTCCCAATCTTTATTACTTTAGGTACAAAGGATGTCAAAACCTCTTTCCCTCTCTCAAGTGTTTCCCATAAACTTGTTGTGTGTCCCTATGTTGTGGCTCTTGGCTGCCATACTACACATATTTATAGTGTTGGTAGTTGACACCTCCAACTACCTAGGGATATACATGACTTGGCTGCCAAGCCAATCATGCATAGTGGGGCTCCTTAGTATAAAATAACTTCCCCACTAACTCCCGAGATCATGTGTCTCCATTCAATGAGAGCTTGACACATCATCATGGACTTGTTTAACTACTTTCTTCAAACAACCATGTTCTTCCCTTAAGGAATCTATCCTAACACATTGGCATGGATAAGGCCTCTAAAATCTGCCAAGTCTTCCCCCATCAGCCACTTCCACGAATTTGGGTAGACCACTATCCATGATCCCCTATTCTAGCGATGTATAGGGCACCATCTAATTTGGTCCCCACCCCAAGTCCTTGGCTAGTTGAGTAGTCCATAATCGATCCCCTTTAGCATTGACCCAAGCCCCAACCCATGCGCCAACACTTCTTGGGGTCATAACCACCCCTATAGCACTAGTTAGCCCTTGCTAACTTAGTGGAGACATACCCCACTCCCTCTAGAGCATTAAGGAAGTCTGGTCATCACCCTTTATTGCCCACGTGTTGCCATGCTACTCCTGCATGCCACATTGCTATTGCATTTTGCCAACGACCTAACCTTCTAGACTTCAAATCTCCATAACGTGAATTCCTTACACATTGTATATACCCCTTGCTTCCTTTAACGTGACCATCTCATGTCAATTTGATGCCAAGTATTGGCATAAGGGATCACCAATTACTTACATCTTTATGGTGAGGGATTTATAGGGTTAACAGTTGCTCTATATGTCAATTTTTGATCTCCAACAAATGATTGTCGTTGTGGTGGTGGGAAATAGTTGCTTTACTTTGATTTTTTATTAATCTTTCATTTAAATAGCTAAAGGTGAAAAGATGTATAACACCACCAAAGTTTCCATAAAAGGAGATAAGAAGGTGAAGTTGCACACTCATTCATATTGTTGACTAGATTATACATAAGTTCTCTCTCTCTTGTCCCCCTTCCTCTTTGTGAGCTTAACTGTTTGACTTTTCATCTACTTGCCAACTACATCAATGATTTTGTTGGATTCAAAGCTTACCTAAATTAAAATTTGGATTTCAAATACATGATGTTAGACACAGATTGCATCACATGAGGAAAAAGTTAGAGTATGAATCAAAGAACAAAAACATTGTCTAGGAGTACATATGCCCCAATTGTGAGAGAAGGTATTTATTAATGTTGTTCTTTTTCTTTGTTTTTTCTCTTTGAATGAATGGTCATGTTTCATTTCCTTTACATAAATGGTGAATTATCATACCTTGTAGTTAACCACATTATGATAACATGTTATAGGTATAATGCTTTGGATGCATTATGATTGGTATCGTTAAAGGATAAATGCTTCCACTGTGAGAAATACAATGGGGAATTTATGGTAAAGAGTAATAAGTTAGTTAATTCTAGTCTTTAATATACTCTGGTACAATTGATTCATTTTTATTGGCTACATCTTCCTTAGAAATCATATAAGCTTTATGCTACCAAGTTTAAATAAAGTACTTAATGTGAAAATGTGCACAATGGTTCTTGGTTTATCTTTTTTATTAGAAAATGTTTAAGACTAAAAGCAAGAAAATGGAAATTTATCTTAATGCCTTAAAGTTGCTGCAACAAGGATTTTATTTTGGCCATTTCTTAAAGAAACAAAGGTAATTATAATTTTGCTTAAATATTTTCTAAATTAAAAATAACATCTCTCTCTCTCTCTCTCTTCTCCTCCCTCCCACCACCTCTATGGGCCCTTTTTTTTAGGCCAATGTGGGTTTTACCTTATTCCATAGGAATGTGCATGTTTTTTACATGGTTAATTGATCAATGCTAGAATTGAACCAAATTGTTAAGCTACAATAATAAAGACGTGCACATATGTTGGTCAAATGTGTGATACACTATTATTTGCTTGATACTTAGTGTTCAACTAAAATCATTAATTTTTCCTTATAGGTTGATCCAACAAAAGATGTGTAAACTCTAGAAATTCATATAATAGTTATGTATAACCATATTGGTAATTGGTATTTTAGGCATCATTTGCATGATGGTAAGACAATAATGGGAGTGATTATTGATAAATTATATTTATGGATATTAGAATTCTTTGCATCACATTTGGTGTTCTATTAATAGAATTTGCAATTAGAATTAATGGTTAACAATTATCTTATGCACATTGTGCCCTACTTCTTTGAGAAAGTGGACTTGAAAGGAATTTTGTTGTTACTGTGCTAGATGTACCACCTTTTGTTTCAACTTCTTAAATACCCTTTACTTTGTCATTAGTATGGTCAACTAGACATACATTAAGATACTAATACTTAGGTTGCTTCGCAAAATCATTGTCGCCTTTTTTAAAAAAAAAATTTTTGTGGAAACAAATATTTCCTAATTTTTTTCCTTAAGATTTGGAAGCATAAATAACTCAAAGTAAGATGTAGAATTGTCTTATTCCATTAGTTCATGAATGCAATATTAAACATATTAAAGCTTACTTTAGATTTTCTACTACCTTGAGGATCCATCACATACATTGACATGTTATGAATGCTATTTAAAAATATTTTTATCCTTTTAATTGTTACTTGTGTCAAGTGTAAGGTTTTTCCAAATGAGACCATTATTTTGAGATTGTTTTCCCTTTGTAAATATATACTTTTATGTTTATGGAACTTCCAGGTAATGAAATATGCTTCCTTTTGTGGACCATTTGCTCATTGTTTCATAAGCTATTATCTAGTACCCAAATTATAATTCTCAACTCCATTATTGGTCTTTGAGTGTTTCAACAAAATCAGGCCAAAATGTTTTGATCATTTTACCATTTTATATTGTTTTATTTGATGTCTCTTTCCTTGGTTGCTTTTGGAGTTACCTAAGATTGGGGTGTTGTTTTTGATAAGTTGAACTTTGTTAATTTGTAGCTCAAGCAATGGGCACAATTTTGATTTCTTATTAATTGTTCTCCCCTTTATTGCAAAATACGTAGATTAGCTTTGTTGCAAAATATGTAGATTAAGTTTTGCTTGTTGAAACTTATTATTCATAAAGAAATTTATCATTAAGGATAGGTACTAAATCATTTATTTTATTTAAATAAATATTTTTTGTGACAATAAATGTATAGTGGTAATATAGTTAATCTATAGCCAATCTTATGTTTGATTTCTTTTACTTATTTGAGTGAGGTAGGACATCTTAATAGTTTCACTAAACTTTGGGAAATAAATATCCAAATATTTTATCTCTTTGGATTTTACCTTCAAAATAAGTTACTTTAATAGAATATGGTAGCTAATCCTTTTGTCTTCATTAGCACATTGGTCTTAAGTAAAAGTTGACTTGGATTTAAAGACTACTTTATTTTTTCCAAAACATTTTAGTAGCTTTTATTGTAACAAGCCATTTATATTAGACAAATTGATGGAGGTCTAAAGGTAATGAGTTTAATATAGATTCTTCATGAACTCCTCTTGTTGCAAGCCATCTATATTAGACAGATTAATGGATACATTATTATAGATTAGGAGGTAACTAATGACACCTCATCCACTCCTTTGTGTCCCATAATTTAATTGCACATATACATTAATTTTAACGTGCAAAGAATATTCACTTGTTAACCAAATAAACACTAAAAATTTTTAAGTAAATTTATTCCAAATTTTGGCCAAACCAATATTGAGCCTAAATAATATATGATTTCTTTTCTACTAATAGTATAGTCCAAGTTAACTTAGTGTATACCCTATTTATAGTAAATTTGGTAAACTATTTAAAAATATAGAGAGAGAGAGAGAGAGAGAGGATAGGGAAAAAAATCCTTACTTGTCTACCAAGTCTCTACTACTAACTGTCTCTTTATTTTCTTTGACCTTTTCCTCAAACATGACCTAGATAATGATAAATGGTAATATGATATGGAATTATAACAGTCCATTAAAGATAAATGAAGAGATTTTCTTGGTTTTTATTTTCATTGTATCAGTATATAGATAATCATATTTCACTTCATATAATTACCTTGTAGAAGATGTCAAAAACAAATATAAAGAGCAAAAGAAAATCAAAGAAAAATGATACTCGTTATTTTACAAGGTCAAAAAAGAAATAGGGTTACATTGAATGGATAAAATGTTCTAGGTTCATTATTTAGGTTTGATCAACAAAATGTTTAATTGCATGATGTCTCTTAAGTAACTGATGAATAATTTATTTCATATCAAAATATCCCAACAACTCAAAATACTCAAATAGGTGTTAACGATGAAACAAATATTAAACATAAGTTCTTTGATTTATTTTATAATTAAGATTAATAATTTTATCCTTTTGTTATGGTGTGTTGATTTAAAATCAAAATTATAACAAAACATAAAGGCAATCATCAAGCTAATTACTATTTACTCTTTTATCAAAAGTCACTGAAGAAGGTAGTTACTTTAAATTTGAAAAAAGCCTCTTATGCATCAACTTATTTAGCCAAAACAACAAAGGATATATAATCTTTTAGGTGTCTAACAATTTTTCAGCCTTTAATAATGCATTTTTTTCTTATTTATTCAAATATTTATGAAAATTATAATTTTAAATGTATATTTTTATTTTTGTTCATCTTCCTACAACAATTTAAGCTAGCTAAACAAATCTCAATAATGAAGCAAATATCCAACGTAAGTATCAATAACATATTTTTAAATTAATTTTTTTAAATTCATTTATTTATTATCTTAAAATTTTACTTTTAGATAATTCTTTTTTTTTTTCTACTATATGTTTTATAACATGTAAAAAAGGGGTCCAACTATACTTCCAGATATATAAAACCTACACCCAAGTGAAGAGTTGACTAAACAATTTAATATCTACAGTCAATGTGTAGATGAGGGTGAGCTCACCAAATTTTGTGGTACCGTTGAAAGAAATTTAAAATTAACACCACTTGAACATAATGATTAAGAAAATGTTGATTCATGGATAAAAGATTAGATATGGGAAAAAGTGATAATAATACTAATATTTTTTGTTTAATTCTTAGAATATTATGATGTGCATAGGTTATTTGTAACTATAACATATCATATGCTTAGTCTTTAATTTTAAAATTTTTGTTATTCATTATTTTATTTACTATTGTACTTTTAATTATATCATTAGGGATTTGATTTTATACAAAAATAGTCATGAACTTTACATTGAAGATTTGTAAGTTATTGAATAAAATGAAAGAAATTGTAAAGTGACTTAAGAAAATAAGCATAATTTTGCTAAGGTGCTTGTACATGAAAACACATAACACTTTTTTTTAATCTATCAACTAACACCTTCATTTACTCATATTAATTTCACAATATTATTCTTTCTGTCTCTCTATCATGCATATATAACTTGCATTTGTTTCCTTACAACTCACACGTCACTTTTCTTGTATTTATTTGTCTCTCACTCACCCTTTGATTGACACACACATCATGACACTTTGTTTTACTATTCTTATCTTTTTTTTTATCTCACTTGGCTATCTTACACACATCACATACATAGGTTATTACTTGTGAGATTGCAAGCAAAGTAGAGTTAATATGGCTAGGGTAAGTTTTCACATTGTGAATTTAACTAAATAAAATGCATCATACTACAAAATTGATGAACTAACATGAACATAAGGCCAATAACAAAAAGGATAACAATTATTTCAACTTCAAACTTATTAGGCATCTATAATTTTTTAGTAAGTGCAATCCACGACCATAAGATGCAAAATAGATGCATATGAATTATTAAGGATGTTTTACATATAGAAACTAATCTTAACCTAAGTAGCACCTAAAAAATTTTCTTATGGAGTAGCAAGCTTAGTGAATTTATTCAACATGTTATTATTTTAATTGACTGCATTTTATATGGCACTTAGAAAATTTGTTATTGAGAATCATATCCATTATATTATTAGTTGCTTTTTCTTTTTTCTCCTTTACACATCAGTGAATTGGATATATCCATAATTGTTAAGGTATCGCACCAAAAGAATTATAGGTACAATAGACTAGGAAACAAAAACATTTGAAAGAAGAAATAATAGCCATATAACCTTGTTGGCATAGATATTTGGGATGATTTTCATATGTTTCCATGAATAAGTTCAATCGAAGTTTAAATTCAATCAAAACATAAATAATATCCAAAATACTAAAATATATGTTATTTGTTGCATGTCATGCACCAAGAACTAATTAAATTTTTATTTTTTTTAGTCAAAGTTTATATTAGCACCAAGCAAGAGGAGTTGTGTCTTACAAGAAGTTAGTAACTACTTAAGACAATTCAAGCATAAATCATTTATAGAATTAAAGGCAAAGTTAGATCCAAGAACTTAAGGAGATTCATGAGAAAGGCTCATTACTAAATAGTATTCATAAAAGTGGCAAGTATTAATTATAAAAATTCAAAAAAAAAAACTTTATAGATTTCATAAATGCATATTTAATTTTATTCAATTACATTTCATAAACAATATCTTAAAAAGGTTAAAGGAGTTAGGAACAAATGAAAATGTCATAAACTTCTGGAACAATATCTTTCACTTATAGCACTGAAATGAAGGTAATATGCTTCACTTATATAGTATTTTTCAAATTTATTTTTTATATATCTTGTGCAATTATTTTTTGTAAAAAATTAAAAATATATGTTAATAAATTCTCTTTATTGAATTTTTGGTATTACAAGAAAGTCAATTAATATCAAAGAAAAACCAAGATATCTATGGATTTCTATAAATATAAAAATGAAAAGCTAGTAATTATCAAGTTAGCAATAATTCTTGTAATTTATGTTTTTTTAACAAGTATTTATTTAAAATAGTGATAAATTCAAATATTTAATCAATAATATTATTCATTTTATTGTGCATATTACTTATATAAGAAATGATTGATAAAATTCAATCTAACATCTAAGCTATTGGTGAAAGTTCTCAAGTTACAGAAGATCTTACTATTTTAAAGAGGGATCCATTATCTAAGATATTTGGACCAAAAAGGAATGGATGAGTTTGTGGGATGGGATTTAAAGTCATTCCAAAGATATTTGAGAAAGCAAGCATTAACATGATGGAAGAAAACATTCAACTTAAAGAGCACTATAAACTACTTAAAGAAGACAATAAAGTATTGCATGAAAAAATTGATAAATTAACATAATTAATTACAAATAAATTTTCTATAAAATAATTTGATAAATTGTAAGAACCTTATCGATGAAGAAGACAATAAACCATGTATAATAAATTTCTTACGATTGTAAGAATCTTATCGATGAAGATTTTTATTTTTATTTTCAATTAAATAAATTGTACAACAATTATCAATATTTGGGTTTTTTTATGGATTTTTCTATCTTTTATTATCAAGAATGATAATAAGAATCATAATACTAATAATTATGGTTATTAATTTAACTATTATTATTATTATCATATACACGATTTTATTCTTTCCATGTCATCTAATAAAATTGTATTGGTATAAAATAATCAATTGTTTTATTAAAATAAATTAAACAAATAGTTATACATCAATGAAACTTATGATACGTGTTACTGTTAGTGACCTTTTCTTATAAAAATTTTACATTAGTATTAATTTAAGAGTATATTAATAACATTTTAATTTACCAACATGTTTGGTAAATGTCAATAATTGAAAAAGAAACATATGATAACGATAAAAATTAATTGACACATTAGTAACATTTGTTTAAATGTTATTGTAGATGACTTAAACAAATATACAATAACACTTAATTGAAATTTTTCTTTATAAAGTTTTAAAAGTAACATTCCTCACTACTATTAAAATTTATGTCACAATAATCAATTGACACATCAATAATATCAATATAAATTTTATTGTAGATGACTTAAACAAATATACAACAACATTTAATTAAAATGTTACTTTAAATAATTTTAGAAGAAGAATTTCTTAATTTACCAATTTGTTTTTTAAAAATGTCCCAAAAGATTTTTTTTTTTTTGTTGTTGTAATACAATTTTGTCTCAATGTGTGGGATAAGTCCAAAAAAAAAAATAAGGTCTTCAATCTTTTTAATTTTTTTAATATAGCCTTAAATATTTTATTTTTTAATTCAGTTTTAAATGTTATTAATCATTTTCAAAATGGTATAATTGAAGATGAAAAAATAAGTCAAACATTATAGCTTATGGTCAACATGTGGAAATACACATGAAAATGCTTGTTAACAACCAAGATAAATCATTTAATATCCCAAATATTGAATAAGGATTAGCAAATGTATGAAATTGACAACATAATTCCATGCATTGGTTGTAAAATATAACATTTGACTTATTTTCTATCTTCAATTAATCATAAGGAAAAAGATTAATAACATTTATGACTACACTAAAAAAATAAAAAAATTTAGACTACATTAATAAAAATTAAGGATTATTTTTTCACTTATTCCCTTAATATGTTAAGTGTTTAGTTGCCCGTTTAATGTAGTAAATCTTTTAATATAATGTTGTGGTTAGGTTGTAGCTTCATTATGCTAGTTTAAGTAATGAGTTGTGAGGAGACAAGAAAACAATAAATATCCACTGTGGACATTATCAATGTCTACTATAAACTTGCAAGGGCTATTGAAATTAGGAGTTCACGTTCCTATTTTAGCTGCAGTGGGGATGATAGCAAAGGCCCACAAAAGAGTTGACCAAGAAATAACATAACATAGATATGATATTCGGTTGTGAACAATTTTGCTTATAAATAGGGTGTGTGGTAAAGTACTTAGAAGTGAACCATGACAAGAAAGGTGACTATTGTCATTGCAAAACCATGATGAAATGGGAAAAAGAAGCTTTTTTACTACAAGTTAATAGCTACAAAAGTTGCCTCATTTAATTAGATACAATCAAAAGCTTGAGAATTTCACTATAAAAAATTTGATAGGCTTCAATGATTTCACTTACAATGGTTTTAACTTGTTGCTTTTTAGTTGTATTGTAGCAATTTAAACTATCACATGAAAACATTTTTCATTCCATTACTATAAGCATTTTATGTAGCAGTTGTTATGTGACAGATTTTAAAACTATGTTGTATATATTTTTTTTAAGTGACAGTTTACATTGTTATGGTTCATAATAGTTGTCATGGTTATTTTGAAGTAATGGTTAGTTATAGTGGTTACTTATTGTTATACATATAAGTAGCAATTTTGAAGCTGCATATACTAGATAAATATGCAACATATTGAGATGTGGCAGTTTAAAATCACAACCTACATTTCATCATAGATAATGGTTTTATATTCGTTTTGTAATAGTTTATGGTTTATAGAAAAAATTAATACCAAAAATTATTTAAAAAGGAAGAAGTAATATTGTGTTGTTCCCACAGCCTTGTATAGGTTGTAATTGTTGTCAACCATATTTAAGTGTCCAAGCATAAATGGCTCATTCAAGCATTCAAGGGATGAGTTTTTTTTTTTTTTTTTTGTAGAAAGAAAAGAGCAAGAAAAATAAATTAAGAAGGAAGATAATGCTGAATTTTGAATGGAACAGTAATATGAAGCCACATGGAGGGGCAAGAAAGGAAATTCGTCGCGGCTCCAGTAAACCTTACTAGGGTTTGCATAGAAGGGAGTATATAAACCAAGACTTATCTCTTTGTTGATAGAGGCACCAGAAGATAGAGCAGACCAGACCTGAAAACGTGAGACCTAGAAAATAGTGAAACAAAGCAGACCATAATCAGTGAGAGCAAACCAGAATTGGTGGAACCACCATAAGATAATGAAACACGTTAGAGCAGACCAGAAAGAGAGGACGTGAGACCTGGAGAAGGTGAGACATTAGAGTAGACCAGACCTGACCTGGAACGGGTGAGACCAGATCAAACCTGAAGCAAGTGAGACCAAGTGACACCAAAACACACCAGAAGACCAGAATCGGTGAGACTAGAAAAGGGCAAAATGTGTGACATCAGAACATACCGTGAGACCCAGAATTGGTGAGGCCAGAGAAGGGTGAAACGTGTGACATTATAACACACCGTGTGAGACCAAAAAAGGGTGAAACGGTGAGACAATGAGACGGTGAGACCAAGAGACAAGTGAGACGGTGAGACCAAGAGTTGTGTGAGACAACCTAGAGAAGAAATTCGGTGAAGCATTTGAAAGAACTCAACAAACTTTTTAGATTTCTTCAAGAGAGGTTAGAGAGTGCTTTGGTGATCTTCCAAGCGGTAAGGAAAACTTGTTAAAGGAGAACATAACCTTTCACAAAGGAAGGACCAAAAGAATAGCAAGAAGTATAATAAGAAGACACTTAAGGTAATTAAAAGATATGTCTTTTAGTTATATAATTTAGTTAATTCTTTATTTTTAGATTGAATAGTTGTTCATCTTTATTAATATTGCTTCTATGTATAAAAAAAGAAAATGACCAACAATGAGTGTAGTATATTCAAGAAGTGAAGAAGAAAGGAAGCCCATTCCTAAATGTTGAAAATCAACCTATAGCCCTAAATAAACAAATTTTAAGTGAGTTTAATAATTTGTTGTGCATGTTGGTTAGAAATGTCAAATTGATGCCATTAAGTGTAAAGATTAGGCATATGTTGGATCCTAAAACAATGAATGCTTCATGGAAGCTTACGCAAGTAATGTATATAGGAAATTCTTTTTCTTATGTCTAAAAACATTTCTTCATTACAATCAATATTTTAGGTATTTTAAATGATTGGAGGATAAGTATTTGGTTCCTAAAGAAGGTAGCAAATTGGTGATAACTACAATTAAAGCAAGTTAGAGGTCTTATAAATGTAAGATGAAGTAAGACTAATATATAAAAAAGTACAAGACTGATAGAGAAAGGTTAAAAAACTGCCCATTACATATACTTTTAGATTAATTTAAACCCCTATGAAAATACTATAATTCTAAACAAGTAAAGGTACAATTTTATACTTTTATTTGATATTTGTCAAACCATTTCTTTTGGCTATAATTCTACTTTAACATGTTGCTGTTGTTGTAGTATGCATACATTTATTGACAAAAATCAGCATAAATAGTTGACAAATGCAAATAGGAATGCACACTATAAGTAAAAGGAGTTTCGATAGAATTCAAGAAAAAATGGGAAACAAATCATAAAACTAAACCACTAATTCACAATTGTTATATGTTCTACATTAATATTGTTAATTATCTAACTATGTTTAAGTTTCTTTTGAATTCCTTGTTGCATAATTGGTTGATTTTGAAAACCTACTGCAAAATTGCAATCTTTTCCATGCTTTACTAATGAACATTAATAAGAATCAGTGTAGTTGACTTTCACCAAAATACCTTATACGATTTGGTACCAGCATTTAACATCATTTTATTTGACTTTAATTTGCTTAGTTTCATTTCATTGATAGTTCACCATTTTTATGCAAAGTTCCAAAAATTGCAAAAACAAAATCTCACACTGAACATAACTTTTGATCTGCCTTTTATAAGTATTCCCTTAGCTCCTCCACTTAATGATTCATTGAGTGCTTTAGATCAAGATTTACAGCATAGGAATCATTTATCTTCATTAAACACATACAATCCATGCCTGAAGGTATTCTTCATATTTTCTAATTTTAGATTTTTAGTTCGCATCAAAAAATTTGTTTACCTTTTGTAGGATGATACTTCTAATCAAAGTTAAGGGATTTGCAATTATTATACTTCTTTATTTATAAATTGTAATGTATTTTCAATTATGTGAGATGTTAAACATTGATTAAGCGGTATTTTGTAACTTGTACTACTTATTTATTTACATTTGCTACAATATTTAGTATTTTGAATAATATTGAAGTTAATAGATTATATTTTAATACTTAATGAAATTTATAAATTGTTACTTAAAATATATATTAACTAGCAAACAAGTGATGCTCATTCCACAATAATAGTAAACATGCTTTCACGAGACTAAGGGATTTGCAATGGAAACATGTCCACATGGAAAGACGCAACGCCTTAATAGGTTTCTTAATTAATTTTTTCTTGTTATGGCAAACATAATGACAAAGGAAGGGTATTGCTATCGTGCAACCCCAAACCTTCTTAAGAAAAATGTAATTACACATATTACATTTTACTTTAGCCCTTTACTTTGTATATTGGAAATTGATGGAAAGAAGGTAATAGGAAAGAAAAGTTATGTAAAAAAAAATAATTGCTTGTTTGGTAAAGCATAAGAAAAGAAAATGATGTGTAAATGGAGTGAGAGATTTTTGTAAGCCCACCTAAAAACTTTCTTGCCAAATCTAAGATAAAGTTAAGGGGAATTTGAAATTAATAGTAGTTTGAAAGAGAAAATTACAAAATTGTCCTAATTAGGTTCCTACAAAATGATTCCATATGATACTAAGAAGCTTCCATCTATAGCCCAAAACTTCACTTTTAATACCTTTCAAGTTTTGGAAGTTATTCTTAAGGACAATGTTGAACACGCTTCAGACATTATATCTTTATTTAGTTCATTTTATTTCCATCAATATTTTGTATGCTTTATTATTTTTCTAACAAAAGTCACCCTTAACCTTTTTAGACACTTGGTTTAACAATAGTGTTCCCAAAGCTTGTTCATTTGGTCAAGCAAACATCATACATATATTCTTTTTTCAAAAAAATAAAAATAAAAGAACATCATACATCTATTTTCACAAACTTGTCTAAACAATCACTGAGGGAAACAATTAAAATTGTTATATAGACAATAAAAAGTGAGTGTC
This sequence comes from Kandelia obovata, assembly GCA_021464305.1. Classification (NCBI taxonomy): domain Eukaryota; kingdom Viridiplantae; phylum Streptophyta; class Magnoliopsida; order Malpighiales; family Rhizophoraceae; genus Kandelia; species Kandelia obovata. The sequence continues at coordinate 2,091,162 of CM038485.1, read as the reverse complement.
ACAATTTATTAGCCTTCACCTACACTAGAATTAGCAAAAACTTCCCGTCACTCCTAAGCCCATTGAGTGTCATAATAAATAGTTCTTTGACACTACCACTAGTAAATGGGAAATGTTGACTCGATGCACTTGCCAAAGGTATGTCAACAAGAATTATAGTTCGTTCTGTAAAGCACAAATCTCGACCCAACATTGATCAAGTTGAGTTATTAAGTGTAGATTTTCACTGTTGTCATGACTTTACAAAGGAATGGTAGTACCTTTAGACCTACAAGGCAAGAAAATATCCAGGCCAAAGCGGTACACATTAATGAATTATGGATTTATTCTATATACATGTATTGAGGTTATAGTTTGTTAGTTACTAAAGTAACCAAACTAGTTCATTTAAGATTATACATATATTATGATTATAGTTTAATTATCACCAAATAATCAAACAAGAATCTTTAAACCAATATGCATGCATTATTGTTATAGTTAGTTAGTTACCAAAGTATCTAAACTAGTATTTTTAATGACACATATTAATAAGTCATTTATCCACGCTTTTAATGAAATACCTATAAATAAAAAAATGATTGGATAAACATTACTAATCATTAGAACTTTAGGATTAACCCAAAGGTAAATTACTATTTCATGATTCATAATATAATTAAGGTAAATTAATATTTTGATTAAACATATTTATTTATCCAAAAATATCAAATACATTTGGTTGAAAATATTATTTTACCTATAAAAGTTAATGATATTACTTATGATGATATATCATAACATTTTCCAAAAAAAAAAACTACAATATACTCTAATTGTTTTATCTAACTTATTATGAGCATTTACAATTATGTAACTATTATAATTCACTAACATGTTCCAATTGTTGTTTGATTGAAGGATTGAATTTCTTAAAATGACATGAAAAAGTTAATATTTACTTATGTGTTATAAATGTTGACTTGTTCTATTAGTGAATAAGTCTACTACTATTACAAATTCAAGTAATGAAAAATAAAAGTTACATCATAAATGTAAGAATGGAATAATAAGTTAAGTCTTATGTTTATAAAAGTGATTGTTAACAATAATATTAAGAAAGATATTTCACAAAAAGAAAGTGCAAAAGAATATTTTTAGTTTGTAAAAAGATGGTTTCATTTGATGAATAAGTCATTTATTAGTTCTCTTATGACAAAACTCATAACCATAAAGTTTTTTGGGTAGTGAACTATGTAAGAGTACATTTTAAGATTACTAATTTTGCAACAAGATATAAAACTTTAAGATTAATGGTAAATGACTCTTTTCTAGTGCAATTCATTTTGAACTTAGTATCTCCTAAGTATATGCCATTTTACATTGATTACAACGTTATAAAAGAAAGGTAAAAAGTTAATGAATTAGTTAGTATGCTCATTCAAAAGAAAATGAGAAAGAAAAATTAAGTGAGTTAATTCATTAATCTCGTGGGCAAGAAAATTAGGAAAGGAATGAGAGTAAAAATCAACCAATTTAAGAAAAGCAAAAGCCTATTTTTATTACTCAAGTTAAAATGAAGAAACAAAAGGGCGATAAGTATCACTTTTATAAAGAAAGTTGAACATCATCATAAAGTTTACCTAAAATGTAAGGTTTGATTTGAAAAAGAAAAGCAAATTAAATACTTTAGTATGTTTTGAATCTAATTTAATTAAAATTTCTCATAATACTCAGTGGCTTGATTTTAATGTTACTATCCACACATTCATAATTATACAATGATTTGTTATAATATGATTATTTCAGTTGATATAAGAATATAAACATTTTTCTTAATATATTTTTATTAATATTTTATATCAACTGATACATGATAAAGTTTAAAAGAATTTTTTCTTATTGTATTTCATAATATGAGAATTGAGTGTAATATTATAATTAAAAATTTTGCTATTTATGGTATAAATGTTATACTTATGTATCCAAAAAAAAATTAGCGACATTCGTCAATAATGAGATTTTTTTTAAATCCAAATTTTCATAATTTGAGAATGTATATGGATTACATTAAGTGAAAGCAAGCCAAACATAACATGAAAGAAGCTATAAAAAGCACCTAACTTTTTTAAATTACACACATTGATATCTGCAAACCTTTAGACACACTAATTTTAATGAAGAATTGTACTTCATCACCTTTATAGATCTTTTTTCATATTATAGTTATATCTATTTGTTTCATGAAAATCTCAATTATTATATATCCTTAAGATATACAAAGGAGATTAGAAGCAAATGGAAAAAAAAGGTAAAAATTGTAAGATTGATAAATGTGGTGAATATTATAGAAAATATGATATTTTGAAGCAATGTCTAAGTTTATTTGTGAAATTTTTTGAAAGTTACGATATATGTGTACAATAAAATATGTCAAACACACCTTAGCAAAAGGTGTGATGGAAAAGTATAATCAAATATTAATGAATATAGTTAGGAGTACAATGAGTAATTCTTTTTTTCCCAAATTGTTGTGGATGTATGCAATCAAAATTGAAAATTATTTGTTAAATAAGGTTCCTAGTAAGGCAATTCAAAGAACTCCCATTAAACTGTAGATAAAATGGAAACCTAATTTAAGGCACCTAGATGTTTTGGATTGGCCAGCGGAAGCAAGAATCCACATTACTTATTGGTTACCTAGAGAAATCTAAAAGGTTTATAACCATTATACAATAATCGTAAAACCTAAAGAATTTTTTTCATCAATGGTAAAGATTAAATAATATGTAAACTAAGGAAGTTAAGATATGGGCTGAAATCAGTTTCATATATTAAGTTCAATGATATTATGGCATCTTTTGGATTTAAGATAAAATACTACTAATTAGTGCAGATGCCAAAAGATCAGTAGGATTAAGTTTGTTTTCCAGTCCTGTATATTGACAATATATTGTTTGCTAATAATATTTTAAGTAATTACATGAGATTAAAGATTTTCTTTAAAATAATTTATAATGAAAGATATGCAAAAGACAACCTATGTGAGAGGAATATAAATGTTTCAGGGTAGCTCATAAGAACTATTATGACTATTCATAAAGGCCATATCAAGAAAATTCTAAAGAAATTCATAGAAAAAAGTGTTCGCTAAAGGTTATTCCTATATAAAAGGGTAACAAATTTAGTTTCATATAATGTTCTAAGAACAATGTGGAATATAAGGAAAAGGAATCAATTATATATGCCTTTATTGTTGGTAGTTTAATATAGTTATTAGTCTGTATAATACTAAATATTAGTTTTGCGATCAAAATGTTAGGCAAGTATAAAAGTAATCTTATAATAAATCACTAGAGAGTTACAAAAAATGTATTGATGTGCCTAAAAAGAACATAGAATTACATGCTTATATATAAATAAATCAACCACTTTGAAGTGATTAGATATTCAAATTTAGACTTTACTAGATACATTACATTGATAGCAAAAGTCCACTTTTGGTGATTTGTTCTTATTAAAAGAATGAGCAATTTTGTGGAATAATAAAAAATGGTCTATCATTACTTCATTTATTTATAAAAGCATAGTTTGTGGTATAATTTAAAATTATAATTCATACATTATGACTATGAAAATTTATTTCAAGACTTGAGGTTGTTGATGTCATTATTAAGCCGCGAAAAAATTTATATAATAATTCCATAGTAGTATTCTTCTTCAAGAACAACAAAGACTTAAAGGTCCCAAACTTAATAAGAATTAAAGTATTTAATCATTAATAAGAAGGTTCAAATACAAAAAGTTTCTATAAAATAATAATTGATTTCATAATAATATATCAATATGAAAGGTCATAACCAACATTATGTAAAGAACTTATTCTTATAATAAACCTTAGTTGTACTAATGATAATTAATGATATATGATATAATGACACTTTAAACTCATTTATGTGTTTTTGGCATACATTATATATTTCTTGTTATCTTATAATTGTGTACACATTACTTTTTTAAAATTAACAAAAAGGTCTCTTTAAGACATTATTGTAGAGACTATGAAATTATATATATCTTATAAGTCTTGTATGATAGATTACAAATGTTGTAGTATATAAAAGAAAGTGTTTTGAATAAATAAAGTATAACCACCATAACTCACATAAACAATTTATAATATTATGGCATTATGATATAATCAAATAGATTATTATCATCATTTATGCATAATGATTAATGTAATAGATCTTAATCGGACCAAGTGGAAGAATATTAGTATTTTCCCAATAATAATGTTATAATATTCTTAAATAATATTCTTACTAAAAACTCAATCATAATATGACCTAATTAGTAAGTAATAATTTTATATATTATTGCATTATCAAGAACTATAATCTTGAGCTTGATTTGAGCACTTATGGAAATGTTTAATTTAAGCAATGTAGTTGTGTGTGTGTGTGTGTGTGTGTGTGTGTAATTGGTCCTCTCTCTTCCTAATACACACAAAATTTTCATCTAAAGGCATATGATTACAAAAAAAAAAGTCAAGAGAAAGAAATCAATTATTAGATTAAGACAAACTCTCTAAATGCATAAATGGTTTCAACTTTTATAAACTTAGTTTATGTTATTTACAATATTATTTACATAAATATATTCAATTTCAATATTTAAAAGATTAGCGTTTAATAATGATGTACTTATTAAGAAATCTAACACCCTAAATGTTTTATATCCACCTTATCTCCAAATCAAGGGTAGGATAATCAAAATTTTTTATAAAGATGGCTTCACACTACAACAAAATAAGCTTATTGTGACATTAACATATGTTAGAATAAGTAAAAATAATAATAATTATTATTATTATTATTATCACCATAACAATATTTCTTATGACATATGTGATTATCAATGTAAGTATATGTAATTTTCACTATAAACCATAATTAATGTTTATTATAAATAAACTTTGACATCTATAAACATCATAAATAATAACTAATATAATATTGGAAGAGATTGTAGAGTCAATGTGATGATCAAATACAGATAAAGATGAGACAATGAAAGAAGAGTGTCAACTATGATCTTTATCAATCCAATGATAATATTTATCCAAAACATGAAAATCACCAGGCTTCTATTTCAAAGTTACAACCTCTATTGATTTTAACCTAGTTTCCATAAGGAACACTGAGCTAAGAGCTTAAAGTTGTAACAGCTTCTTTAGATAAAGAACTGCATATGGGTTCCCACACCCCTGGCAATACCTTAATGGGGTTACTTTATAGCCATTGCTAATAAAAGAGAGCTTTTCACTAAATGATTAATAAAAAACAACCTTAGCATACATAGAAAAGGGCTCCTATTGCTTATGCTAATCAAATAACAAAAGATGGAATCACTATTTGGTTTCATGCTTAAAGGAGATTGGTTTACACATTAGAGTTGAGAAGCATAAAGAACATGGCCAGCCATGAATGTTAAATAGAAAATCAACAACAAGGGAACCAATTGGCAAAGAGCAACTAAGGTGTAGGGATGAGTCTTCACTAAACTAGGTATAACAATCCTAAAATACATAGTTTAAAGTAATTGCAGATTTTAAAGCACATATAGTATCTGATGCAATTGGTAAAGACAATCATCCCTTATTTGCCAATTGTTCAACCAATTAATCAATTAAGACCTAAAACTAATTAAAAACCAACCCAACAGTTAAACACATTCTTTACAATCTTGCCACACAAAAAAAAAGGTTCATATTGCTTATGTTGATCAAATAACAAAAGGTGGAATTTCTATTTAGTCCCACACCTCAACACAAGATCAACTTTATGCTTATTTGATTAAATGTTTCAAGTTATATCAATCGAAATAGGATTTTGGTATGGCTCCATGTCTACAACATCATTCATTGGGTAGGTCTTTATCTTATCAAAGTTAACCCTTTGGTTTGTTAGTTTCCAAATATATTAAGTCATCAATATTAGTCTTAGGAAGAAAGAGATATTCATTCAAGCCAATTTGATTTGATTTGGGGAGTTTCCTTAAACTCCTTAAAGTCTCACATCTAACTCCCAACAACAACTTTACCTCCTTTAAGCACTTCAAAGATAGTCGATTCAGCATACTAAGATGTCTTCTACTAGTTTGATACCTACTTATGAATATGAATGCTCTTGGTATGAAAACCAAGGGATTTGGCATAGCACACACCTTGTTTTATCACCTTTTTCATAAAGAAATTAACTATGGCATAGCCTCATTTATGGATTCATGTTGTTAGTAAAAACCTTTTATTCACTTTGAAACTAAGGCTAACAAATTATTTATGTAAGGGAAAAAGTGTTTAATGTGCTGTAATAGTTCATTATCAAAAGTTGGTTATGTCATATCATAATCCTAATCAACTTGCTTAAGGCATCTGCAACAATAACAAAAGTTCAATAATCACTTATATTTGTAAAACATATAAAGCAAGCTACCATTTTCAAAGCAAGTCGTAGTCCTTCTAGGAAGGGGATTTCATATATCAAAGAGACCTAAATTCATAAGAAGTAACCCCTCTCAACACCATCAGCCTTATCCGTCAAAGGAAATTGTTCAATCTTATAAAGATTAATGAATCTTTCAAAGAAGAGAAAGTTGTGTTGGTTGATTTGGACAAAACTAATTTACTAAACAACTTACTTCTTTAGAAATGTGTGACAATGTACAAGTCACAGTTGATAAAAATTTGTCATTATAAGATAAAACTCTTTATTTAGAATCATTTTTATTACATGTAGATGATTATAAAATTATTTTTTATATTAATTCTTTGTTAACTTTGTGAGATATTTTTTGAAATCTTTCAAAGAGAAAATGTAATGCTAAAGTTTGTGCAGTTCTCAGTTGTCATATGGAAATTTATGTTGAAAGAAATTAGATTAAAGAAGATAGTTGATCGAAACAAGATATTTCAATAGTTGTTTTCAATTAGCTTTGAAGACAAGGCTACTTTGAAAAGTGGGAAAATGATAAAATCCTTTTAAATAAAAGATTATTGTTAATTATGTCATTTAATATTTGTCTTTCATTATGTCCATATTAATTTTTTATTATCTTCACACTAAAAGACATAATTGATTAAGTTCCTTTTAAGAATAGATTTTTCCTTAACTGTCAAGTCAAATTCTTTAGTTTATATAAATGTAATGTCTTATAACTTTTTAATTCAAATAATCAAATATATTAAAAATTTTAATTTATTAGAGGTCAATCATCTCAAAGCAATAATCAGAGACTATTTCCCTCAAAAAAAAAATAAATTGTTTATTTTTTTATTTTCACAATTTATTTATTCTTAATCCTTAATTTTTGATCATCATTAAACTTGTTGACCCAAAGGTAAATCGTTATTTTATGATTAATAATATAATTAAGATATATTAATATTTTTTATTAAATATATATATTTATTTAAAGATATCAATTATATTTAAATTAAAATATTTAATTATCTATTAAAATTAATATATGGTATTTACCTATAATCATGTATAGTAATATCTCCCCAAAGAGAAGTACTAGATACTATAATTGTTTTATGATTAAATTTGTGTTATGATCAATTATAAGTATTTATAATTATGCAACTGTTTACTTGGCATATCTTTTAGATTTAAGGAAAATATCATTGATTAGTGTTTATACCAAAACAATCAGTAAAAGTAAGTTCATAAAATAATTGAATATTCATATTCATATTTTATTGAATGTCTAAATAGCAAAAAATTCACATTTAGTTAGGTATTTCTATTAAGGAAAATGAGTAATATTATGGAATAATGCAAAATAATTTATAATTACTTCATCTATTATGAAAGTGGAGTGGCAGATGCATAATAGTTTGTGCACATTACTTTCTTCTTAATAAATCTATTTAGTATCATATGTTCTAAAAGAGGAATATGGAACAAATAATTTCCCATATCATACTTAAGGATATTTGATTAAATATAACTTTGGTTGATAATATTATAAATGATTTAATAAGTAATTTAAATGTTTAAATTCTATTAGTTAGTGAAGAAATATGACTCTTAATGAAACTTTTTATTGTTCAAGAGATATGACTCTTGACAAAATATTGATAGAAGATAACCTTCAAATCTATAAATGAGAATATGATAGTTTCTCTGCCTCTTATATCAACCCAACACAACAACAAATCGTTAACATAACGTTACAAAATACAATTACAATTAATTCAATGTTTTCTATCCATTATTAAGGTAAGGGTTAAGAGAAAGAAATTATCCATCAATTTTTTCACATCAAAGATTTTATAAGTTATGAGTGAATTAAAATATGTTCTCTTCTTAATTTTGTGAAAAGCATAAAATTCTAAGATCCCTCATTAAAATTTTTTTATACTTAGTTGTTGATATACATAAATTAAATATTAATTATTTCCAACAATTTCAACACAAAAAAAAAGGTCTATAATTCGAGCAAAGGCCAAACGCAGTGGATCAAATAGTGATTCCTTATCAAGAAATAAACGTAACCATCTACAATCCATCGATTGTTACTTTAGGAAACTCTTATCTTTTACTTGTTGAGATTTGTGCGAGTCATTTAGTTTGAAGCCATATAGCGGTACTCAATTGCTAAAGGTGCGTAGGAAGAGATACAGCAGAGATAAAGTACGTGAGGCAATGACCAGAGAGAAGAAGGAACAGATAGAGAGAAAGAAGAGTGGTCATTATTGCATACAGGTTTTCTTTCCCCTGGATTGCTTTTTCCTTCTAGTTTTTAATTTTCAGACACTAATTTGAAATATTATTCATGTAAAAACAATTGTTAGGTTGATTGAATTGTTGTCGTTTGTGGAGGTTGACTGAATATTGGTGACTTTGGTATTCTGTTGGATCTATTGCTCGCTATTTGTTCGAATGATTCTTGCTTGAATTAATATTTGCTATTGCAGAGTTTTCTCCGGTTGACATGGAAAGAAAATTTATTTTCTTTCATGTTTATAGGCCCCTCTGATTACGCGATATTTGTGGAGTGGCAACCTTGATTTGGAGTTGCTGCTGAAAATAGAGTCAAAACTCTCCTGCACAACATTTTCGAAGCCCATCACGAGAGGCTTAATATTGGCATGATAAGAAATAGTCCAATTTAGATTCTTTAGCTTGTAAAAATAAAATTATTTAAAATGTTGCATGTTTGTAATTAAAGTGATAATTATAGTGTTCATTCCCATTTTTTGATGATATATAATTAAGCATTTCCTCTCCTATTTTATGCTTTTTTCCCCCTCAACAAAGGTGTCCACGTAAAAATTTTGTACATCTTTTCTTTAAGAACTCTCTAAATAATACTTTTCGAGTACCTAAATACCTTAATTAGGATTCATTTTGATATGTACCTACTAAATTCATGTTAGTATTTTTTTAATAGATATTCATAAACTGCACAATGCGTAGACTATTAGCATTGGACAAATTTTTGCAAACGTTAATTTTGGTTATTGAAAAGCATGCATTGGAACAATTTTTGACAAAATTTTTACTTTTTAAAATATTAGCATAATGATGAATTATTTATTTATTTATTTATTTATTTTGGTATATTCATTTCTATTTAAAACTTAAACCCGAATTCCTTCTTTTACACAATAAAAAGTAACTGATTGACTGGAGTTGTAAAATGGCCCACATAGTTAACGGACTAAAAGGAATTGCAGAAAAAGGAAGTCCAAAAAATAAAATAAAATTAAAGCATATTGAACTTATTTGCAATTAGATTCCTTTTTTGTTTTATTTGGTTTGGAATTCTTTTTTTCTTTTGAACAGGTATTTTTAATCTTGTAAGCCCCCAACAATATAGGACAACCTGGATCAGTCCATACCATACTAAAAAAAAATTAAAAATAGTCCAACATATTATGGAATAAGAAGAGGCAACAAAATGAAAATCTTCACAGCCCATGAAGTTGTGGCGTGCAAGGTAAACGAATGTGAACCTTCCTGACCGCAGGATCGCTTCTGCTTTTTAATAAAGCAAAGCCCAGTTTCATGCCTTAAAGTTACCTATCCCACTCCTGAAAACATCAAAATAAATAGTGTTCCATTAATCGTCTCCCAACCCCCTCCACCCCCACTTCAACACACAGCCCTCACTCTCTTTTCCACTTTAGGAAGCCGAATTCTAGCAAACTATGGACGTTAGGGAGGGCCTTTAAATGAACTGGAAGACATTAACTGATTAACTGAATTGGAGAAACTGAAACTCTCCTGGATTTCTGATAAAAAGATGTGTTTATTTCCAAAACCTGTTTCTTTTCCTTGCAAGTCATTACCAGCAACACTTCCCTGCCTTCACCTCCACTCAAATTCCATATCTCTCAGTTTTTTTTTTTTATTATTATTATTTTCATGTATAAACAGAAATGTCGAGCCACCCTGTGGAGCAGAATAAGCAATAGAGTTGTTTTGTTGGATAATGGAGATTAAAGTAGAAGCTGAGAATTCTCGCCATCTCCATGAAGAGAAACTTCCTCTGCTGCAAGACATGGCCATACCTAATACAGGAGAGAGAAACCTGATTCAGAAAGCCATTGGCCAGACCTTTCAGAGCACAGCTCATCTGGCCAATCTTTTGCCCACGGGGACAGTTCTTGCTTTCCAGCTTCTAGCACCCATATTCTCTAACCAAGGCAGCTGTGACCCTGTTGGCAGGTCAATGACTGCAGGGCTTGTAGCCCTCTGTGGGGTTTCATGTTTCCTGGCTAGCTTCACAGACAGCTTCAGGGACAAGAATGGGAACGTCTGTTACGGTTTTGCAACTTTCAGAGGCTTGTGGGTAATCGATGGTTCAGCGACCGTTTCACCAGAACTAGCTGCCAGGTATCGGCTGCGATTTGTGGATTTCTTGCACGCCTTCATGTCCATACTTGTATTTGCAGCCGTTGCTCTCTTTGATCAGAATGTGGTCAATTGTTTTAATCCAACACCCTCAGTTGAGACTCAGGAGATCCTCACAGCATTGCCAGTTGGGATTGGCGTCATTTGCAGTATGTTATTCCTTGTGTTCCCTACCCAACGCCACGGGCTAGGATTCCCCCTCTCTGCTATTTGAGAATTGAAAGTCACCACGACGCTTCTACAACTTGTCTACATTTCTTTAATTCTTGCCTTATTTTCTTTGAAGACTTAAGTATGCCATAAGTTTGACTACATTCAGTTGAATGTAATTAAGAAGCAACTTGATGGCTACTCCCCCACTTCAAATCCTCCAAAGATCTAATAAGTTGAAAAGTGATTATGGCTCAGCCGAGCACTGTAACCATCCCCGTTCAGCTTTAGGAATATAACAGTTCGGATAGTTATTCGCTACAAGAAACAAGGACCAAAATTTATAGAATAAATTGGAATTTGAAAATGTAACCCAATATATCACAATAGGCACAATCACTTGACAATGAAGCCCTTTTTAAACTTTGTCAATTAAATTGGGACAGAGAAAAGCATTAGAGTGCTTTCTCAGATGCATTATGTTTGGATCCTTGTACACGAGGACTGCAGACATTGAAAAATGATCTATTTTTCACAAGCCAGGCTGAAACCAACCAATACGTGAGTCATGCATCTCAACAAGAAGAATGCTTCAATTTTAATTTTTCCTCTTAAAAATAATAATAATAAATAAATAATAAAAATAAAAAATCCAGAGATAACCCTTCAACAATAAAGGTATGCATTCTATGAAATCTCTTATAAGGCTCCGGGCAGTTAAGTGAATTTGCACCATTGTTACGTGAACTTAGCCAATATGAATTCTAAGAGGCAACGGTGACTCTGATACAAGGTGAACCCTCTCCGTGTCATTTCATTTTGTTAGTTGGATTCACACGCTCCAACAGAAAGCTTGAACAGAATCAAGAGTAACGGCTTGAACAATTTTAGATTACTCCCAAACCCTATTAATTACAGAACTTCATACATTGGTCCGCTTGGCTACATAGGTTTAATTTAGGTGCTCTCTTGAACTCTCTTTATGAGTGTCAACCCAAGCACGGACTCATCTGTCACTATCATCTGCCTCACTTTCTGTCACAAGTAACGTTTCTGCGGAGTCGATTACTTCGTTTCTGCCAAAATTATTACTGAACAAAGGGGTTTTCAGATGCAAGGAATCTAAAGGGCGATGTTCCTTGAGCGCTAATGTAAGCCTACAAAAACATTACACTGGAACAAATCTACCCCTCGAAGGCCCATCAAATACCGATTCATCCCCTCTGTTTTATGCACCTTAGCATTTGTGAACGTGCCCAAGTGGCTAAAATTTTTTAATTAATAATATTAAAATATTTTAAAATAATATTTATTTAATTATATAGTGATTTAATTAAAAAATAATTTATATATTATTATATTATTAAAATTTATAATTTATAATTTGATTCAAATATCGAAAATTATTATTAATTTAAATTTTAGCACATATATAATTTATACTCTTTATTTTAAATACATAAAAAAATTTATCTAAAAATATATAATTATAATAAATTCAAAAAAATTAATTATTAAATTAACACGAATTCTCTACACATATCAATAATTTTAACTTTCATAAATTTCAGTATATTATTTATAGTATTAGTTAAATAAAATTATTTAATTTCAAAATATGAAAGATTAACGATAATAAATTTATTTAGAAATCTAATAAATTATATCAAAGTATGTAGTTTTAAAATCTAAATATCTCATGTGCATTGTTTAAGATTTATATACCTAATTTACTATTATTATTATTATAAGAAAATGTTGTTTGAATTGACCACTGCACAAAAGAATTATTTTGACTCTATTATAAAGAATTGGTTATCACGATCATAAGGAATTATTTCTTTTTATGAAGTGACATCTTTAAAAATTAAATAAACAATAGGGCTTATGCTTGATTACCCAGTTAAGGATTGATCACCAAAAAAAATTATATTTGTTTCATTTTGGTCTTTAAAGTGTAACCGTTAGAAAAAGAATTATATAATTTTGTAAAGAGACAACACTTAATAGATGTGGTTCAAATAATTGTCACATGAAATTGATTGTCCATTATTCTAAGTTAAAAACAATTTTGAGTCCTTAGTAATATAATAGAACTACAAAATTTTTGTAAATACCTCACTAGTGCCACAAATTGAAATTATTTGGCCTAATAAAACTGATGTAGAGTGTTTTGCCGAATCTAAGGAATTATAAATTCCTTAATTAACGAGAAGGGTGACCTTTATTTATGATTGTCTAAAAGCATAGATATTTTAACTTATATAATGTTTTAATTATTATTTTTTAAAAAAAGGGGGAAGGATTATGCTTGATGTTTGGTTTAACTTGTAATCACGAAAAGCATTGTTTTACCGTACATAACAAACGTTTAGTGTGGTTCATGTCTGAAGATTGTAATCCCTTGTTACATTTTTTAAAGTTTAATTATAGACTTGAACCAAACTCGTATAAGTCTCGTGCATTAACAAAATATAAAGGTCGCATATATATAATGACTCATGATTTTGAATATTATGATATTTATTGATAATGAATTATTTTAATGTATATGTATTGTAATTTTAATTTATTAGTTATTAAAGTGAGTAAACTAGTATATTTAATGTTGTGTATATGTTATGATTATAGTTTGATTGTTATTAAAGTGAACAAACAAGAATATTTAAACTAATATATATATATATATATATATATATTGTTGTTATAGTTTATTAGTTATCAAAATGACTCAATTAGTATATTTAATAATAATAAATAAGTTTTTTATCTATAATTTTAACAAAATATTTTTGAGTTAAAAATGATTGAATAAATTAATATTATTAATCATCAGAACTTAATGAATTACCTAACTATATAAATTATTATTCCATAATCAATAATATAATTGAAATGCATTAAATATATATGTTTATCCAAAAATATCAAATATATTTAATTAAAATATTTAATTATTTATTTAAATTAATAATAGTACATGTATGATTATTCAAAGGAAAACTACTATGTACTTTAATTTTTTTATAATTAAATTCAATTTATAATCAATTATAAGTATTTACGATAATACAATTGTTACAATTCATTCAGATATTTTAATTATTATTTTGTTTAATGGATTGAATTTTTTATTATAACGTGACCAAGTTAATTTTTATTCAAATGTTATAGATGTTGATTTGTAATATTAGTGGTTAAACTTGATATTATTAAAAAATTCAAGTAATAAGAGAGAGAAGTTAGATTGGTAAGTTTAGGAATGAAATAACATATTGAATTTTACATTTTTAAAAGTAACTTTTACTAATAATATTAAAAAAATATTTCACAAATAAAAAGTGCAAAAAAAAATAAATTAGTAACAATTTGTAAAAAGATGATTTTTTTTTTGCAAACACGTTATTTGTTGGTACTCTTATAATATAACTTATAATTATAAAGTTTATTTAATTATAAATTATGCAAAAATACATTATTGAAATGACTAATATTAAAACAAACTTAAAACTTTAGAATTGATAATAAAAAATTTTTTTCTAATACAATTATTATTTTTTAATTCAGTCTCCTATGTATAAGTTATTTCAAATGAATTATAATACTATAAAAAATAAATAAGATGTTAATAAATTGGCCAGTATACTCATTCAGGAGGAAATAAAATTGAAAAATCAAACTAATTACTTTGTTAATCTCATGAACAAAAATGTTGACAATTTAAGAAATGAAATAGCGTATATATACACTCAAGTTGAAAAGAGAAAATAATAAATAATAAATATTAATTTTATAAAAAAATATTAGATAACATAAAAAAATTACCCCCTAAGTCAAAGCAACATGTTTAGGAATCCTTTTTGTGGTTAGGAAAGGCGCCTTTCCTAAATAGAAACCTTGGTAATTTGCCGATCAACACGATTTTGAGGGCAACTTAATTTTAGTTTTAGCTTTTATGGAGTCAATTAATCATTCTTCAAGTACTATCCATGCCCGGGTAAAGCACAAAAATAATGAAAGCTTGATTAGATTGAAGCCATTTCGTTCAAAGAAAACAAATTAAAATTAGTAATTGTGGGAAGCAAGTAAGCAAATCGTACACATAAGCAAGTAATTAATCCAAGAAGCAAACAACTACAACTACTTGATTCTAATAAATTTTTAATTACGTAACGATGGAATATAGATCCGAATGGCAAAACATAAGATCTGAGTTCAACATTAAAAATATGAAATTTCAATAGGAGGGTTATATGAACTTTGTGCTCTCTACTTTGATCCTTAGCTTTTGGGGTATGATTTTCTTAAGGTTCATATTAATTAGTGTTACAACTATACACCACTCTTTTAGTTACCCATGTAACGTGCAGATGATGATGTTGGAAATGCCCAGGAATAGATTTGGTGACGTTGAAATTGCAGTGTTCACCCAAAACTAGATTTAGTGCAAAGCGAATTCGCGGACATGGGACTACGGAGCATAGTGAAATGGTCAGTATGAGATTTTAATTTGAGACCTATCTCAATAACTAGTTTTTGAGATAAATTAATTAGCATCAGAGTTATTCACTATTCTCCCAAGTATCCACTTGACGCGCAAGATGGATTTCCTAATTAGTGGAATTATCATTAATTATATTATTCCGTATTCTCTATATTTGTTATGGATATGCTCTATACTTCGTCAGGGGTAATTTAGGAAGATAAATTGGGAATTTATTTTGCTTAGCTGTGATGGTGTTTATATACCTATAAAAATATGTTGCCGTATTAGCTTTTCTTCCATCCATCAAATATAATTAATAACTGTTTTATTTTTTGAAAGTTAAGTCTTTTAAAGAGAATACGAGAGAGACCCATTTTTTGTAAAAAAAAAAAAAAAATAATTAGATTATTTTTTATAATTATTTTCCTTTAATCTTTCAAAATTCATTATTTGTTATTAAAATAACGATATGTCATCTATCTATCAACAAAAATGAAGAAACATCTTAATATCACTTATTTATAATTATGTCATGTCTCTGCACAACTCAATTCAATCCAAATGGCAGCAGGTCAAACTCGCATGGAACAATACACAGAGGAGGTCAAACAAATGTTTATTGCTTGTATGAAATTATAGTCAGGAGAAAATGCCTCGGAGTATCATGGAAATACAGATCGCGACTATGCACTTCGTTGTGCATTTGCTCAAAGAATTACCAAATCGAGTATTTGCATGACTGAGGGAGGAGAAATTAAATGCTGAAAGTCGTTACACATTTGCCTAAAGAATTAGCAAATACTTTGAAAACAACTTCGTTTCTAATTTTACCACACTTCCGCTGCGCACGGCAACAGCTGTGTGCAATGGGCCTGTTTCGTTTTTATTTTTTATTATTTTTTGAAAGAAAAAGGCTAATTGTATCTAATGGCTGGTAGTGCATTGATGCTTTTAACCAAAACCCATTGCCAAAGGCCCCACTGGCCACTCCCCCAAGTTTTAAACCTCAAAATTAGAATGAGGCCTAAACGGGTGGTCATGTTTAGTTCAGTGGACGACAAGATTTCAGGCCTTGTAATGGGGCCCGTCAAATTTCCGCCCATCTACCAGAACCCCAAAGAGAAAAGAAAAGAAAACAATGGGGCCCACCCTCTATTAACACAAACCGGAATATTCAACCAGATTGTGTCACGCAAAGATCCCATAGGCCTAGACGCACAGAGCAAGCTCCTCGCGTCTTCCTTTCTATGTTCAACAAGCAAAAGCAAATGACAGAAAAAAAAATAAAATTATATATATATATATAAACTGGGAGAAATTTGGCACAAGCACAAGGCAATTCCCCCCCCCCAAAAAAAAAAAAAAAAAAAAAACACAAAAAAACAAAAAAAAAAAAAAAAACGGGGAAAAATTTGGCACAAGCACAAGGCAATCCCCCCCCCCCCCAAAAAAAAAAAAAAAAAAGAATCTCAGATGCTCTAAAAAAAATAAAAACCAGATACAAAAACAGCAAAAGAACAGATATTTTACTAAAACAATATAAATACAAACACAAATACATGGGTTTTGCTTTTGCATTCACAATAACAAAGACATGTAATGCAATGAGAGGTCAATTTTCTTATTTTGTTTTGTTTTTTCTTTTTAGGTTCGTGCCAAAAGCTATTAGTATTAGACACCGGTCAATTTATCTAAAAGGAAAAGAAAAGAGAGGAAAAAAAAGAAAGAAATAAAAAAGGATCAATCACACACAAACACACCATGCTAATTGCCGCCAACGACAGTAAGAAAGGGAGAATTAAAAAAAAAAAAAAGTGGAAAAGAAAAAAATGGGGAAAATGGGGAGGGTAATTAGAGTCAAGAAAAACTATTGGATTTTTGTTGACGTAGGCTCTTTTCCCTATCATAATGCGTTCATCAATTTCTTATCTACTTTCTCTTCATCATCATTAAATAAAAAAAAATTACACGAATTTCCAATTTCGTTATTATTATTATTCTTTGATATGATAGTAAAAATCACAAATCAACAACAATAATGTCAATGTTAATTCATCCCCACCGGCCTTGCCCTTGGCCTTCTCTTTCCTTTCTTTGTTTTTTTGTTTTTTTTTTTCTTGGTTCTTGACTTTCAAGATATTTAGTTTATATTACTTCTTCGGGAGATAGAGAGAGAGAGAGAAAAAAACAGAAGCGAAAAAAAGGCGATCGAGTCTCGTCTTGCAAACCCTAAATTTTGATAAGAAGAGTGGGGGGTGGGGGGATCGGGTCGAATGGAGGCGAACTCTGAAGGCGAGAGCCACCAGAAGATGAATAACAAAAGCGTTGTTGTTGCTAATTCGAATGAAGGACCCACCAGCAGCAGCAGCAAGCCCAAGCGCCAGATGAAGACTCCTTTCCAACTCGAAACCCTTGAGAAAGCTTATGCCTGTCCGTACCCTCTCCCCGACTCCCAATTTCCCCGTGTTTCTACGATATTGAGTTTATCCTGTTCCAATTTGTTTGTTTTTCCCTTGTGATTTCTTGTTTCTGTTTATGGGTATGCTATCTTGTGTTGATCTTGAAATTTGGGTTTTTTGTGATGAATTTTTCTGATTTTTTTTATTGTTTGATCTCTCTCTCTTTTTTTTTGCTATGATTATTCTATGCTTATTTTGTAGGTATGGCTAGTTGCATGTTTTTTTTTCCTTTTTGGTTATTTGCATGCGTTTTTCTTAGATTTTATTAATTTTGGTACCTTGTTGATGCTTTGATCAGCGGAGACATACCCATCTGAGGCAATGCGTGCGGAATTGTCCGAGAAATTGGGTCTCTCGGATAGGCAGTTGCAGATGTGGTTTTGCCACAGGAGATTGAAGGACAAGAAGGAAACTCCTGGCAAGAAACCACGTAAAGGAGCAACTTTGATGGAGTCTTCTGTAGAGGAGAGGAGGGCAGCAATGCCCGAGCCTGGTAGTGACTATGGGTCTGGTTCTGGGTCTGGTTCCGGCTCTAGCCCATACACGGAACCTAGGAAGATGGCTCTGGATGATGTGGCAATGATGCGGCGGTATCATGAATCTTCACCTCAATCTGTTATGGAGCTCAGAGCTATTGCATGTGTGGAGGCTCAGTTGGGTGAGCCATTGAGAGAGGATGGGCCAATTCTTGGAATGGAGTTTGATCCTTTGCCACCTGATGCATTTGGCGTGCCAATAGGTATAAGCAGCTTAACTTATTTTAATAATTCTGGACATTATTGATGTGAGTACTATGAAACTCAGATGGATAGTTACCCCTAATCTTTGGTAATATATAAGTTTTTTTCCCTGCAAATTGTTCCCTTGTATAGGATCATATGGATATTGAGTGTGTACTTAGTGGCAAATTTGGAATGAGTTCCCATTGGAACTCATTTATGTGTTTAGGACTTAGATTTTGGCCTACAATGTGCATAATAAATATGGGCCTTATTTAACATTTTATTTTAGGATGGCATTTGCTAACTTTGGTGGATCTCTATGCACAGGATCAATTGCTGAGCAGCAGAAGCGGTTAGGGTATTCTTATGAGGGAAAAGCCTACGAGAGACATGATTCAAAATCCAGCAAAGTTTGTTTCTCAAATTTTTCAATGCAGTCCTTGTCATATGAACTGATGATCAGCATTTTTTTTTTTTAATAATCTATAGAGCTGCAGAATGATCATGATGCTTAATCTGCTTAGCATTTATCCTTTCTAGTTTTGACTACAAGTGTGCCTTTTTCCTGGTTTCAACCATTTTTTTTGTATTCTATTGTAGAAGGACCTGTAACTAATGCAAATGTGGTAGTGTCCTCCTTTGCCTAACTGGTGAGACAGAATACATGGACGTATATTTTGTGACATAGGGGATATAACACAGTTAGCAAGTAACAGTAAATAAGAGCATGTAAACTAGAGAACTAGGGAGCGATGAGCAACACCCTGAAGTTGGTGTTGTCAATAACGAATATGCATATATTGCTTATTGCTACCACATCAAATTTATCTCTTAAATCTCTTAAGATTGTGAGCCTTGATAGTTGGCAATGTGTCTAGGCAACTGAGTGTACACTTTAATGTAAGACAGTAAAAGTGTATCTGAATGCCTTATGGTGCACTATTGGTTAGAAAATTCAAATTTTTCAAAGTAATTTGTGTGCTAAATTAGTGCATGAATTTTGGCAAGGTATATCCTTGCTAGAATTATCATCTTCTTTGTGATTTGCTGTCATGACAGATTTTAAGGAGTTGAATTTTAGTGCTTTCTTCTACCTGTTTGGCTTTGAATTTAAGTCAAGCATGGTGCTTTGTGGTTTATGTTATTGGTAGCACTTGTTTGATCTGATAAATTCGGTTTTGATTTGATACAAGATATTGTAGTATACTGAGTCTTATTTTTCCTAGTCTATATCTGTTAACTTTTTGATAATATATTGCTAGGCCTCTGCAAGATCTGTTCATGCATATCAACTTCTACAGGAGCAGTCAAACATTAGATCTGATGTGTTTGGGCAAGTTACTCAATCCCCTTATCGAGATTTACCAGTTGATACTCTAAGGGCAAGAGCTTCGCCATTTGTGCATGGTGAAGAACCATTGTCCAGGGTTCATAGTGTCCAAGGTCAAATATCACATGTTCGCATTTTACCTCAAGAGAGGAATGAACATATTTTCTCATCTCCTCACCGGGATGACGACAGTCTTGTGCAGCGGGAATCTGTTACCAACACTAGAGTAAGTGCTCATTCCATTGGTCAGCCAATTATGGGATCAGAAAATTCAAATGTCTTTTCTCATCGACAAATCGTTCAAATTGATACTGATCTGCAGATGGAAAGGAAACGCAAGGTATCTACTGAAGGAGTCACATGTTGTACGAGATTCTTTTTTTCATTTTTTTCTTTTTGGATTTGAGGATTGGCATTTGGCAATAATACATGTAGTTTCCCCTTGTAGACAGATGAAGCTAGGATTGCAAGGGAAGTTGAAGCCCATCAGAATCGGATTCGCAAAGAGCACGAGAGAAGAGATATTTTGAGGCGGAAGGTAAACTTTATTGGCTCCATGAGATGTTGACCTGCATAAAAGATACATAGTGGATACTGACATTTGAACATTGTTTTCCTAGAATGAAGAGCGAATGAGGAAGGAAATGGAAAGACAGGACCGTGAAAGACGAAAGGAAGAAGAGAGGTTGATGCGTGAAAGGCAACGGGAAGAGGAGAGATTACAGCGTGAGCAGAGACGTGAACTTGAGCGAAGAGAAAAGTTTTTGCAAAAGGAGCAGATAAGAGTGAGTTTGAGAATCCACTCTTTCTAAGCATTCAACACTTTGTTCTGAAATAGTAGCAGATTTTTCTGATCATCTTTTCATTTTGTTTATTTTAAAGGCTGAGAAGAGGAGACAAAAAGAAGAGCTCCGTAGAGAGAGAGAGGCAGTTAAACGCAAAGCTGCCATTGAGAAGGCAACTGCACGCAGAATTGCCAAGGAATCTTTGGATCTTATTGAGGATGAGCAGCTGGAACTCATGGAATTAGCTGCTGCTAGCAAGGGGCTGCCATCCATAGTTCACCTTGATTATGATACTTTGCAAAGTCTCGAGTCATTTAGAGGTAACAAAGAGTTTAGTGTGCAAGCTAATGAAGCAAAAGTTGGCTTAACTAGATTATATCTTATGTCATTGCACAGCATTACACCTTTAGCCATTAGGAGGTTTTAGATAATCACTCTTTACAGCGGACCATAATAAAATTTCCAGCGATCAAATTGTATGAAGGGAGTTTGATATCTGATTACTGGAGCTTCAACAAGTAACCCCAGTTCTACATCTTGTGTAAAAAAATTATCAATCGCATGATATTAAGAGCAAATTGTGAAGAAAATGCAACTCTTTACCATTTTTTAAACCAGAACTCTTTTATCAAAATACATTGATAGTGTTGAAGCAATTATGAATCTCATTTTTGCCTTAAGACCTATTCACAGCCAACAGATGCTTTTGCGCAAATTCCATGCAACAAAAGTGAAAATCACATAGCTGAAAGCTACTTTAAATTTTTTAATGTTATCTCCTGAATGTGTTGGCTTGAGATCCTTCTTGTTAACATTTGCTTTATTGTCCTTATTCACATATTGTTCTCCCTTTGTAGCACTTTGTAACAGTTTTTTTTTTGCCCCCTTGTAGATTCTCTAAGCAGATTCCCACCTGAGTCTGTGCAACTGAAAAAGCCATTTGCAATTCAACCTTGGATGAATTCAGAGGAAAATATTGGGAACCTTCTTATGGTATGCATTAAGATCCCTTTTCCCCTTTCATCAATCTACCTTGATGATTGGAATGTGCCTCTATGAAAAGTTGAGTGGCAGGGTCTCTCTTCAGTAAAGCTGGACAATATGACTAGCAGGGATCTCTCTATAGTATAGTTGGAAAATATGAGTGGCAGCGATCTCTCTTTAGTCCATAGCATCCTTATATCTTCAACTTAGTTTTTGGGTTGTGTGCGTTTAGCTTTCTTCTGCAATATTGAATGTAAAAGTTTGAACAATGTGTAATTAAGCTGAAGGTTGAGTAAGTTTGGTGCATCTATCAGGATGATTTTTCTTAAAGAAGTTTGATCTATATAATTGTAGGTATTTGTTGGGATTCATTTGCACTGACTGGTAAATTCTTCCTAATTCACTGTTTTGTTGAAAGATTTCTTTTGTAATTCCTTACACAAGTATTAAAAAAATACAGGATCTTACACAAGTAAATTGTCAATAAAACTTCAAAATGGAATTCTCTTTTTCTCCTTTTGCTGTTGCTATATTGTGGTCTAAATTTATTGGCCCCTCTCAGGTTTGGAGATTTTTTATCACTTTTGCTGACATGCTTGGATTATGGCCTTTTACCCTTGATGAATTTGTTCAAGCTTTTCATGACTATGTGAGTCACCGGTGGAAATTTTTGTTCTCAGTTTTATTTAGCCTGAGTTCTTTTTGTTTACTTCATACTCATCTCTACTGGCATTTACACTCATTGATTCAGGATTCAAGGTTGCTGGGGGAGATACATGTTGCTCTTCTGAGATTGATTATAAAAGATATCGAAGATGTTGCTAGGACACCTTCTTCTGGTTTAGGCGCAAATCAATATACTACAGCTAATCCTGAGGGCGGACATCCACAGATTGTTGAAGGGGTATTCTCTGGTTCACTGATATTATTTTGTCTCTGAAGAGGGGATTATCTTTCATTCCATTGATGAATAATTCTCTATTTTTATCATTTCTGTAGGCCTATATGTGGGGCTTTGACTTACGGAATTGGCAGCGACATTTAAATCCACTGACATGGCCTGAGATATTCCGGCAGTTGGCATTGTCTGCAGGATATGGGCCACAGCTGAAGAAGAGGAGTGCTGCATGGCCATACTTTGGTGCTAACAATGAGGTTCTTTTTCACATTTTTAGTCATCTCCCTGTGTCTCTGTCTATCTTTGCTTCCCGCCCAATTCTCTCCAACTTAAAAAAAAAAACACCGAAATCCCCTGTTCCACATGTGCATATGACATGCTATGTTTAAATTGTTGTAGGGATTCAAGTTAGTGGTAGTAGAGTTGGAATTAGTTAATGGTATAAGGTCCTGAGATTCAGTGGGTAAGAATAACAGAAAAGGATTGGTTAAGTGCAAATTTAGGTTGCAAACTTTCATTTTGTTAAATTAGGTTGCAAACTTTCAATTTAGTCAACTTAAGTTGTCAACTATTAAACCATTTTCCAATAAATTTGTTACATTATGTTCCTCGATTATATTCTACGTCACGTGCCACATGGCTGTTGATGCGTGAAAAAATCGCCAACACAACAGTTGACCTGTTGTTAACCAGGGGTGTTTTTGGCAAACCACCTATTTCTTTTCCTTTAATCTCTTTTCCACCCCAGCAGCCTCTCTATCACTTGATCTCTTTCTATTCTCCAACCCCAAAATCCCATTTTCTTTAAATCTCTATCTGGGTGAATGATTGTTCTGTTAGATTAGACATTCTTCTGGACTGTTGCTTTGATTTTGGGTTTATTCCTTCATTAAATCTCGAGATTAGTAGCAGCAATCTCCCCTTCTCTCTCTGTGAGGCCATACAAGCAAGTGACAACAACCACTCTTGGGAACATTACAATTTAACAGCATAAATGGACTTTGGATACAATCTTAGCCTTAGTGAAAAGAATAGTTGTTGTGTATCAAAAACATTTGCTCGGCATTTCACCTTTTAACAGTTGCTTGATAGAGAATTGTATAGCTTTTAGGATTTTGGTTGTCAAGTATTATTTGTATATTGAAAAGGAAAAGTTATTTAAATGATGAACCAATATTTGATTTTTTTGGGTTCACGCTGCACACCGATCAACTGCATAAATTTGGAGTTTTGACCTAATTGGGGAAAAATGATAAGGTTTTTTTGGAAATGCAAGACATGATTACTAGAAAGTCATTGATGGGCATGAAAAAGGATGCAGACTAGCAGCAATTTCATATAATTTGATTTGGAGGAGAAAAGAAAGAAAAAAAACTAAAAAAACAAGAAAGAAACAGGTGGATTTGTTGAAAATGCCCCTAATTAAAGAAGGCCAATTGTTGTGTTGGCTGATTTTTTTAACAAATCAGCAGCCATGTGGCACATGATGTGGCAAATAACTGTGGAATATAACAGAATAATGTTATATAATAATCTTCTAAGAGTTGACAACCTAAACTGACAAAATTGAAAGTTTGCAGCCCAATTTGACAAAATGTGAAAAGTTCACAACCTAAATTTGTACTTAACCCAAAAGGATTTAGGTTGACAGAACATATAATGAGGATAGTGGCACTGTTTGGTTGAGTAATGAGGATGATATGTCTTGTGATGTTGTCAACTGGCTCTAATTCCTTGCAAACTTCCTTCTCAGTATGTTGATTCAACTTTGGGTCAAGGATTGATAGATATAGACTCGCACTACTTTATATGATAACTTTTGGTTTGACTGGAAATACTGTTTCCATTTTTGTAGGTGAAAGGTTGTGGAGATATAATATCAACCCTACGCAATGGATCAGCTGCTGAGAATGCTTTTGCCCTGATGCGAGAAAAGGGTTTACTACTCACACGCAGATCTAGGCATCGGTTGACACCTGGAACTGTAAAATTTGCTGCTTTTCATGTTCTTTCACTTGAGGGAAGCAAGGGATTGACGGTGCTTGAGCTTGCAGACAAGATACAGGTGAATGCCTTTTGTTTGTTACTCGTAGCTTTTTCTTGTTTTGAATGTCCTGATTTGAACCTTTTGTGTATAGAAATCTGGACTTCGGGACCTGACAACAAGCAAAACCCCGGAGGCATCTATATCTGTTGCCCTGACAAGGGACCAAAAACTTTTTGAAAGAATTGCCCCTTCAACTTATTGTGTGAGAGCTGCTTACAGAAAGGATCCTGCTGATGCTGAAGCAGTTCTTTCAGCAGCCAGGAAGAAAATTAGGATATTTGAGAATGGGTTTTTGGGTGGAGAAGATGCTGATGATGTTGAAAGAGATGAAGATTCTGAAGGTGATGTTGATGAGGATCCTGAGGTTGATGATTTAGCTACTCCGTTAAGTGCAAACAAAAGTGCTGATCATCCAAATGAAGTTAACTCTTACTCAGCAACTGGTAAAGATAATGTTTGCAGTGATTCTCCATTAATTGCACAAAATGAAACCGATAAAGAACTGTCACCATTCCCCCTCAATGGCCCCAAGGTCATAAATACTCAAAGTGCCATTGAGCAATGCCGTGCCGATGAAGATGGAAGGGTGAGCAATGTACACGAAGATATTGAGATTGATGAAAGCAAATCAGGTGAATCGTGGGTTCAAGGACTCGCTGAAGGGGACTATTCTCATCTGTGTGTTGAGGAGCGTCTTAATGCCCTAGTTGCTTTGGTTGGTATTGCAAATGAAGGAAATTCCATACGTGCTGTTCTGGAGGTAATGTCCTTTTCCATTTTGTTCTATTTTATATCATCATCCCCATCCACACCCCCTCCCCCCCAAAAAAAATCCCTAAATTCCAAATATGCTTTACAGGAGCGAATGGAGGCTGCAAATGCTCTTAAAAGGCAAATGTGGGCTGAGGCGCAATTGGATAGAAGTCGTTTGAAAGAAGATATTATTAACAAACTAGATCTCCCACTCTTGACGGGGGGCAAACCTGAAACACAAATCACTGGCTCTGCAGTTGAGGGCAGCCAAAGCCCATTGCCTGTGGTTGACAGTAACAATAAGGAGACATCTCCAAGCACTGCAGAATACCAAAGGCCATTGCTTGCCTCAGAAAATGCACAAGATCACCTCAATGATGTTCCCACTGAAAAGGCACTGGTTGTTCATGATCCTCTCATGAATCAAGATAACATCTCAACACAGCAACATGGGAATGCTTCAAAAAGATCACGCTCACAATTGAAAGCATATATTGCACACATAGCTGAAGAGACCTACATTTACAGGTCCTTGCCACTAGGCCGAGATCGCAGACGTAACCGATATTGGCAGTTTGTTGCATCTGCTTCTAAGAATGATCCTTGTGCTGGGAGAATCTTTGTCGAATTATATGATGGCAACTGGAGAGTTGTTGATTCAGAAGAGGTAATCTAATTCTCTCATCCGTGTTTAGTGTTTTTTTAGGCTCTTCTTTCCCTATTTCTTCTGTGATTTTCTCTCCTTCCACTGTTATGGGGCACAACTACCTCCTTTCTGAAGTTATTAGCATGGTCAGACTCTGTCTTTCCTTTTCATCATTTCGTTATTATTTCTCTTTCTCATTAAATAATTGGCATGGAAAAATGAACCTTCTTGTCATATGGATATCACTTTTTCCTTGATACTTTGCAGAATTGTTTCAACATTATATTCAATTCAATCTATATGCAGGCCTTTGATACCCTTTTGGCATCTTTGGACACGCGTGGGATTAGGGAATCCCATTTGTCTATAATGTTGCAAAAGATTGAAACATCATTCAAAGAAAATGTTCAAAGGAACTTTTGGTCGGAAACAATTTTTTCGCAAGGTAGAACTACTGTGGAAAATGAACTTGCTGAAATTGACAGTCCTAGCAGTATGGTTTGTGGTTCAAATTTGGAGGCATTGGAGACTTCTTTGTTCAGAATTGAGCTTGGGAGAAATGAAGTGGAGAGGAAGGGTGCTTTGAAAAGGTACCAAGATTTTCAGAAGTGGATGTGGAAGGAATGTTTGAACTCAATAATATTATCTGCCATGAAATATGAAAAGAAAAGGTCCCCTCAGCTATTGGTGACTTGTGATTTTTGTCTTGCTTCTTATTCTTCTGAGCACACTCACTGCCCTTCTTGCCATCAGACATTTAATACTGCTCAGAAGAATTTTAATGTTTTAGAACATAGCAATCAATGTGAAGAGAAAACAAGGTTATACTCTGGGAATGTAAATATTTGTGATTCTTCTCTACCCCTGGGAATCAAATTGTTGAAGGCCCTGCTAGCTCTGATTGAGGTGAAATGGCATGTTTTTATTTTAGTTTGATGGTGCTCTCTTGTGTCTCAGATCCCAAATATCGGCAATCAGGATGAACTTACTTATTTGCATTACTAATTGGTAGGTCTGTGTTCCACCAGAAGCTCTTGAGACATTTTGGATGGAGAAGTCCCGGAAGACATGGGCTGTGAAGTTGAATATGTCATCTTCAACTGAGGAACTCCTACAGGTTTCTGACATCCTTTACACTTGCCAAATTTAACTTATTTCAGATTTTACAGAACTGTGAAAATTTTCCTGTTCTGCATCCGATAAATGTAAACTTGTCAAGTTAAAGGTGCATTTGTTAAATACTTTAACTTAATTAGCATGGCGCACAGAAGGCTATGACTGTTGTTTGGCAATTTAATTTTCTGCTACTTGTGAACTTGCTAGCCCCTTGCTTTCATTTTTCTCTGGATCATAGCTTATGCTTATATTTCTCTAGTTAATGCAGGCGTAATGATGTATTAGTGGCATGGAAATGCTTGTTATAGATCTAGGAGGATTCAGTTTGCTTTGTATGTCTGTGTTTGTTTGGTAGGTTGATTGTGCTTCCGACTTTACTTTGCAGATTTTGACTGCATTGGAGAATTCCATAAAGCGCGATTTTCTAGTGTCAAGTTTTGAGATGACAAAGGAATTATTGGGCTCTTCTGCCTCATTGGAGAGTGCATTGTATGATTCAGCTGTTCAATCAGTTCCTGTACTCCCGTGGATACCAAAAACCACTTCAGCTACAGCTCTGAGGCTTCTTGAGCTGGATGCATCCATTATTTACCAACCAAATGAGAAAACTGAACCCTGTGAGGACAAATCAATGAAAGCATGTGTGGTCAGTTTTTTCCATCCCTAGATTATTGTTGCTTTTATGATATCCATATGTGGGGGCGATTCTTTATAATTTATTGTCTTGTATGGATGGACTCCCAACCTTTTGGAAAATTGAAAGCTGTTTTTAGTCTCAAAATACCTTTGGTCCCATTTTCGGTCCTAGGATTTGCCTTGGCACACTCAACTTCTGATGTCTAGAGCCTTTTGTCCTTGAAGGGAGAAGGATGTGGGGTTCACCCTTAGCCTGGGATCTCTTTGGCTGACTGCAGAAGGCATCAGTTGAACAATGACTAGAGTTTTTTTTAGGGGGTGGGGGAGGGGGGACGAGGGGGTTTGAATAGCCTTTGTTCTGGCCAGTGATGCTATGTTTTGAATTGATTGTTTAACATATGCTTCTCATGCACAGAAGCTTCCTTCAAGATGCTCTCCCCTGAAGAATAAAGAGGTTGAGCTAAAGGAACCTAAGCAACATGAACTTACCAGAGAAGAGAACTTCACTGATCCACGTGGCAGACGTAGCTATAGACGTGGGCGTGGGCCTTATGATCAAGCACATGGGACCAAGGGGCAGAGAAGAATGCCTGGTTTTAAATCTGATACTGGGAGGCAGAGCACAAGGAATCTTGAGAGTGTAAATCATGGGCTAAGACAGCAAGGTCGAAGGTCAAGTGTGCAGGGGTCTGGTCGGGGTCGTCGAACGGTCAGGAAGAGGAGACCAGAAAAGGTTACTGGTGAGGGGACATTGCTTGGTGCTGTTAAGGGCTCAAATGGCCCTAAGATCTATGTTGGATCATTAAGGAATATGGCTGAGGAAGAATGGGGAGCTCAAAAGGCCGGGATGGATGTGGAAGATGCTGATAACAGCAACAGTGTGGAGGCAGCAGAATCCGATGACAATGTAGAAACAGAGGGATATGGGCAAGAAAATTGGGAACAAAGTTTGGATAATGCCACCAACAGGTGGAATGGAAACTCAATGGATGTTAGTGATGATGATGCAGAGGCTTCTGCAGATGAGAATGGTGTTGAACAAATGAGGGAAGAGGATATCAAAGATGAAGATTTGGGGGAAGAAATGGAAATGAGCGATGGTTCAGATGAAATGGCTAATAAAATGGGCAATAACCAGGGTACCGATACAGAGGTTTCGGATGAATACAGTGACTGAAGCATGTTAACAACAAAGGATTAGCAAGTCCGCCTGCGTCAGTGGTGCATGGGCTGCACAAAATTTTTGATCTAGGGGCTTCCCTCAGGATTTGATATATATGTTTTTTTGTTGGGGATGAAAGCTGAGGGCCCCCCTTTTAGCTGCAATTCATGGGGGCAACAAATGACCAACAGAGCAGGCGGAAGTACTTGAATAGGTCTGCTTTGTAATGCATTTGTTAGGGAAATTATGCGTAGTTAAAGGTCATTAGGCCATGACTCGAGCTTGTGAGACGGAGTTTATGGTTTCCGAAGAGAAATTACTGATAGAATCGCAAATTTTTTATTTAGACGGTTTTTTTTTTTACATATATATATATATTTGAAAAGAGTATAAATAAAGCTTCTCTACAAGTGAAAAAAAAAAAAAAAACTCTACAAATTACAAACTTGGGAGGGGAGAATTGTTTTTAATTCCAATCTATGTTTGGACTACGAATTCTACTTGCAAGAAAATTGAAACGCTCCAAGTAAATTAATCGGCATTGCACGAGTAAATAATTATCGTTATTAGGACCATGTGTCCTTTACTGAGAATTTTCTGGGATCCAACACCAAATATTGCAACAGTAACACTTATTCGGAGACTTCGTACTGAATTGAGTAATCAAACTCATAAAGTGTATATTTTATTTTTGTTTTACCTTTGTTTGTGCATATGTTGCAAGCTAGCATACAAATTAATTTTGTGACAAAAGATTATCACACGGTACAATTCTTTGCTCATTTTGGAGTGTTTCATTTCTATTGCAAACTCTCTTCATTTACCCCTCTTTCTCCCATCAATTCTCTTTCCTAAGGCCTCTTTTACTTCTTGCTCGTGAAGCTTCCCTCTCATCTTCAACAGCTTGGTACTAATCTAAAACTCCCCTCTAAGATTGCCGCTGAGAGAAAATTAATGATAATTCTCACTATTTTTTATAAGTAAAACAAGAAAATTAAGTAATAATTAGAACTAACGGTTATTTATTCGACATAATTAGGATTAATTTCTCTCAACTTTAACCTCCACAATACTCTCTCTACAACTTTCTCCTTATATCGCTCATGACCTTTGTCTTCAATCTTCTCTCTCTTTCTTTCTTCCCCTTCTTGTCATCTCTGCTCACTTCCCACTTCTCAATTTTATCACTGTATGCCCCATTAACAGTTCTATGTTAATGCCGTTTTTACTGGTACGAGGATCGCAGATTTTTATAATTTTTGGCAATGTCTGTATAACCTATAAATACACAAGCTTCAGTTCTTTAGTTTAGTTTGCCTCTTTTCTTCTCACTTGCCAAGGCATAACACACACTACCAAAAACTTTAAGATGACTTGCTAAAGGCTTGAATCCATATCAAGTCTTACATGGAACTTTTTCTTTTAAGGATTTGGTTGGCAACCTGTTCAACAGATATATTACAGTGCTTACAATCTCAGTCTAAAACCTTTTGGGTTATCTTTTTCTTAAATAAAACACTACATCTTAAGGATTATCGTGTTTTTTCTTTCACTTATCCTGTTTTGTTGGAATGTATAAAGGGCAGTGAGTTGTTGCTGAATTTAAACTCCTACACAGATATGATTGAAGGAGTTTGATGTGTACACAGTTTCATTATTTGACCTAAGTCCCTTGATCCTGCCCCCGAACTATCAGCAACCCAGATTTTAAAATCGTCAAAGATATTTGAAGCTACTAACTTTTCCTTCAAGAAGAAGATCCAACAAAATCTAATTAGATCATCAATGAAAGTTATAAAATATTTGCTCCCATTTAGCGACTCTATGCTCATAGGCCCACAGATATAACTATGAAGAACTTGAAGTTTCTGTATACTTTCCTAGATTTGATCCATAGAGAAGGGGAGCCTGGTCTACTTTTCTTGCTGGCATGCTTCACATATAACTCCAATTTCTCTGATTGCTAGTAGGTCATCAGATGATTTTAGAGTTTTTGTAGGCTAACATCATGCACTTGCCCAACCTTTATGCGATAGTATGGTAACTTTAAGAGTGGCAGACATTGCATAGTTCTCCACTCGATTTAAACCAACTTAGAAAACTTTTTTCCTTCATAGAAAAATTACAATCTCTAAACAAGCAGAATCCAAAATTGTGCAAAACTTGTTTTTAAATTTAATAGGATAGTTTCTAGCTAGCAACTGTCACATACTAAAAAGGTCTCGATTGATTTCAGGAAGATAAAAAACATCAAGAATCAGCTAAGTACCTGACTTGGTTTGCACTACTCTTGTTCCTTTTCCCTGCACAAGTATGAAGTTTCCATTGGCAAACTTGGCTTCGGAAATAAAGTTCCTTTTTAGTTGCTTGCACACTGACTAGTTTTGC
Organism: Kandelia obovata; assembly: GCA_021464305.1. NCBI lineage: Eukaryota > Viridiplantae > Streptophyta > Magnoliopsida > Malpighiales > Rhizophoraceae > Kandelia > Kandelia obovata. The sequence continues at coordinate 2,059,693 of CM038485.1, read as the reverse complement.
GAAATGTGATTTGAATATCAATATTAATAAACCAAACCTCAATGTTTCTTGTGGTGGATTTGCCAATAGCTATAAAAAGTTGTTCGTCTAGTTCCAGTGTATTATTGTTGGCAACCTGAGCTTGTTGCTGTTTTTGCTATACTTGTTTTTGGTTGGGACAAACCCTCACCCTGTGCCTTGATTTCTCTTTTTATTTTTTATTTTTCTAAAAAACATTTTATCTTTTCATATTGTATTTTAAAGAGACCATATGAAAAAGAAATTCAACAGTTTCTGGATTCTTTTACTCCTCAACAGGCCATTTCATAGTTTGATGTTTTATGTCGTAGGGGAAGAGATATATAAAAAGAAGTTCAAAGGTTTTGGTTTCCTTTATTCCCCCAAACTTCCATTTCGGAACATGATGTTTTACTTGGTAACGGAAGAGACATTGAAAAAAGTACGAAAGTTGCTTTTTTTAACGTCCTTAATCTGTTGTTTGGCAACTTTAATTATGTGTCTATTGGCACGCAGGAACTAGGACTTTGTGGCATGTCTATGAATCGGGCGGTCCGGTTAGGGCGGATGGTGGGCAGAGGTATGAAGATTTGGATACGGTGGTGGCATAAGGCCGGGTTTGAGGGATGGGCCCCAGGGATGACAGTTGCAATTGTCTCTTTTGCTTTCTCTCGGGGTATCTAGGGGTTTCTTTTTTGTTATTACTTTTGTTTCTATACAAGTTAGATTCTAAACGATGACCAACTAGGAATTTGAAAAGGGAAGAATAAAAAAATGATCGTTTTTAAGGGATCAAATTTTTATAATTTTTCAAGGGATTCAGTTTCTAAATATTTAAAAAAATTTAAATAAATTATTATTATTCAAAATTTTTAAGTATATATAATAATTAATATATATTAATATGAAAATAATAAAATTATACAAAATTACATAAATTAAAAAAATTTATTACGTAAATTAAAAAATTTTATCATTTCATATGAATTAGATAATCCTATCATTTTTTTTGTCCTTTAAAATAGTTTTGTTTTGAAAGATAAGTAATGATGAATTCTAGAAATCGTTGTGCAAAAAAGTGATAGAATTCTAAGTTACTTCCTTAATACAGGGAGAGTAGACAATTGAATAAGAATTTGAGTGACAGTTTGATTTCTACACTTGACGATATGTCGGTCTAATATGACTTGTGGTTGAACCTTAACTTTTCCTGTATGAGTAATGTCGGATAGCTGACCTTGTATAGTCTTACATTCTCCTAACTTTTTTTTTCAAACAAGAAATATGAACAACATGATGAATTTTGGACTTTACTAGTAAGTTCAAACAATAAGGAACAAGACCAATGCGTTCAAAGATTTTAAACGATCCAAATAAGCGGACTGATAATTTCACTGATGAGTGAACGGTAACAAATAATTGTTGATATAGTTGAAGTCTCAGATAGACCTAGTTACCTATGGTGAACTTATGTTTAGTGTAATGTGTGTTGCTATACTTCTTTATTCAAATTCGGGTTATGACAAGATTGTCTTTGAGAAGTCAAAATAACTTATTGCGATTCTATAGGTTTTTATCGACTTGGTCTACATGAGAAAACCCAGCTGTGTACCTTGTAAAAGTTGGTGGAGCTTAACCATAGACAATTTCAAATGAAGACATCTTGGTTGAAGAATGATAAGTGGTATTGTACCACCATTCTGCCTAAAGAAGCTATTTCACCAAATATTTTGGCTTATCACTTACAAAACAACGAAGGTAATTATCTAAATACTTGTTAACAACTTTAGTTTGCCCCTCTAGTTGTGGGTGGTACGTAGAGCTTATTTTCAATTGTGTTCCTTGCAAACGAAATAACTTCTTCCGAAAATTACTAGCGAAGACTTTATTGTAATTACTAATAATGAATTTAGGAACCCCATGTAACTTCATAATATTCTTAGTAAAAATTCGAGCAATAATAGTGATGGTATAAGGATGACTAAGAGCACAAAAATGAGTATATTTAGTCAATCGATCCATAACAACAAAAATAGTTACTTTACCTTAGGATAATGAAAATCCCTCAATAAATTCCATAGAGATATTAGTCTAAACTTTTTCTGGGATGAGCAAAGGTTAGATAAGACTAGGGTATGCCACCGATTCATTTTTGTGACTTTGGCAAATGTCACATTTAGTAACAAACCTTTTGATTTCCCTCTTCATATCCTTCCAGTAAAACTCATTACAAAAATGCTTATAGTTACGAAAAAATCGCGAATGTCCGACAGCTGGGGAATCATGAAATTCCTGTAAGAGTATGTCCTTGTAAGTAGAATTAGCAATAAGTACTATCTTGCCCTTATAACGTAAGTTTGTAGAATCCCAAGAATAATAGGCAATTGAATTAGGATCCTTTTGTAATTTTTGAATGATTTCCTGAGTTTCAGGATCATTCCTCCACTCATCTCTAACTTGTGTTAGGTTATCACTAGTAGGAATAAAGATTGCTATTAGCTCAGCATGCTCTGGAATGTGAGATAACGCGTCAACAACAAGATTATCACTTCTCTTTTTATAGATAATCTCATAATCATATCCCAAAAATTTAGAGATCCACTTCTGTTGGTCCATAGAAGAGATCTACTGCTGTAACAAATATTTCAAACTTTTGTGATCCGTTCGAATTTGAAAATATTGTCTAATTAAGTAAGGACACCACTTGATAACACCATGGACAACAACTAACATCTTCTTGTCATAAATAAACATATTGAGATATTTTGGTGAGAGAGCCTTGCTGGTAAAGGCCAAAGGATGCCTCTCCTACATTAATACTACCTTAATCCCAACTTTAGAAGCATCAAATTCAATAATAAATACCTTACTAAAATTAGGTATGACAAGAACTGAAGTAGTCAACATGGCCTGTTTGAGGTGAGCAAATGTCTCCTCTACTTTATCACTCCATTTGAATGAATCCTTTTTCTATAGAGTTGTCAAGTTGGCACTGATTTTACCATAATCGCGAACAAACTTGTGGTAATAGCCAATTAATCCCAAGAAGCCATGTAATGCCTTAATAGTTTTTGGAACTAGCCAATCCAACATCGTTTACACTTTGAAAGGATCAACAGCTACACCTTTCTTGGAAATAATGTGGCCAAGATATTTTACTGTTTGGCTAGTAAAACTATATTTTGACTTCTTGACAAATAATAAATGCTTACAAAGAATAGTGAACACAATGCGTAAGTGTGATAAATGAGCATTCAGAGATAGACTATATACATAAAAAAATATTAAGACAAACTTATACAAGTATGACTGAAATATATCATTCGTTAAGCTATAAAACATGAACAGAGTATTGGTAAGCCCAAAAGGCATAACAAAGAATTCGTAATGGTCATTATGCGTTTTGAAAGATGTTTTCTGGATATCTTTGTTATGGACTTAGATTTAATGATAACTCGATCTTAAATCAAGCTCAGTGAATAGCTGGACACCTCCCAATTCATCCAATAATTCATTGACAACTCGAATAGGATATTTATCCTTTACAGTAATGTGTTTCAATGCTCGATAGTCCACACATGTTCTCCAAGACCCATATTTTTTTTACTAGGAGAACAGGAGAATAGTTGAGACTAGTACTAGGTTGGATGATTCCTGTTTCCAATATTTCTTTTACAATCCTCTCAATTTCTGCATTCTGGAAATATGAATAGCGATATGGTTTGACATTAGTTAGCGTACTCCCTAGTAATAAAGAAATACGATGATCATGTGTCTTCTTTGGGGGTAGACTCCTAGGTGTTGCAAATAAATCAGAGAATTCAGTTAGCAATTTAATAACATCCTTTCCTTTTGGGGAATAGGATTCGGTTCCCTCTGCATTATATAGTTGTATAAAGAATTCATGTCCTGCCTCACGAAGAACTTTCTTCATTCGATGACTAGTAACAGTAGTAATTTTGCCACCTTGCCTTCCTTGTAACTTCATTGTGTGCCCATTTTATTGAAACTTCATTGCTAGCTTGGAGATATTTTAGGTAATATCTCACAAAGTTCTTAACTAATTAATACCAAGAACAATCTCATAATCTTTCAAGGGTAGCAAAAAGAGTCAACGTAAACCGTTTAAACTTGCAATAGGAGTTTTACCTATGTACACTTTCCTTGACATGTTAGATTCTTACCATCAGTAACTTTTACTGCAAACTTGTTACAGTCCTCGATTGGAAAAACAAGTTTTTTGACAAATTTTTCATTCATAAAATTGTTGGTACTTCTTGAATCAACTAGTATCATTACTTGTCGTCCTTTAAGAAACCTATCAATTTTCATAGTTTGGGGATTAGAGTATCCCACCATAGTATGAATTGCAAGCTTGTTAGTGTATTCAATATTAATGTCATCATTTTTCTCAATTGGCTCGATCATTAAAAGTCTCCTTTGTTTACATTGATACTCTTTATGTCACTTTTCATCATGGTACCAATATAGTCCTTTTGCCATCATTTCTTTCAATTGCTCTTGAGTCAAACATCTAAGATTAATGGAACAATTTGAAGATGACATATTACTATTTTTTTCTGTACATTTCCTAACAACTTTTTTAGTAATAGGACAACAATTTTTTGAGCCCAACTTCTTCTCCTGTAGACAAGCAAAGGAGATAACTGCTACCATTGTTCAAAGTTGACAAGCTTTAACTTCCCGTTGAATCTCAGGAATAAGTCCTTTTATAAAAGTGTCCACTAACTGCCTTCTTGACAATTCTTTTGCTTGATTGGTGAGTTGCTTGAAATGACTCTGATACTCTAAGATTGTTGATGTTTAATGAATTTTTGTGAGCTCTCCATCAACATTATGATATTCAGATAACCCAAAACACACCAGAAGGCCTTTGGTGAAGTTAACCCAAGTCGAAACTCCAACACAAGTTTCAAACCCATTGTACCACTAGATAACATCACCTTCTAATTGAATAGAAGCAATTTCCACTTTAGAGTGCTTTAGGGTATGATGGAAATCCATTATCCGGGGACATGATTGTGTATAATCGCTGTCAACGCCTCCAAAGGATTCTCCTGATGCTTTATGTTTATTAAAAGACTTGGATGCATTATTTCTTGACTAATTGTTTGTCAGGGCTAAGACCGCTTGTTCAAGCCTTTTGAAAGACTTTTGCATTAGAGACATGAATTCTTCAATATAAGATATTTTAGTGTCAGAATCTGATGAGTTGTGTGAAGACATGATGTAGGACTGCAAATTGATAATACCAAGATTTTTTTTTTGGTGTTGTGTATGAGACATAAAATAAACTCTTTTTTTGTGGGGATTTGGAACTAAAAACGAAGCCCTAAAAACACCACTCTGATACCAGATGATGAAAAACTAGGAATTTGAAAAGAGAAAAATTACAGAATAAAAGATTGATTACTTTAAGGGCATTAACATCCTATGATTCTTCAAGGGAATCAACCTCTAAATAGTTAAGAAAGCTCAATTAGATTGTCACTACTTGAAATCCTTAAACCATAGGCTTTACATGTATATATAATGATTGATGATCTATTAATATGAAAATAATAAAATTATGCAAAATTACGTAAATTAAGAAAATATATCATATCATGTAAATTAGGAAATCCAATCATTAGAGCAGTTTGTTTTATTGGCTGGAGGAAACTACTTTGGCTTTTCATTTTGATTTCATTAAGGTAATTTTTGTATATGGTAATGCACTGTTTCGCCTTTTTTATTTTTTGATCTTGGATTGTGTTTGCACTGTTTTTTCATAGGATTTTCTTGTTGGTTTGGATTCAGCTTATGTTTGTAGGATGTGATCTTGAGCCTTATTTAGTGTTATCTCCTGATGCATGATCCTATTGCCTAAATGATCTTCTCGTGGGCATCGAGACTTAACAGATGCGATGGTAACTTAACTGAGGAACGCTTTGGTTCATGGAATGGTTAGCTTTTTGACACACGACAAGAGAGTTGTTTTTATGCTCTAACACTATTTCTCATGTTTTGTTTACAAAGTCAGTGTTAGAATAAATATATAAAAATAGATTAAAATTTGTACGTAAAAAAAATATTTATTTAAAATGTGTAAAACTATTATCTTTAAGAATAATTTTACTTCGTAGGTAAATTGTCACAATGTAATAGGTTATGATGACTATCCTCCTAAGATATGATAAATCTTTCCACTAGTGTGCAATTTATAAGTAAGATAATAAAAACAACATAAACTTATAAAAACCAACAATTTCAATATTTTAGGTGCAAAACGATGAAGATAATTTTTTTTTTTTTGTGTAGGGTTGCATTAAGCCTCTCATATTAGGCTCGTGTTTAGACCCTTCACATCTATTTGATGCCTTCTTTGGGTTTTTACAAGACATAAGACAAGTGATGAACAAAACTTTTAATTTCAATATGAAATTAGAGTTTTTTTTTTTTTAAAAAAATACCCTTATTTTCAACAATTGGTTCTTGCTCTGTTGGTGAGATTTCTTATATGATCTCTAAGGGCTTCAGTTGTGATTTGGAAGACATACATAGAAGCTAGAAAGAAACTTTGTACATTGTTTTTTTTTTTTAGTATTTAGCTTTTGAATGCCAGGAATGAAACCTCTTTTCATTTTACAATATATATATATATATATATATATATATTTATATCCGATTAACAACGTAATATAAAATTTTCAGAGTAAAATGACATCACAAAAATATTTGAGCATGACACTTGTTATAGGGTTAACTTTTTTACCAAAAGTTTTGGTTTTGTGATGACACTAAGTTACACTTATGTTGGTTAGGATTTACTCAGTTTGGTTGATGATTTTGTTAAATTTTGGTGTGCAGAGAATAATGACTTGCTGATGAATCAAGCTTTCTAGTGATTAACCAAGATGTTTTGAGGAAAGAAAACAAGGAAGATCAAATATTAGACAATGCTCTCTGCTCTTTCCATTACCATAAATTCTCATTATATAAGAGGAATTTTCAAAATACAAAATTTGAAATAAATGCACATGTCAAATTTTTAATGTTCTTAACTTAAAATTCAAATTACAAATGATTACACATAGCAATCATGTTACATGCACTTGAATTTCAAAATCAAACTTTTGGAGCTTAATAAAGGATAGATTGCTTGCAGATGAAGGGAACCAAAAGTTGTTGTAGGGATAACTAACTTAACTATCTTTGAAATGTATGTTTGCTGCACTTTTGCTTGTTGACTCATTTTGATTCTGCAAAAAGGGAGCACCATTGGATCTTCAACTTAGTATCAACTAAGTTTTTACACATAAGGCACAATAATATTACAATAAGCAATAGTATTTACAGGAATCACTTCTTAACCTTTGTTACTTTACTCAAGGATACAAAATATGCTAAGATCTATCTAATAAGTGTTTTTTCTACACTTTTTTTGTATGATGTTTTGCTATCACACCACACATATTTATAATATTAGTAGTTAATACCTCTAATTACCTAGGAACATGCATAACTTAGTTGTCAAACCAATCATGCATAGTAGGACTCCCTTTTTGGGGTACTCCCTCATTGTTTTACAAAAATATGCTTTTTCATTGACATCTTATCAAGAACTTCTTCAACTACTTTCTTTAGCCACCTATGTTCTCTTTCTTTCAAGAAGTTCATGCTTATACACTTGACTTAGATAAGACTTGTAGAAGGCTCAAATTTTTGTCACAATTCCACTCTCACATTTTGGTGGAGATCTATACCCATGATCTCCTATTTTTGTGGTGTATGGGAATCCCATCAAACATGATTCACACCACCAGCCCTCGATGTCTTAGCTAGCTATAATAAGCCTTAATTTAGCATTAGCTTGAGCTTTAACCTATATGCTAACATTGTTATACTAGTCAATCCTTATAATATAATGTTAGTGCTTACTAATTTGAGAAACATGCACTACCCCCCTAAAAAGTATTAGAAAATCTAGTCATTTAATAGGAGGAGATATTAATGTATTTAAGTGATCACTCACAGTGCCAATATACTACCGAACTACAACATCAATATGTTTGTGAGGTCATACAATATGCTGACCCATTGCCAGCACATGCTACCCCCATCACTAGCATGCTTAATCACTCGGCTAATGCCCCCCAAAACCTTTTTCCCCAACTGTCATGCCTTATCCTCTCACACTTTGCTCCAATACACATGTCCTTGACACAAATTGCTTTGATTAAGTGCTTACACTTAACTCCTCATGTAAGTTAATTGGTTACATACAAGAGTTAGTACAAGGTGTAACTAATTGACTTGCATCCTCAAGCTAATGAAACTTAAGGGGCTAATGAACCACCTTTACCAGTTAAAGCCAATGTCTTTTTAGTAAGGTTGATAAGTAGTCTTGGATATGCTTCTCCAACTACCAAAGAGTCATGTTTGTTTCCCAAATTTTTTCACTGTCTAGAGAATTCTTCCACTTCATTAAACAATTCGATGATTTTTCTTGCTTTGCCCCAATATTTGGCAGTCAAGGATCTTATTTACTTTACATTGTAACTCTATTCTGATTGCCGAGAGAGCATGTCTCACCTATCTCCTTGGAAGCTCATCACTTGTCTTGTCATAAAAAAGCTTTAAGAAGCTTACATGGAATATCATATGCACCTTCAATCTTTTCGATAGTTGCAGCCAATAAGGTCAACCTTTTTTGTAATAACAAAAGGATCGTTATACTTAGGAATCAACTCTCAGTACACCATTTTGTAGCTAATCTTTTTCTATATTTCAAGAGTCAATTTAAGTAACACTTTGCCTCCCACTTGAAACTCTAAGTCCTCCCCTTCCTTTACTTCAAGCTACCTTACTTTGATAAAGTATAGTGGTAGGAAACCAAACAATTCCCTCTGGTTTTTGTTTATACAATTTCATTAAGAGTAAGGGGCTGATTCCTTATAGCCAACTCAAAGAGATTTATACTTATCAAAGGTGATCAATGCATGTTGTAGCAAAATTGGGTCGAATCCAATAACTTTAGTCAATTTCTTTGGCTTATTGTTACATAGTACCAAAGATATTCCACCAATAAGTCATTGATTCATTCGGTTTAGTTGTTAATTTAAGGATGATTAGTAGTAAAAACTTCAATTCAGAGCCCATTATGTTGGAAAGAGTTGTCCAAAATCTGGTTGTAAAGTGAGGATCCTAATTGCTCACTATATTTTCAGGCAACTTAAAGTATTTCATTATATGTTTGTAAAACTATTCATCAACCATCTCCACTTGACATGATGAAGGGGCTAGAACGAACATTGCTTATTTTGAAAACTGGTTAACCATCACCATCACAGATCCCTTGACATTAACCTTTGGGAACCTACCAATGAAATCTATCAAAATCGATACCTAAGGTTTCATTAGAATCGGTAATGTTCACAACAACCCTATTTTCTTATGCCTTTTAACTTTTTCTTATTGATAGATGATGCATATCTTTACATATACCTTAACATCATTTTTCATCTTTGGCTAATGATAATTGAGGAATAATAAGTCTATCATCTTTTCCACACTTGGATGACCTAACCACTGAGAGTCATGACATTCCCACATAATCTCCCACCTAAGGTCTATACCTCTTAGAGCATACAAACGATTACTTTTAACATTTAATAACCCATTATCAAGTTAGTATTGTCTTACCACATCCTCCTTCACTTGTTGCATAAGTTTTTGATAGCCTGCATCATGTGGGGCTTATGCCTTTATTCTGTTTAGTAAGTCATTTTGCACTTTTATCCACAAGACAAGCTTGATGGCAAAAGTTTTTGGTAGACTACGATTTTATATGGGAGCATAAGCTAAGGAGGCACAATCAAGTGGTCAAAGCCTTAAGTTATTAAGAATTGCTCTTGAAAACTTTTAGCTCAAGCGATTCCACCTTTCTTGTAGTCATAAAGTTGTGTGTGGCACAAGTATCTATCATTACCATAAAGACAGTAAACTCGATAGCGTGTGAGGTTCTTGGCATGTTAATAGGAATAAAGGTAACTATTGGCAATTGGATTAGGAGCCTTAACTTTATAGTTGTGTCTTCACAACTCTAGATTGTTTAGCCTAATCTTTACAGATATTAGGCAAATTGTGGAGGCTTTTCCACTTAGAAAACACTCACCAATTGTAAAGGATTAACATAAGAAGGTTCAGTTTCATCCCTGTCAAAGCTTCTACCTTGCTAAAGCTTTTGCAAAATGAGAGAAGTATGAAGAATCAAGACTATCATAATTAGATTGCAAGAAACGTATAAACTTTTCTAACTCATCAAGTTATGCTAAGATTCAAAGGATTTGTACCTCATAGACATTACAAAAAGCCTTTTTTATTTTTGATATCCTTCCTCACACTGCATCAAGACCCGATCTACTAGCCATAGACTAAACATTGGTGCTTTGACACCAGTTGTCATAAGGATAACTCTTTCACTTAAAATTTTGACCTTGTTATGACATTAAATCACACTTAGTTTCAGTCAATTTTTCACATACAAGGCACAATAATACTTACAAAAGTCACTTCTTAAACTTATTACCTTATTTAAAGATACAAATGACGTTAAGCTCTCTTTTATAGGTGTTTTCTTTACACTTTTTTCATATGGTCCTTGACTGTCACATCACATATATTTAAAATATTGGTAGTTAATACCCGTAACTACTTAGTGGGGCTCCCCTTTGAGGGTACTCCCCCACTTTTTCACAAGAACATGTTTCTCTATTTAATGTGAGATCGACATCTCATCAAAAACTTGTTTAGTCATATTCTTTAGCTACTCATGTTCTCTTTCTCTCAAAAAATTCATGTCAACGCACTTAACTTATATAAAACTTCTAAAAGGCTTACATTTTTGTCACCATTCCACTTTTGTATTTTGGTAGATATAAACACCTATGATCTTCTATTTTCGTGGTATATGAAAATGTCATTAGATATAGTTTGTATCACCAACTCTCAGTATGTTAGTTAATCATAATTAGTTTTAGTTTAGTGTTATGTGCCAATATTATTGTTATAACCAATCCTTAGAATACTGAGGAAAAACTAATATATATATATGAATATATTATACAATTAATACAAAAAAATGCATATAGTTATAAGTATGACAATAGTAATATATATATAATATTTTTAGTACTTATTAAAACTAATGCTTCTTTAGTTTGAATAATTATTTCAAATGTTTGAAATTGAAAGTTATCATAGAATAATTTGAGTATTAAAGTGTATATATTTATTATTATTAAAAAATTATTCTATTTAAAATTTTAAATTATTGGATAAGATAAAAATAAAAAATATATTAAAATTTAACAAATATAATACATTGAACTTTTTTTTTCATATTATAATATTTAATTATCTAATATTTGCATATTATGCATAGTATGCAAATTATGGATATGAATGCACGAAGATGTGCTATCGTGCACGCGACAATCGAATGTGCACGGAATAAGCGTACGTAACAATTTGTTTTTTTAATTTTTCTCATTCTTTAGGGTCAAGATTTGAATTTTGGTAATTAAAATTAAGAGTTTAATTATTTTATTATTAGATCATGTACGATTCGTTGCGTCCAAGGCTAGAACATTCATCATAAGGGGCGTGCGAATGTGAGGCGTAGGATGGCGAACGAATATTCAACGTATGCGAATTGCATGCAATAAGTGCTACTTATGAATTTAGGTATATCTAATGTAAAACTATAAATACTAAAGTGATTAAATTAAAGTTGATGGAAAAAAATAAAAAATAAAAAAATGAAGAAGACTACCTAAATTAATTTATAAATTTTGTGTTAGTTTATAATACAACAAAATAACGAAAAAAAAAAATCATCTTGTCACTGCAATTGAATTTGAGATTAAGGATGATTGTTATTGAGATACTGTGTATAAGAGTAAACATGGACTTTCTTGGCTGTTTCCATCGTAACCGGAATAAAAAAGTATGACTAGTCTAAGGAGACTTGGTCAGAGTGGAATTTTCAGACAAACTATATTTCTTAGCAATTTCTAATTCTCTTTAACAATATTCTGACTGAAGCAGTCTCCGTACAAAATAATATATCGACAGAATGAACAGGACATCCTGCAAATGCCAACAGTCTCTCTCTGAAATTCGTCTTTGTACAGTCAAAAGATCCTGGTTTCTTTTGTACTTACTGGTTGCCCTCTTTCTCATCCAATTCAATGGAGCGGAAACTGCTTCCAGAAGCAAGGTTACCAAGATTGGTGCTATTGTCGATGTCACTTCTCGTATGGGGAAGGAACAGAAGACGGCCATGGAAATTGCGGTCCAAAACTACAATAATAACTCCAGATACCATCAGGTCGCTCTTTACTTCCAGCACCCGGTAGGCGGCCCCATCCAAGCTGTTTACGCAGGTATTGTCCAGCTCTTTGATGCCTTTGTATTTTTTGGGCAATTTGTCCTGAGCTTTTAGCATAGAGTTAACAGCAGTGGGATTTGAATCGATTACTGAATAATTCTATATATGAGCTGTGTCAAACAAAGATTTTAACTACTATGTCAAGTTTCTGAACAATTTTTTTTGGTTTTTTGTCTTCATGCAAATATGCGTTGGCAAAACATAGAACCATTGAAATGTTCAATTGATCTAGCTTTTGAACCACGTAAATATAAGCAGTAAGATTTAACATAGGACTTACTGTTTGTGCGCATCATATCAAACAAGGGTAAAATTTTAAAGATTAAACTAAGGGATGACGTCCTAGGATAGATTCTTGTATTTCCTAGATTCATTGGAAAGTATTTGAAATTTGCATGCAGCTGAGGACCTGATCAAAGAGAAAGAAGTGGAAGTGATTATTGGCACGAATACATGGGAGGAAGCAGCTCTAGTTTCTGAAATTGGAACAAGAGCTCAAGTTCCAATTCTTTCATTTGCAGCCCCACCAATTACACCCCCTTTAGCTCTCCTCCGCCGGCCTTTCTTGGTGACAATGGCAAGTGATGGCGCTGAACAAATGAGATGCATCGCAGCCCTCATTCATTCTTACAGTTGGAGAAGGGTTGTGGTGATTTATGAAGACAATATTCATGGAGATGAATCTGGGAATTTAGCTTTTCTATCTGAGAAACTACAGGAGTTTGGCTCGGTGATTGAGTACCATTTAGTTCTTCCATCATTTTCTTTTTCAACAAATCCTGAGAAGGTTGTTCAAGATGAACTTATTTATTTGGTAAAGACAGTACAAAGTCGGGTTTTCATTGTTCTCAAGTCATCTTTGTCTATGGTACATTATCTATTTAGGGAAGCCAAGAAGATGGGTCTCCTAAGCAGGGATACAGCGTGGATAGCTTCCAACACCATTTCAGATTTCTTGGACACTTTCGACGGTTCTGCTTTTTCTTCCATGGAAGGAATTCTAGGAATTAGGACTTACTATTCTGCCGATAGAGCTTATAAGAAGTTTGAAGCACAGTTCCGGCAGATTTTCCGATCAGAGCATCTAGAGGAATATGAGTTTCAGCCTGGATTTGATTCTCTAAGAGCATATGATAGCATTAAAATTGTTACTCGGGCCATCAAGAAAATAAGTGGTAAGACCAGTAGTCCCAACTTGTTGCTAAATAGTATATCAGATAGCAATTTCTCTGGTCTGAGCGGCAAAATAAATTTCAAAGAAGGAAAGCTGTCTCATGGTAATATATTAAGGTTTGTAAATTTAGTTGGAAAGAAGTATAAAGAGCTAGACTTTTGGCTTCCAGGTATTGGGTTCTCAAAATCCCTGATTGCAGAAAATGGCAGGGAAATATACGGAGGCAATAATGTTAGCAGTCTGCTGATTTGGCCAGGAGATCTCAAGGAGCGCAACCCTAAGGGATGGGAAATGCCTACGGATGCTAAGGCATTGAGAATAGTTGTTCCAAGAAGAACAGCATTTGAGAAGTTTGTAACATTTCCAGCTGGCAACAAGACTCCGAAAGGTTTCTGCATTGACATTTTCAATGAAGTGCTAAAACGTTTAGGTTATTCTCTACCTCATGAAATTTTCAGCCATACCGGTTCCTATGATGAAATGATCCAGAAAGTTTATGATAAAGTAAGCATTCCTCACGCTAAAGGGCTCGGTATAGTGTTAAAGGAAGTTAAGTCACAATATGCACAAGGCAGGCAATAGTAGGGCCACTTCTATGCATGGTCTGCACATTCTGCTGGCAGCCACAATATTTTTCTCAGCTGCGCAGTCCAAATTTCCCTTTTTTGATCCCACTTTTTATATGAATGGAATTTATTTTGACAGCTCCATGACTTGGCCTCAAGTTTCCATTGTCAATAATATGCTTTAGTTGAAATTCCAATACAATATTCAGTATGAATTAACCTGTTAAAAACTCCGAGAACCAACAATAAGTGTACATAAATTTACCTTCAGATTTTCGTGGTGGCTTGTCTTTGGCTTATACATATCAAACAAGTTGACATGAATTTTACCTTTTTTATTCTTTTTTTTTCCTCTTTTCGGTTTCTTATTTGTTTGGAATGTCTCTGACTAATATTGCTTTTGCTTGTCTCTTGTTGTCCTCGCTAACGGAAGGCTTATGATGCTGCTGTTGGTGATATAACCATCCTAGCAGAAAGAACCAGATATGTTGAGTTTACTCAGCCATATGCAGAGTCAGGATTGTCCATGATAGTTCCAGCTAAACCGGAAGATTCAGCATGGATATTCATGAAGCCCTTCAGCTTCAAAATGTGGATAATGTCCGGCGTTATTCTCGTTTACACAGCGGTTATGGTTTGGTTCCTCGAGCACTATTCCAATCCTCAATTTAAGGGTCCGTGGAAGTACCAAATTGGCACCACCCTTTGGTTCACATTCTCATCTCTTTTCTTTGCTCACAGTAAGTATTAAGTTCCAAAGTTCATACACCTGGGACTACAAATTCTCATTGTGGAAGTGGACTGTGCATTATTACTTCTACTTAAGTTCTAATTGTAACTCTTTGCAGGGGAGAAAATAAATAGCAGCCTCGCCCGAGTGGTTGTTATATTGTGGTTTTTCATCGTATTTATCTTAACTTCAAGCTATACAGCTGGATTGACATCAATGCTCACTGTGCAACGAATAGAACCAGATTTTTCATATGTAGACGATCTAAGGAGGGAGAATCTAAATGTTGGTTGTGATAATGATTCCTTTGTCAAGAACTACCTTCAATTTGTACTTGATTTAAAACCGGAAAGAATCAAAATCATAGACAGTGAACACAAATACACCACAGAATTTGAAAGAAACAGCATAGCTGCTGCCTTCCTTGAACTCCCGTATGAAAAAGCTTTCCTCAACAAGTACTGCAAAAGTTATGCTAGCACTGATGCAATCTACAGATTTGGAGGCTTCGGATTTGTAAGTAGTTATCTTACGTTTTGATTTTCATTAGATATTATCAAAGATTAGAAATATCACACTCCGTCATAAAAACCACTTGACTTGTACCATCTTTATTTCTTGCAGAATTTGGATATCTAACAATGTATTTTCCGCACTCGCAGGCATTTCAAAAAGGCTCTCCTATTGCTGCTGATTTTTCTAGGGCAATTCTAGACCTATCCGAAGATGGAACACTGAATAAATTGCTAGATTACTGGTTTGCTCCCTCACCTGAGTGTGCAGCCAGCAAAAGTGATGACAGTATTGAGAGCTTGGGACTCCACAGCTTCTGGGGTCTTTATATTATATACATCACCATATCTACTCTCTGTTTCCTAATATTTCTTATTCGCTTAGCCAAGAATTTTCCACGTCGTCAACAAGTAACAGAAGAAAATAATCCTACTCCGATTGACAGCACCGCTCAGAATCAGAATACAGTGATTGAACTTGCAAGAAATTTTGGCTCCTGAGAGAAAAGAAAGGTTCCAAGGAGCAATAAGTTTTGTTCAAAACCCAGGTTCAAGTGAATGGAACTCACGGAGGTGGGAAATGGTCAGCACGTCTGACACATCAGAAAAATTTCAAGTTTCGTGAAACGCTCTGATTCTAACTTGGGAAAATTAAGGGAGAGAAAAAAAGAGCCAACATGGGCCACGATCAAGGTTCCTGTTACTGAGTGTTTTGATTAACTCCAGGTATAAAGTAGTCTTTAACTTAACAAATCGGGTATAGAAAAGCTCAATATATTAACGTATGTAAAGGTATTTTTGTTTTCTGTCTTCAAGCCCTTAATAAATTCTTTTATATTCTTTATGTAAAGTTCAGTTATTGAAAAAAGAATTATGGGTGACATGCCTTGTAATTAAGCTACTGAGAAAAATTGGGTGAAGGAAACAAAGCACCAAATGTTGCTTATTAAGCTCAGGAATGGATATAATTTCTGCACATTGAGAGAATCTCGCTGATTGACGTGAATGATCGTTATGGAGGTTGGTCTAAGTCAAAATTTAGTGCAGTAGAAATAAGTGGAGTTTTTGAAATAAAAAATGATAAAAAAGTTGTATTATTTCTCATAAAGTTAAGGTTTTATATTTATTTATATAAATAATTATTAAAATTGTTGAAAATTTTTTATATTTTAAAGATAATGAGAGATTGTTGGAGTTTTTAAAATAAAAAATAATAAAAAATTATAGGTATAAAACTATATAATTATTAATTTAATTGTTATAAATAATTTTTTTTATGTATATATATTGTTAGACGTGATTTAAAATAAATATTTCTAGAATGTGTTCTAAATATTATGGTGGTTGGATTTAAGGTTATTACTTGAAATTTAATAAGTAATTATTTTATAATAAATGATAAAAAAAAAATTGTGTCTCGTACGATTGAACTCATGATATCAAAGGTGGCTATTATCAAAAGTTACCACTATTTTTATAAATATCAATAGTTTATTATTTATTTTACATTTAAAAAAATTTCATTTTTTTTATTAAAATTTTTAATATTGTATTAAGAATCATATTACTTATAATATTACTATAAAAATATTATAAATAATTTAAAAAGTAATTTAAAAAATATATAAACTTCTTAAGGGTTTGATTTCAATAATACAATTTACAATTAAATATACTTCATTTTATCCTATGAGAAAATTTACATAAACTTATATTGTAAATTAGTAAGAACAAATTTTATCTTAAAAGAAAGTGACATTAGAAACAAGATATGAAACAATTTCTTTCAATTTCTAGTACAATTCACAATTTGCATAAAAATTTTAAGACAAAATTATCGCACTATGATTGAAATATTGAAAGAGTTAACTTCTAATTTTGTTAAATTAGAAACATTTGATGGAGGAAACTTTATACACTAACAAAAAATAGTTCATTTTTTGTGAGTGTCATTACAAGTGACTTATGTTCTAAGTATTATAAAAAATGAGACTATTTTTGATACAAGAAAGAGACAAAAATGAGAGATAGATGATGAGATATGCAGAGGATATATCATGAATATAATGAGTGATTCATTATTCAACATCTACTATAAATTTAAAATTGAAAAAGAACTATAAGAGAAATTAAAGATAAAATATATGCAAGAAGATACAACAAGTAAGAAATTTTTTCTCTTTAAATTTAATAATTATAAGATAATTGATTATAGACTAGTAATGAAACAATTTACTAAAATTGAGAGAACACTTAGTCACTTTTCACAACCCAAGATGTTTACGGATGAAACCATTGTTGTGAGGTCAATGATAGACAAGTTGCCTTCTTCATTGAAAGATTTCAAGAGAAGCTTAAAGTATAAAATAGAGAATATTTCTCTTGAAAATCTTACTAATCATTTTCATGTAGAAAAAGAGTTTCACATGAAAGAAGAAAACAAAGAGCAAGTCTCTCATATTTTAAATGTGCATGTAGTTAAGAAAAGATAATCAAACAAGTCCCTTAACAAGAGGAAGAGTTAATCTAATGATGAAAAAAAGTAATATAAAAGGTAGAAGAAAAATGACAAATGTCAATTCTGTTAGAAAGGAGGACATTATAAGTATGAGTATTGACTTTTCAAAAAAAAAAGGAAAGGAAAAACAAGCTTATACTGGAGCAATAAATAAGAAAATGATTGCTATGATCACAATGATCAATTTAGTGGAAGATGACAATCCATGGTGGATTGATTGTGGAGCTACTTGACATATTTGCAAGAATGAAAGCTTTTTAAAGGATTGAAACTAGTAACTAATGGTATTGTTGTATACATAAGAAATTCTACTACAGTTCTTGTTATAAGAATTGGGAAAGTAGAATTGCAATTCACCTTTGGGAGAGTTATTACTCCAACAAATGTATTTTATGTTTTAGAAATTAGAAAAAATATGGTTTTAGGTAGTCTCTTGAACAAATATGAGTTTAAACTTGTATTTGAGACTAATAATTTTGTCTTTTCAAAAGGAGGTATATTTATGGGAAAAAGTTACCTTTGTGATCAAATGTTCATACTCAATATTGATACAAATAATAATAATAATAATAATAATCATATTTCTACTTATATTATTGAACATTCTTATTTATGACATAATATATTAGGTTATATAAATTTCAAAAAGTTACAAGACATGGTTAAATTAGAATTATTACCACATTTTGATACATTTAAAAGAAAATACACAACTTGTATGTTAGCAACAATAACTAGAAGTGTATTTCCAAACATCTAGAGATCTTCAAATACGTTAGAATTAATTTATAGTGATGTGTGTGATTTGTATAACATACCATCATTAAGAGGTAAAAGATATTTTGTGAGATTTATTGATGATTATCCTATATTTTGCCATGTTTATTTATTGTATACTAAAAATGAAGTTTTTGAAAAATTCAAAATCTATAAATCTAAAGTTAAATTACAATATGAATCTATTATTAAATACTTATGATCTGATAGAGGAGGAGAATATTATGATGTTGTATTTTTTGAGTTTATAAGAATCATTCATCAAACAACTACTCTTTATACACCATAATAGAATGGTATTGTTGAATGCAAAAATTGAACATTGATGGAAATGGTCAATGTCATGTTGTCAAATTCAGACTTAAACCATGAATTTTTGGGTGAGACATTGCTTACAACATGCCACATTTTGAATAGAATTCAAATTAAAATGAATAAAATAACCCTATATAAGTTATGAAATAAAAGAAAGCCAAACCTTAATTACTTAAGAGTTTAAGGCTATAGAGCAATTGTTAGAATTCTTGAACCCAAAAGAAAAAAATTAGGTGAAAGGGAAATTGAGTGCATATTTTTGGGATATGCACACAATAGTAAAACCTATCAATTCATGGTCATAGAACTTAATAACTTTATGTTTGTTAATACAATCAAAGAATTAAGGGATGTTATTTTTAATGAAAATAGGTTCATATCTACTTCTAAAATTTCAAAAAAGAAACAAGTTCTTGATAAGGAAAATGATGCATTGGAAAAAGGAAATGGAAATGATAAAGTCATTGAACTTTATAGGAGCAAACGAACAGGGAAAGAAAAGTCTTTTGGTTCTGATTATTTTATTTTTTTAATAGAAGGAATAAGAGAATAAGTAAGGAATTAGATTTCCTATTGCTTCAATATTAAGGATGATTTCAAGAAATTTAGTGAAGTGATAAAATCGCAAGATATTGTGTTTTGAAAGTAAGCAATAAATGATGAGATGGATTTAATTATGAGTCATAAAACTTGGAAATTAGTAGACCTCTTAATTGGCACAAAGCCAATTGGATTTAAATGGATTTTCAAAAGGAAAATGAATGTTAATGGAACCATTGATAAGTTTAAAGTTAAGTTGGTTACAAAAGTCTTTACACAAAAGTATGATGTTAATTATTTTGAATATACTCACTAGTGGCTAGAATTGCCACAATCAGAATACTTATTGCACTTGCCTTAATTCATAGCCTAGTAATTTATCAAATTGATGTGAAAATAACATTCCTAAATGATGAATTAGAAGAAGAAGTGTATATAAAGCAACTTGAGGGATTTGTTGTGCCTGGTCAAGAGAAAAAAGTGTGTAAATTGGTTAAGTTCTTATATGGACTAAAACAAGCACCTAAGCAATGACACTAAAAATTTGATTAGGTGGTACTTGCTAGTAGATTCAATATTAATGAATCAAACAAATGTGTTAATAACAAGATTGAAAAAGGAAAATGTGTCCTTATTTGTTTATATATAGATGACATATTGATTTATGCGATTGGCTTAAAACATGTCAAAGTTACCAAAATGTTTTTGTCTAGTAATTTTGATATTAAAGACATAGGTGAAGCAAATGTCATCATTGGAATTAAAATCTTATGAGATCAAAAGAGTATAATGCTTTCTCAATCACATTACATTGAAAAAGTTCTGAGTAAGTTTAATCATTTAGATTGTATTGTAACTTCCACCCTATTTGAACTCAACATGAATTTTACCAAGAATGTTAGAATTCAAGTATTTCAATTGGAATATATCAAGGTGATAGGATGTGTAATGCATGCAATGACATGTATAAGGCCAGACATATTCTATGTAGTTGGCAAAATGAGTAGGTACATAAGTAATCCAAGTGACATGCATTAGTATGGAGTAATAGAATCTTAAAATACCTAAAGAAAATAAAGAATTATGACATAAGTTATACTAGTTACTCTTTTACTTTAAAAAAAGACTTAAATGCTAGTTGGATCGTTGATAAAAAGGATCATGCTTCAATTAGTGAATGGATCTTTATACTTGGTAGAGGTGTAATTTCTTGGGGTTCTAAGAAACAAACTTGCATAGCAGATTCCACAATGGCTATATAATTTGTAGTATTAGCTTCAACAAGAAAACAACTAGAATGGTTAAGGAATTTGTTTTATGAAATTCCTTTATGCAAAAAGCTAATAACAACTATTTATATACACTATGACAATGCTACGATGTTAGCAAAAGTATATAGTCAAGTATATAATGGTAAGTCTACACATTTAGGATTGAGACACAGTTATGTGTGAGACTTGATTTCGAATGGAGTAGTCACAATATATTTTGTGAGATCAAGTCAAAATATGGCTAATCTTTTAACAAAAGGATGAATAAGAGATATATTAAATAAGACATTAAGAGGGATGAGTCTTAAACCCATAAATACAAATCACCCATGATGGAAACTCAACTTAACACTTAATACAACGTCAAGTCTTGAGTTTAATGAGTCAAAGTATATCATTAGTGTGATTGAAGTATTATACAAATTATTTCCATCCCAAGGTCACATAGTGCTTGATACTTACAGTTAAATTAGAAGTATGAGTTTAAGACTCTCAACAAACTTGATAGGGTGCTTTATAGCAGGGGCCCCAATCTGCCTATATAAATGTGAAATGTTTAGGTTGTTCTAATAAGTTAAAGCGCTTAACTTTAAAATATTCATGAAAAGGATCTGGACACAATGACCATTAATATGTCAACTATTTAAAAGAGAAGTATAATATTGTACAGTCATTTGTGTGAATTGGTTCTATAACTTGTCAATAAGAATAGGTGGTTCAAAACTTGTTTACCATATTATTTAGACTTTTTATAATGTACTTTTTACTATGTAAAGGTTCAATTTGAAAAATACTTTTATTTATGCAAATGACTATCAAAATTGTTGATAATCCTTTATATTTTGAAAATGGCGGGGGATTGTTAGAGTTTTCAAAATAAAAAATGATAAAAAGTTGCATTACTTGGGTTTTGAACCTAGGTGGGTTGTATGGGTGCAAAACCAAACAACCAGTAGTATAATTTTCATGGATAATTATTTATTATGTCTAATCATTAATAAACATGACTGAAAATAAATAACTAAAAATTGTGTTTGATGAGTTTTGAACCTAAGACCTTTAGGATGCATCCTAAAAGTTATGACTACTGGACTAAAGGGTAATGACTTGGAAGTTAGCAAGTAATGCCTTTTGGAATTTAAACTCATGACCATTTAATGAATGGTCAAGTTCTTAACTGCTGGACCAAAGGTGATCATTATCAAAAATTATTACAAATATCAATAGTCTATCATTTGTTTTACATATGAAATTTTTTTTTTCTCTCGTAAAACCTTTAATATTCCATTAAGAATCCTATTTTTTATAATATTACTACAAAAATATTATAAACAATTTAGAGAGTAATTTTGAAGATACTTAAATTTCTCAAGGGCTTGATTTTAATAGTGCAATCTGTAATTAAGTGTATTTCATTTTATCCTACGAGAAAATTCGTATAAAATTCTATTACAAATTAGTGAGGACGAATTTTTTCCTTAAGAAAAGTGGCATTGGATATACGACTTAAAACAATTTCTTTCAATGTCCAATATAGCCCACAATTTGTACAACAATAAAGAGATGTTAAAAGGTGTTGAATAAGAGTCTGATGTCAACATTATAATACTTAATGGTAAAGGGAGACAATGAGAATACAAAGATAGAAAGTGATGTGTGAATGAGAGACATATGAGATATTAACAAGAGCTTTAGTAGATAGAGGGAAAGAGTCCCTCTATTTACCATAAAGGAGCCTATAAATGACTATAGTGTGTATCAAACTCAAAGTAGACCCGTTTTGTGGTTGAATTAAGGAGAATTATATCCTAAGGTCTAAAAAGCCCAATTTAGTTTTTGATTACATGGTTTCTTAAAAAATAGTCTTTACTTAACTATTGAATTTAGGCTAAATAGTTTGATGCCAAACTTAGAGTTGAATATATTAGAATCTAGGATCTTATGGAAAGGAAGCTTAGGGGTGCGTGAAGTAGTAGCTTGGGGGCACATGAAGTAGGAGCCTAGGTACTCATAAAATGAGAGCATAAAAGCTTGTGAAATAAGATGCTAGAAGCTCACAAAAAAGGTGCTTAAGGGCTTGTCTCCAACTTTACATTATGTTTTAATTCAACCACATTGGCAATATCTTTACCTAGGCCCTGCAAGAATCGACCCATGGTTGTTAGAGCTAGTTCACAATATCTACATTATGTTTATTAGTTGTAGCAACACATTAAAAGCCTACACAATCTATGATGTAAATATTGGAAAAGTGCTATTTAGAAGAGATATGGAATTCAAAGAAGATAACTTGGAATCATGATATCTAAAAAATGAACACCTTTAAGATCTTCTTGATAAAGTTCAACATCTTGTTATTGATGATTTTGACACTTTTAATAGGGAGTTTGATGAAGATTTCTTTTTTCATAGGAAGTAAACCTCTCTTTGATGTAAATGAGAGGAACAATGTTGCTATGTTAGAGCTAGTTTAATATATGAAAGTCTCATAACATGTTATGCAAGAAGAGATCAATTAAATTAAAAGACTCAAACAAGGATTCTAGTAAAAAGATTAAAGAACATGAACGCCATTAGTGTAAAATGAGTTTACAAAGACAACTAAATGCAAATGGTTCTATGAACAAATTAAAGTAAGACTGGTTACAAAGAATTACTAAAAGTAGTTTGGAGTGAATTTTTCTAAAAGCTTTGGACTAGTAACAAGGCTTCACACCATCAAATTTTGTACTCTTGTATCATAAAAGAGCTAGCTAGTGTATCAACTTGACGTCAAACTTGCATTTCTCAATAAAAGTGTCAGAGGAAGAGATCTTTTTCAAACAATAAGAATGCTTTGATAAGAAGGGAAAAGAGACTAAACTAAAGTGCGTCATCTAAACAAGTTCCTAAGCAAGCACTTGGGGCTTGGCATATCAATATTAATTGTCACTTGCTGTAGTTTGGGTTTGTTAAAAGCAAAAATGAAGTCATTATGTTTGTAAAAGGTAAAAAAGTCAGTTGTTCATTATCTTACTTTATATTGATGACCTTTTGGTCATTCAAAGCTATCTTAAGCCAGTTTAACACTTGAAAGATAAAATGGAGAAAGCATTTGAGATGACAAATTTTGCAAAAATCCCTTTTCTCTTAGGACTAGAAATTCAACAAATTGATCTTGGTAAATTGATCAATCAAGCTAAGTATGCCAAAAAAGTTCAAAATGGACATTTGTAAACTATCCACTTATTAATGCTAAAACTATAAACTGGTCAAAGATGATGGTGCAAAAAAGATTAATTAAGGCATTTACACGAGCCTTTGTTGAATGTCTATTGTATTTGACAGCATCAAGAGTAGACATTATGCATTCAACAAGTGTATTATCCAAATTCATGAATACTTTTATTGAGCTGAATTTGAAAGATACAAAAGGGTTGTCAAGATACATTTGAGGGACAAACAATACTTTAGTGTATATTTTCACTATTGGATCAAGAACATTTTCCTAGAATTCATGAATGCAAAGAATTATGGCATAGTCTACAATTTAAGAAAAGTATCTTTTTTCCATAATAATAGTTAACCAAGCCATTGTCTCAAGAAAATGATATTTGATTTAAATTAGAAACCAACTAAATCAACCTCAATTTATTGTGATAACTAATTCATAATTCCTATGTTATGGAATCTTGTGAATTAGACATGATAAAACACTTTAAGATTAGACTTCATTTCATTAGAGAAACTTGAAATGAAGGTGAAATGAAATTGGTATATTGTGATGTAGAAAACCAACTTACTAATATCCTTCCTAAGGCACTACCTAAGTTTATATTAGAGTTTCTAAAAAGAAGTTTGATTTGCAATGTAGAAGTCCTAGAAGTCCTAGGGAGTGATGAACTTAGTCCTCTAGCATTGCACTTACTAGAAAAGTCCTTTATAGGTAAATTGTTTTTAAAATTCATTTAAGTTAGTTGTTGTTTTGAAGATTAAGAGTTGTTACTCCAAAACAGATGGCCTGTAATTGTTTTTTTCAATTTCTTTTAGCTAGCATATGATGTAACTAAGCTTATGACCATATTAGTCGTTTTTGTTTACTTAAGCAAGTTTGTAAAAATTAAAAATTTTGCTTAGAAAAGTATGTTACTATTAGGTTAAGTTAAGTAGTTTTCTTAAGGTATTATGTAAGCATGCTCTTTATATAATAATGTAATTTTTGAAAGTTTCTTACTTAGGGAGACATTGTATATGAATAAAATGCGTTAATCTCTAATTTGTCTCTTAATTCTTTTTCTTTTTTTGGAAAGTTTCTACAATTACACAAAATGCTAAAATTCATTCTCTTGATCAAAGACATATTTTATGTTCAAAGGCATTTTCTTGGAATTTTTACAACCCATTATATTCCTTAAACAAATATGCTACAATTACATTAGTTTCTTGGTTACACATTTACAAGAATCATAAGATGTATTAACAAGTTGTCTTTATTATATGCATGTAATCATGCTACAATGTTTCATTATTAAAAGGCTAATCAAGGTAAGGCATATCTCCAGTAAAATGTTATGACTAGTCTCTCCATGTATAAAATTCATTTCATCTTATCTTTCTTATCAATTTTTCCATTGACCAAGTA
Organism: Kandelia obovata; assembly: GCA_021464305.1. NCBI lineage: Eukaryota > Viridiplantae > Streptophyta > Magnoliopsida > Malpighiales > Rhizophoraceae > Kandelia > Kandelia obovata. The sequence goes on along the minus strand of CM038485.1, from coordinate 2,034,218 downwards.
TCCTCCTTTGCTTTATCCCTTTCATATTCTTTATGTTTTCATAAGATTATTGAATTTATATGGTTAAACATAACATTATACTTATTAGCATTTTAAATTTTAGCAATAGGGAAAAACTCAATTACACAATTCAACTTTAACAATTATAAATCATGGAAGATACGACAATTTCTTTTTCAACATCAAGAATCTTTACTAAATCAATTTTGGCAATAAGGCAACTGGGTTTTTTTAATAACTCTTTCTTTAAGAAGTTATGCTTTATTTTTTAGTAATCATTGCATGTCAAAATTTAAAGGTATTTTCTTTATTTATAAAGGTGTCCCTTTCAATTAGAATCTTTAAAGAATATTCACATTTTGCTTCCTTTAAACATCACCTAAAGTGTTGAAATATCTTTGGAAACCTATGTTAATGGCCTTTTGTTTGGCACTATTCCAAAATCACAATTAATCAATTTTGAAAATTACATTAAAGTTGAATTAGGGGTCTTAGAAGTGTTCACATTTAGCCAACTTATTGATGTCTTCAATAGTCTAAGTTTTATCTAAACCTAATATTAGAAATACATACAAATTTATATTTAAGTATTGATAAAGGAGTAACAAGACAACTATGTAAGAAAAATACATACTGGTGACAATCTCATGTAACTTTCCTTTTATTTGTTATTATTAAAGCAAATGAGAGTTTTTCTAGAGAATCTAGAAGAAAAAGAACCAACAACAATGGTAAAAATAATAATTACAAAATTGTGATTCTTATGTAATGAGATTTTTGTGTAACTAGAAGTCAAATATCTAGTTAGTTGTGAAATGATGTAAAGTGATCGTGATCCTTAAGTTTAGGAAAAGTAAAAAGCAAATTCTTGTACTAGTTGTTGCCTAATACAAAATTTGATTTTGTTACAGTAATCAAAATAGTATGTAATGTTTCTTTAAAAGAAACTATGTTGTACCAATGAGTTGTTTTGCCATTCTTTAGCAAATAATTTAGTTTTTATTCTTTTCTTTCATGAATAAATAATATTAGAGCTCCATTGATCTTAAAGGGCCATAAAAAAAAAGTGAAAGAGAGACATATCAGCAAAAATCCAAAAAAAAAAAAAAAGCAAAAAAGAAAACCATAGAGCAAGTGGCTTTCAATCATGTTTCCCTCCCAACACCTTTAGTTTTTATAGGAACTAATTACTATCTATGGGCAAGAAAGATAAAGGTTTATCTAAGAATTTATAATCTTTAGAATATAAAGGAGAGAGGAGGAAAGCCTCTAACTCTGCTTAAGAACCCCATTTTAAACTATATTAAGCACCATAAGGAGGACAACTTAAAAAAGTTTAAGGCCCTTACTTGCATACACTTATCTCTCTTAAAAAATAATTTTTGCTATGAGATAGAAAAAGAAGCTTGGGATAAACTTAAAGTTAAGTTTTATAATAGTGATCAAACTAAACAAATGAAGCTCTTGAATTTAAAGAGTGAGTTTGAGATGTTAAGGATGAAAAACACTAATTCACTCAATGATTACACTTTTAAGTTGTTGGAAGTGGTAAATTATATCATATTGATAAGAAAAGAGATCACTAATCTGAAGATTATGAAGAAAGTCTGCTTGAGAAGTTTGGCATTCTTTTCTCAATGGCTTAAAGATTTTAGCCAAATCTAATGTGATCTATGGTGATATGGGAGTTGGCAAAGATTGAATAGTTCATAGTTTTGGGCCAATTATTCATTTAAGAGACAAGATTCTTCAAGTAGACCTAAAATTTCCTTTTAAAGAGAATACAACAAGTATGGAAAGACTAAAGACTAAAGTGACAGAGTTAGAGCTTGTATTAAACACATTACTTATTTGCTTAGAGGATAATGCATGAATGCACTTACTTAGATTAAAGTGATTGTAAGAGTTTATTTCTAGCTTTTTTCTTCAAATTTCAATTAGTTTATGTTAGTTTAGGCTCTTACTCAATAAAGGTGTAAAACTTAACTCATATATATTGATTTCTTATGTTTTATTTTACATCTAATTTTATAGCTAATTAATAGCAGCCCTAATTTTCTCATTTTACGGTTGTCTTAGCTACATTTTACTTTAATTCTCATCTAAGTAATTTATTTGTTTAGTATCAAATTAATAATTAATTCTTATTACTCTTCATTTTTTTATTTAAGGGTCTTGCGAATCAAACTAATTTCTTCTTGTTTATGGATAATTTCTTATCAAACAAGGGGTTATTAGTTTTTTTTTTATTATTTTTTTTCTTTTTGTTAAATCATAAACTATCTCAAAAAAAATAATCGTTATTTTAAATTTTCTTAAACGCAAGTACAAACAAGTATATGATTTTTAGGTGCATGATATTGGTATCAAAAACATGTAAAATGGGCAACAAGTAATGTAACTAAATCAGTAAAGTTCTTAAAAGTCTTTTCTTATGTTGTTAAGTATAAAAAGGGAGATGTAATTGCAGTGGTAGATGCACTATCATTGAGGTATGCTCTAATCTTATTGTTGAACGCTAAGTTAATGGATTTTGGTCAATATTTAAATGATCTAAACTTTGCTTTTATTTACTTGTCTAATGAAAAAAGCAGTTAATGGATTTTATAGGCATAAAAGGTACTTGTTCAAATCTGGAAGATTTTGTATTCCTAATGGATCTACTAAAGAACTTTTAGTAAGGGAGGTGCATGGTGGAGTTTTATTTAGATACTTAGGTGAAAAAAAAATTGGAGAGTTGATTAAAGTACTTTTTTATTGGTTAGGGATGATTATAGATTTATATTATGTGATAGAAAGGCACATGTCTTATAAAAAGAGAAAGAGTAAAAAGGCTATTCATGAGTTTTATATGTTATTACCTATTCCAGATCCACCTTAGGTTGATTTGAGTATGAATTTTGTACTTGGATTGTCAAGGATACAAAGAATGAGGGATTTAGTTATGGTAGGTGTTAATAGGTTATCAATGATGTCTCACTTTATAGCTTGTCACAAAAACAATGATACTTTTTATGTGGAAAATTTATTCTTTTAAGAAATTATGAGATTGCATGGAATACCAAAGAGTATAATGTTTAATCGAGATGTTAAGTTTTTGAGTTACTTTTGGAAAACCTTATGGAAGAAACTTGGCACGAGGCTACTTATTAGCACAAGTTGTCATCCTTAAATAGATGGACAAATTAAAGTGGTAAATTTTACATTTTCTTCTTTACTTAGAACAATTGTTAATAAGAATTTGAAGAATTGGGGCAATTACTTAGCTTTTGTTGAATTTGCATATAATAAAAGTGTGCATAGTGGAACTAAGTATTCTCTTTTTAAGGTGGTTTATGGATTTAATCTTGTTACCCGACTTGATTTAGCACCATTTTCAACCAATAAGAAAATGTGTTTGGATGGCAAAAAAAAGGCTAAATATTTAAAATTTTACATGAAAGTGTCAAACAATAAATAGAAAAATGAAATGAGACTTATGAGAAAGCAATTAATAAAGGGAGCAAATTAATTTGGTTTGTTCCATGTGATCTTGTGTGGATTTATCTTCAAAAAGAAAGATTTTTGAGCTAAAGGAAGTCCAAGCTTATGCCTCGAATAAATGATCCTTTCAAAGTGTTAAAAAGGGTAAATGATAATACCTATAAGATTGATTTGTTAAGTAAATATAATGTATTAGCCATATTTAATTTGAGGGATCTATCGCCTTACTTGAAGGATAATGAGGATTCAAGTTTAAGGGCAAATCCTATTTAACTTAGGGAAGATGATGTAATTAATAATAATATTGGGGCTATCCAAAGTCATATGGTTTATAGTTTTGGGCCAATTACTCATTCAAAAGTCAAAAATTTTTGAACAATCATGCAATTGGTTATTAAAAAGAATGCGACATGTATGGAGAGTTTAGAGACCAAAGCAAAGGAGTTCGAGTTGACATTGATCATATTGCTCACTTGCTTGGAGGATTAGGCATGAATGGGTTTACTCGAATTAAAGTGATTACAAAAGTTTTTTTTTAGCTTATTTTTTCTTGTTTTAATTAGTTTATATTAGTATAAACTCTTAATTAAAAAGGATGTAAAACCCAACTCATTTGTGTTTATTTTCTATATTTTAAGTTCTATTTTGTAGCTAATTAATAACAACCATAATTTTCTTTTTTTATTGTAATGTTAGCTACTTTTTACTATTGTTCCTTATTTTAGGGATTAAGAAATGTTTTGAAAGAAAAGTTTTGGAGAATAGTATTAAAAGTACAACTTGCATTTTATCCTAATTTTTATCTAAGCAATTTATTTGTTTAGTGACAAATTAACAATTTGATTTTATCACTCTTCCTTCTTTTATCTAATGGTCTGACAAATCAAACTAGTTTCTTTTTATTTGTAGCAAATTTCTTATCATCAAATTATAAACTATTTTAAACAAAATAATCGTTACTTCAAATTTCTCTGAACACAAATATAAACATATCTTTAATTTTTTAGCACACAACAATATCCCTCTATCATAATTTATTAGAATTTTTAAAGCTCAAAAACAGAAAAGAAGTATGAGAAGTGAAGGTAGTGTTTAAGTTGCATTACAAGCTAAGTTAAAGATGAAGTCTTAAACATCAAGGAAAGGTAAGAAAGCTATAAGTTATAAGTGAGCAATCCAACAAAGGAAGAAACTTGAAACTAGAAAGGGCTGAGGAAAAGCGAAAATGTTCCACCATACTTTACTTGTAAAAGAACAAATTATGCAAGAGATGATTGTTATTAAAAAGGAAAGGTTGAAAGCATATTTTGCTCCAAGTTTGGACACATTAAGAAATGCTACAAAAAGAAGTAGCAATAAGTAAATAAAGCATACTAAGGTAATAAACTCATAAAGCAAAAGTTTATTGAAGAAGAAGTAAAGGTTAAGCAATTATTAGTTGCTCAAAAGATGAATGAAGTTGAGAATTAAAGTCTTGGTTCTTAGATAATGACTACACTTATTGCATGACTAACCATATTGAGCTCTTTAGTGAGTTAAAACTAATCATTAATATAATGAATATTAACAATGGTAGGAAAATTACAATTACGAGTAAGATTACTGTAGCCATTAAAACCACTTTAGGTACTCTGTCTATTTTAATGTTCTTTTAGTACCAAAATTAGATTAGAATTTATTGAGTGTTAGACAAAATGATTCAAAAGGGCTATATTTTATTTATTAAAGATAAAAGAACTATGTGATTTATGATCTAGTGGAGTAGAGTTTGCTACAATTCCTATGCAAAATAAAAGTTTTTCCTTGAAGTTGAGTTCTATTTAGTTCCTTGAACATAGGAGCAGTAGAGTTATTGATGACTCCAAGTTACGACATAAAAGAATTGAGTATCATAACATTAAATTAATTTAGTCTACATCGAGAAATGAACTTTTAAATGACTTTCCTATTATAAAAACGTGTTTTGATGTGTGTGAAAGTTATGAGCTAGGTAAGCAACACATATCTCCTTTTTTAATTTTGGAGTTTAGAGGGCCAAAAAGAAGATTAAACTAGCCCATTTTGATGCTTGTGGACCTATGAAAACAAAATCTCTTAATGGTAGCAAATATTTTCTTCTCTTCATTGATGATTACTTAAGGATGGCTTGAGTTTATTTCCTAAAGCAAAACCGAGACTCAAAGTGGTTGCAATTTTAAGCCCTTAAGAAGTGATAGTGGAAAATAATATGTTTCTAGTGAATTCAATCAATTTTGCAAAGACTTGGAAATCCAACACCAAGTTATAATAAGCTACACTCCTAAGCAAAATGGAGTAATAGAAAGGAAGAACAAAATTATCCTAGAGATAGCCACCCGCATTATTTTTAAGAAGAAGCTACTAAAGCCTTTTTAGGAAGAAGCAATTAACATTGTTTATTTGCAAAATAAGTTTCCACAAGAGCAATAAAAGAGAATACTGTAACTAAAGTTTGGAATGACATCAAACTAACTACTTAACACTTTAAAGTGTTTGGTTTCTTATATTACACAGACATTCTAGATGTTAACAAAGGTATTATGGTTTACTATAGCTCTTAATATAAGGGCTATGAAGTTTAAACATTACAACTATTAAGTTCATAGTTAGTACAAAAGAATCCCAAACTAAAAAAGAATCCTCTATAAAAGTGACTAAAGCTATTGATTCAAATTTTGATATAAAAACATATATCTATGATGATCCATTAGCCAAAGGTTCAAGATCTCTATTTAAGATTTATCAAAAATGTAATAGAGTGGTCCTAAAACTAACCAAGTCATTTAGGGTCAAGTGGATTTATAGGGTGAAATTGAACCTTGAAAGTTTAGTTAACAAATACAAAGCAAGACTTATGGTTAAGGTTTATTCACAGAAGCTTGAAATTGACTATACTAATACATTTGCGCCTGTGGCCATAATGGATACAATCAAGATTTTGATTGCAATTACAACCTATATGAAATGGAGAATCTAGCATTTACGTGTTAAATATGCATTTTTTAATAAAGAGATTTATAGCTCAATCTACAATATTTGAAGTGAAAGGACATGAATAAAATATGTACAAGTTAGTCAAAGTCTTTTATGGCATAAAACAATCACCTAAAGTCTAATGTAGTAGCATAGATTGAATTTGAGATGTGTGAAGAAGAAACTTAAAGACAACTTTAAGTATAAGGAAGGGTTGAAAATTTTGACAGCAATTTCAAACTATGTAAAATCCACAATTTGATTATCAAATTGCATAGAATCTTAACAATCTTATAGAAAAGAAGAGTCAAACTTTGGTGGGTAAAACCCTCGAGCTCATAGATTCTAAGTACCTCTATGGACCAAATGAAAAGCATTACTAGAAGGCTCATCAAGGGAATGCATTATGTACTTCTTTGTTAAAGTACTATTATTAGTTCCTTCACAGACAATGTTAAATATAAATCCAAAATTTAAAGGCTTAAATGATTTCTTGAACATCCTATAAAATGATTCTATACATTTGCGCAATTCTAGATTGTCTTGAACATCTCTAAATATTAATGTAGAAACTTTATATCAGGATTATTGTTACTTCCTTATTAGGATTATTATTTGAAAAGAAAGTACAACATTAGCTATATCCAAGAGTCTTTTTCTAAATGTTTTCTCTCTTTTTTTGTATATTTGTTTTTTTTTTTTAAATTAGAATTTATATTATTCATATGTTACAAGATAAAGGATTCTAAAATTTCCAATCTTAATAGAAGAGGCTCAAAATTATTGTAGATTTTAAAATATATTAAATAGATTTGTGAAAAATAAAAATAAATCTTAAAGTTAATTCTATTTAAAAGATTTCTTCTTGGAGAGAGAGAGAGAGAGAGATTTGCCAAGAAACTACCAGCTCCTTTTATAAGAGTTTAAGAAACATAACAAAATGACTACAAAATGGATGCATTTTCATTCAAAAGTTTGGCAAATAACATTAAACATTTCTTTCAGCATTTTTTGATAAAATAATAATAATAATAATAATTTGAAATTGTTGAGTAAGCATGTTACAATCTATTTTAATCGTTGTTATTCCTCTACAACAAGAGAACTTTAAAATTGAGTTGCTAAGTAATTATCTTTCTTGCCTTTTTCCTATATTCTTTTTTAGTCGAGGCCAATTTCATCAAACTGACTGATTTTGCCCAAGCTTAGAGACCACCATATTAAGAATGATTTTGAGCAAGTAATTGATTTTAGTGTGACCAATCTTATAATTGAGGGATTGGATTGCAATAGGAAGACTCAAGGAAGTAGTATATGAGGGACTTAAGAAATTGATAGTTTAGGGATTTTCCAAGATGTGGCACTTATAATTCAATTAGTCATTTTCATTTAATAAATTAAGGTCATTCAAGTTAATCTCATTAGGTTAGGCTCAATTAATAGCTTATAATGAAATGAGTAATCCCTTTAACCATAAAAGAATAATAATAATAATAATAATAATAATAATAAGGTTTTTATTATCATCTTTTTCTTGGAAGGATTTAAATAAGAAAGAGTTTTTCTTTTTAAGAATTTTACTAACATTTAGGAATATTAAAAGTTTTATATCAAGTTAAGAGGACTAGGAATTGAATCTAGTTATGGGATTAAAAGTCTAGGAGGCAACTTTTTACTTCTCTAATTGTTCTAAGAGTTAGATGTTTATAAGGGATAAAGAATCTCTTTAATTACTTTCCTCTCATTTTCCCTTGTGCTCTAGCCATTTCTAAACATTGTCAAGCCCACCAAGAATACTCGTACACAACCTCCTTTTCCAAGTTAACCAACTTGACTTCCATTATGTGAAGCCTTTATTTTTGTTTTGTTTTGTTTTTCTTAATATTTAGTATAATTGCTAGAAAATAATGCATAATCAAATTTACACTCATTCTAAAATGTCCTATTGAAATCTCAAATATCTTCCCCAATCATTTATTTCACAAAGTTTCAAAGCTTTGGCACTTTTTTCTTGCAATCATTCCCTTTTTAATCATCCTCGATTATGGAGCTACATCAACTATAGTCATAAATATTTGTGTAATTCTTGATGCCAATTCAAGAACTGGGAAAGATGCCAAAACTGAAGAAGATGGTGCTCCTACTTTGCCATATGAAGTTGACCTTAAAAAACTAGCTAACAAACTTTTCCACCAAACTAAAGGTAATTATGGGAGTTGGGAGTTGGAAGTAGGAAGTCATGATAGTTATGGCAATTATACAACTACCTTTAAAGACTCCTCCAACAAGCTTTTTGAATCTAATTTTTTATGTAATAATGTGTTTAATTTAAATTTAAAGTATTTTGAATTTAAACTTATGCAATTATGCAACATTAGGTTTGAATTTAAATTATGATTTTTGAAATTGTATGTACTTGTGTTGGAAGTTTTTTGTTATAAGTAATGAGGTTGGAAACTTAAAATGTAGGCCTTTTAGCTTAATTTTAAAAATTCTTATCAATGTGTCATTCATCCCTTTGAGTCTCTCTTTCATTGTGCTGTCAATTGCTATTGACAAGCAAAACAAAAAGCTACACCAGCAACCCTCATGTAGATCAGACAAAAGCACATACACATATATGCTAATATAGAACCAACAAACTAAAATGCATAGCTTCTTATCTTAGTAACCAAATCCAATAAATTGGTATCATAAAAGGTTAGATCCTAAGAACCTTACCAAAGCAATTGAAAACCAAACTAACCATCTCTCCAGAAAGTTAAGTCTGCTAAAACCCCATCCAAATTTCTAAAAATCTTCCTATATATAGACTCTAGCTTCTCTCCACTTCCTTCTCCAAAATTCACAGGGAAAACTATCCCCAATGGACGGTAACGATAAAAGTCTATCTTACAGCTTATAATTTATGGGAAGCCATTAAAAAGGGGACCAAACCACTTCTTCTGCCTACCAATCCTTTCATGGCACATCTGAAACAACATAGTGAGCAGATAGCCAAGAAGTATAAAGCCTTGACATGCATTCATTTAACTATCTCAGGAACCATTTTTAATAGGATAGGTTGAAGGATGAGTTTTCTAGCAATGAGAAAACCAGAAACATAAACTCTAACCTCAAAAGAGAGTTTCAACTCTTGAAGATGAAAAGGATATAAACTATAAAAGGAATATGCAGATAACTTTTGAAAATTGTTAACCAAATCAGGGTCTTACAAGAAGACTTCCTAGACATAAGCATTATGCAAAAGGTCTTGATAAGTATTCCAAAAAGGTTTAAAGCAAAGATTTTATTACTAAAAAACTCTAAAGAACTTGCTTCTATAAATCTATTAGAGCTACTTAATTCTCTTTAAGCTTAAGAGCAGAGAAGGGACTTAAGGATGGAGGAAAGCAGTGAAAGAGCCTTTCCCATAAAACATCAAGGAAAGTACCAAGGAAGGAGGAAGTAACAAGACAAGAATGAAAAGAAGTCAGAGGAGTATACCAAGACTGAGGGTAGAAAGCAGCATCCACCTTGTGATCATTGTAAGAAAAAAATTATCCTTCCAAAAATTGTTGGAAAAAGCCTAATCTTGTGTGTAAAATATACAACAAGAAAGGGCATATAGAAAGGATAAGCAATAACAAGAATAAGTAATAGATGAAGAGTAGATTTTGGAGAAGTAGTTGTTTGCAGTAGTAACTATACATGGTTAGTTGATAGTAGTTGCACAAACCACATGTCACCTAATTTGTAGCTATTCAAGAAACTTGATAAATCCTGTATAGCCAAAGTGAATATTGGGAATGGTGAACTAATCTAAGTAAAAAGAAAAGGTTATGCAACCATTCATACTAGGAAAGGTATTAAATTTAAACTTGATGTTTTGTATGTATTTACTGTAAGTTGTAACTTACTTAGTGTAGGCCGACTTCTGAAAAAAAGGATATACCTTAGTCTTTGAAGACAGGGTTTGAATTATCTCAAATGCTAAAGGTACCTTTTTAACCAAGGTACCTATGTGTGGAAAAACCTTCCAGTTGGAAGGAGGCAAAGCATAATATCATGTGATGACTATGAAAACACAAGAGACAGTCACTTGACATAAAAGGCTAGGCCATATTAACTTTATTGGCCCTAAGAAGATGCAAAGTAAAAGCACTCAAACAATGTCAAAGATTATAGTGACAGGCTTATAAGGATTGTGAATCAAGTCAGGTTGCTTGGGGAGGACTTACCAGATAAAAGAATTGTGGAGAAGGTGCTAGTTAGTGTGCTTGAGAGGTTTGAAGCTAAAATCTCTTCCTTGGAGGACTCCCAAGGACCTCTCTCAAATCTCAGTGACAGAACTAATCAGTGCACTCCAAGCTCAAGAACAAAAAAGGACCTTTAGACTTAGAGGAGCAGCAACAGAGCCTTCAAGGTCAGCAACAACTTCTGAAGGTGCTATGTAGGCCTCTTACAAAGGAAAAGTTTCTTATAGAATGTCTCAAACTGAAAGAACATAGTAGAGAGATGTAGAATCCAACAAGACAAAAAGGAAAAAAGTCTATGCTCCATGTGAACATTGTAGCAAAACTTCACTTGTCTCCAAGGACTATTGGAGAAGGCCAAATGTTCTTTGTTCCTTCTTTAATAAATTAGGTCATATTGACAAAATATGCAAAAGCAAAACGAAACACTTGCAGCAAAAAAAGAAGTAGCAAACTAAGGTTACAGAAGAAGAAATTTAGCAAGCAGAAGAAGAACTATTTGTTGCTAGATGCAACACAACATGTTCTAACAATCAAGCATGGCTCATTAACAGTGGTTGCACACATCACATGTCCTCCTGTCCATCAGTTTTCAAAACATTAGATAGATCTTATGCAACCAAAGTTAGAATTGAAAATGGTGTCTTGCTCAAAGCAGACGGAAAAGGCATAGTGACTGTCTCAACACTATCATGTACAAAATTCATCTTTGATATGTTGTTTATACATGAAATTCATCAAAACCTACTTAGTGTTGGTCAGCTGTTAGAGAAGAACTATGCATTGCAGTTCAAAAACAATGGTTGCACTATTTTGGATCCAAAAGGAGATGTGACATCAATGTTCCAATGAAAACTAAAAGTTTTCCTTTAGAGCGTGACCAGACGAAACACAGGGCCCTACTTGCTGCCTATGATAAGTCCAATCTTTGGCATAAAAGATTATGAAATTTTCATTATAGTGGACTACAAAAGATGCAGAAAAACCAGCTGGTGATTAGCATATGAGAAATATCCAATCTAGGAGAAGTCTGTAGTGCTTGCCAGCAAGGCAAGCAAACCAAGCAACCCTTCACTTCTAATTACGCCTATAGAGCTAAGGAGAAACTCAATCTAGTCCATTCTGATGTGTGTGGACCTATGTCTATCGTATCTTTGAATGGAAGTAGGTATTTCATCTTATTCATTGATGATCATACCCATTTTTGTTAGGTGTATTTTATGAAAGCTAAATTAGAAGTTTCATCAATATTCCAAACTTTTAAGATTTTTGTTGGAATTGAGACAGGTGTCAAAATTAAGTGTCTGAGGTCTGATAATGAGAATGAGTTTACCTCTGCTACCTTTGAAAAAATTTGCAAAATTTCAGGTATAAGACATCAATTCACAACTCCACATACTCCTCAAAAGAATAGAGTATGTGAAAGGAGAAACAAAATAACCACAAAGATGGCAAGGAGTCTTCTTTACAAGAAAGGCATGACAAAATTCTTTTAGGCTGAAGTTGTCAACACTTCAGTATATCTTCAAAACAGACTTTCATCCTCAGTCATTCCAGGGAAAACTCCATACGAACTTTGGTTTGGTGCAAAACTTTCTGTGCAGCATCTAAAAGTCTTTGAATACCTTTGTTTTGTCTTGATACCTGATCAAAAAAGGCAAAAACTTGATTAAAAAGCCAAGGTAGTTGCATTTGTTAGCTATAAGACAACTTTAAAGGCTTACAAAGTTATGATGCACAATCTAAAAAGATAATAATCAATAGGAAGGTCAAATTCAATGAGAATCAAGGTTGGAACTGAAATATTGCTATATTAAATGATTTGGATATCGATATACAACAAGTAAATCAACCTAAAATTGTTGGCCATGACAGTTTAGATGAGGATGCAGAGGTTGATGCTCTCGATGATGTACTTGTGAGGGGAACAAGGCTTGTCTCTAACATTTATGATAGAAGCAATATTGCTATCTCAAATCCTACGGATCATAATGAGGCTGTTAAATTAGAAGGTTGGAGGAAAGCTATGTAGGATGAATTTTATGCAATTTGGAAGAACCAAACTTGGTTCCTTACACAAAAACCTAAAGATAAGAATATCATTGGAGTCAAATGGATTTACAGGACCAAGTTGAATGCAGATGGTAGCATCAACAAATTGAAAGTCAGATTGGTAGCCAAACGCTACTTATAAGAAGTTGGACTTGACTTCTCATATACATTTGCTCTTGTTGCAAGGCTTAACACCATTAAACTTAGACTAGCTCTAGCTGCTCAAAGGGGCTAGAAAGTATATCATCTTGATGTCAAGTCTACCTTTTTAAATGGTTATTTGCATCAAAATGTCTTTGTGGAACAACCAAAAGGATTTGTGATTAAAGGAGGAAAAGGTCTACAAATTGAGAAAGACCTTATATAGCCTTAGGCAAGCACCAAAAGCTTGGTTTAGCAAAATCAACAATCATTTGTTGCAGCTTGGTTTTGAGAAAAGCAAAAATGAAACAACTCTGTATGCCAAAACTGCAAAAGATCAAATTTGTATAGTATCAATCTATGTTGATAACTTGCTTGTAACTGGGAGTTATCTTAAAGCTGTCCAGCAATTCAAAAAGGAAATAGAGATGATATTTGAGATGTCTGATATGGGAGAAATGTCCTTTTTCCTAGGTCCTCAGGTGAAGTAATTAGACCTTGACATTTTCATTTATCAAGGGAAATATGTTATTAAAGTTCTAAAAAATTCAGTATGAGTACTTGCAAGTTTGTCTTTACACCAACAGTTACAAATGAGAAGTTTAATAAGGATGATGGAGAAGAAAAGATAAGTGAAGGATTGTTTAAAAGCCTCATAGGGTGTCTGCTTTATATTACTGCTTCTAGGTCAGACATTGTTCAAGCAACAAACTTGCTTTCAAGGTTCATGCATTATCCTAACAAGAAGCACTATAAAGCTGGCAAAGGATTCTTAGGTATTTCAATGGCACCTGAGATCTTGGCATCAAGTTTAGCAAATCAAAACAACTTGAGCTATCAAGATTTACTAACAGTGACTAGGGAGGTTTTGTAGATGACATGAAGAGCATTTCTGGTTATTGTTTTACACTTGGAGGAGGTTTCTTTTGTTGGAATTCCAACAAGCAATCAATGGTTGCACAGTCAACTGCAGAGGCTGAGTATATAGTTGCCACTGTTGCAGTCAATCAAGCCATCTGGTTAAGAAGAATCCTCACAAACCTACAACAAACACCAACTCAACCAACAACTATCATCTGTGACAATCAAGCAGCCATAGCCATATCCAAAAATCCAATACAACATAGGAGAAACAAGCATTTCAAGATAAAACTTCAATTTTTTAAAGAAATGCAGGAAAATGGAGAAATAAAACTGGAGTATTGTAAATCAACTATTCAAATTGCTGACATCTTTACCAAATCACTACCTAAAGTCATATTTGAATTTTTAAGAAGGAAACTTGGTGTGCAAACCAAGGAAGAGTGTTAAAGATTGGTTTTGACCATTGCTGGTTGGTCAAAGGAAGGTTGCAGCCATATTACTGAAATCACATTGATCTGCAGCAGTCAAGTGGATGTTCTATGCTAATTTTCTAGCATATTTCTCATCCATACTTTCTTGTTATTTAAGTAAATTAAGTATGATAAACCATATATAGTATGGTTTTTTCTGGAAAAGTATGGTAAATTTGTCACAACACTGGTAAGGTTCTTGATAGTTTAATTAATAATGTAGGTATAGTCTAATTGTCTTTTTGTACCTAACTATATCTACTATTTTTCTTCTTTCTACCAGTGTTGTTTATATAGTTTAAGAAAAGGAAATCAGAATGAATATGACAATAAATCTATTGGTTTTTGTTAATATAAGAGAATACAATTCTCCATGAAAGAACTAAGTACTTTAAAATCAAATTATATTGTGTCAGAAAAGCTAAAGAAAGCAAAGAGATAATTCTGACTTATTGCTCTTAAGATGAACAGCTTGCAGACATATTCACCAAAGGCTTGATCAAACAAAAATTTGAGACTCTAAGAAGTTTCTTAGGTGTGCAATACTTCAGCACTAAGGAGGAGAATTGAAGCTTACCGATTTGCTCTTGAAGCTTAAGACTCAAACTGAAGGCTATGGTGCTGTAGTATTACTCACCACATTGGAAACTCAAGGCTGCAGCAGTAGGCAGTGCATTCTGCATCGCCGGGAAATCGGTTGCTTCGGGCTGAAGAAACAATTTTTTTGTTCTCTTGTCACAAGTCAACGAGGATTGACCTGATGGCTTTTGATAAAATTTTGTTATAAGATAATTCTAATTTCAAATTGAGTCAAAAGATGTGACCAATTGTCTTGTAACCGTAAAGTTAACAGCTAGATCAAGTTTAAGTTTAAATAGGTAATGATGTTGCTTATGTAAACATTAGGCAGCCTATTTCAAATTGAAAATGGTACTGCAATGTCTATTATATATATAATGAAAAAGAAGAGGAAGGGTGTCTCGTGTTTTACTAGAAAAGGAAGACATTGTTTCCTTCTGCCTTGATCTTCACTCTGCATATGCTGATATGCTTCTGCACAAAACAAACAGCAGAAAAAGAAAATCAAATGTGTGTGTTTAATCTTCCTTTAGATCCTTCAAGAGTTGGTCAAATAGAATAAAGTCAAGGTGATTCTGAGCGTGCAGGGATGGGAGGAGACAGCTTTAGTTGCAGATATTGGAAGCCAAGCTCAAGTTCCAGTGCTTTCACTTTCTGCACCTTCTGCGACACCACCAATGGTGCAATCTCGTTGGCCTTTCTTGATAACAATGGCTCACAATGATTTTTTGCAGATAAGTTGCATTGCAGCAATTATTCATGCATATAGTTGGAGGAGGGTTATAACGGTTGCCGAAGACTATGCACATAGTGGTGATTCTGGGAAGTTAGCTCTTCTATCTCGGGCTCTAAGTTGGTTCAGAAATAGAATACCAGTTAGTTCTTCCGCCATTATCTTTGCTCCCCAATCCAAAGGATCTTGTTAGAGAAGAACTCGAGAGTAAGGGATCTAAAAGTACAATCAATGGTTTTCGTAGTTCTTGAGTCATCATTGCCAATGATGATACGTTTTAAGAGAAGCTAAGCAGATGGGGTTGTGGGCGAAGACACGGTATGGATACTTACAGATGCAGTTTCAAGTTTCCTGGATTCGGTTAATGCCTCTATTATTTCCTCTGTGGAAGGTGCTCTGGCTATCAAGACTTACTATTCGGACAGCAACGATGCTTAACTTAGTTTCTGCTATGAGTTTCAACCAGTTTTTATATACGAGTACCCTGAAGAGGAAAGCTTTGAACCATGGTTTTACGCTCTGCAGGCATATAATAGCATTGCAAGTATCATCTAGGCCTTGTGGTTAACACCTAGTGACACTAGCAGTCCCAAAGTGCTCTTGACGACATGTTATCGAGTAATTTCACTAGTTTAAGTGGACAGGTACAGTTCAAAGAAGGTGTGTTAGCCCTTCCGGTTACTAGAGTCTGGGTTTTTCAATCGGCCTTGATGTGTCACAAGCTAATGACAACAATGGAACAGAGGCTTTAGAATAGAAAGGTCCAGTAATTTGGCCTGGGTACCTGAGGAGGGTTCCAAAGGGCTGGATGACACCATCTGTTGCAAAGCCAATGATTATTGGTGCTCCAGGTAGGAATTCTTTCAAAACATTTGTGAAGGTAATCAATGCAACTGAGGGCAAATACAATGGTTTCTGCATTAACTGTTTCACAAGGTGAGGGGTCCTGGGTTATGATCTACCTTATAAGTTTGTTCTGGTGAATCATGTAGATACCAAAGTAAGAACTTAATCCATCTGGTTAAAGTCATTTGGTGTACAACACTAACTAATTGATGCATTTCAATCTGCTCATGGATATTCAATACACAGTAACTGATAATGTGTTCCAATTTGCTCACAAATAATCAATCAGTGCAATTTCTTTTTTCTAATATTTACCATCACCAACTCTTCCTATTTTTATGAACCAAATTTTTAAAATATATTTTGCATTATTACAGTAAATTCCAATTTAACTTTAACATCATTTTATATATATATAACCACTACTGCTATATTATTTTTATAAGCAGTAAGATAATAAGTTGTAAATCAATCGAAAACTCTCAACCATAAAATGCTCTGAAAGTCAAATTTAACCATTTAAATGGCTACACAATCAATTAAAAATAACTGATCAAATCTGATAGAATTTATTTTGAATATTGGTTTTAAATATAGAACTTTGAATAATTCCAAAATTTTGGCTTGTTTTTTGAAAATAGTGAGTCTACTGATTTATTTTTGAAAGTATTTCAAACATGAGTTTTTGATAAAATTTTTGTTTATTTTTTATTTTAAAATAACGAAGAAATATAATACCCCAGTAGACGGCCGTAACAATATTAATTGACAAAATGAAAAAGATAAAATTCACCCAGCCATATAAAGAATAGGGTATATCAACGATATTCCCGGCCAAGTTTGAAGATTTGGCATGGATTTTTGTGAATCCTTTCACCTGGGGAATGTGGTTGGTCACCGGTGCCATCTTAATGTACACCGTTTTCATAGTTTGGTTCTTGGAGCATCAAAAGACCCCTGAATTTCGAGGCCCATGGAAGCATCATATTTGCACAGCCCTTCGGTTCACTTGCTCTTCGCTCACAGTGAGTAACAAACTGAGAATTTCTAAAACTAAAATTCATTTCTTATTGTCTGCACTTGAGGTGTAACTTATGCGCTAGCAAATATGGAAGAGATTTTAGAATTAGTGGCTGCATTTCTCTAGGCATAATATAGTGTTTTGACTTAACCAGCATTGCTCTTGAAGCTTTAAGACTGAAGCTGAAGGCCATGGTGCTGCAGTATTACTCACCGCATTGGAAATTCAAGGATGCAGCAGTAGGCAATCCATTTTGCATTGTCGGGAAACCTATTGCTTCAGGCAGAAGAAACAATCGTTTTGTTCTCGTCACAAGTCAACTAGGATTGACCGGATGGCTTTTGACTACATTTTGTTGTAAAATAGTTCTAATTTCAAAATTGAACCAAGGGATGTGACCACTTGTTTTGTAATCATTAAGTCAACAGTTAAGTTTAAGTTTAAATAGTTAATGATGTTACTTATGTAAGCCTTAGGCAGCCTATTTCAAGTTCAAAAATTGAACTTCAATGTCCATTTATATATAATGAAAAAGAAGTGTCAGTCGAGCTTGCAAAAATATTATTTCCTTCTGCCCTTGTCTTCACTCTGCACATTATGATGTGCTTCTGCACTTAACAAACAGCAAGCAAACAAGTTAAATATATGTGTGTTTAACCTTCATTTGAATCCCACAGCTGTAATCCAATGATAACCCTTGAGATCATTTTTCACTAATGCAGGGAGAAAATACGTAGTATTCTCACTCGAGTTGTGGTTATGTTGTGGCTCTTTGTTGTGTTGATCTTAAGCTCTAGCTACACGGCCAGTCTGACTTCAATGCTTACCGTCAGGAAGCTGCAGCCAAGCCTTACTGACATTGATTAGCTGCTAAGAAACAACATGACAATTGGATGCGATGGAGATTCATTTGTCAGGAATTACCTGCAGCATGTGCTGAAGTTCAAACCAGAGAATATCGAGAATGTTGACAGAGAATACAATTATGAAGGATAATTCAAAAGTAACAACATATCTGCTTCCTTTCTTGAACTCCCATATCAAAAAGTTTTCATCAATCATTACTGCAAGGACATTGCAATCACACCCACCTACAGATTTGGAGGACTAGGCTTTATAAGTGTATCGGAACATCCTCAAGGCTTCAATTTCAACATAAATGATCATTCTGTCCCCATTGAACATGCACCATTGCTAAATTTGCATTTCCCTACTTAAGGAAGCTAACAAAAAATTAATCCTATCCTGTTATGCATAAGTCTTCCAGAAAGGTTCACCAATAGCAATTGATTTTTCCAGTGCCATACTACAGCTATCAGAGAATGGGCAACTGATAAAATTGGAAGAAAAGTGGTTTGCTCCTTCTCCAGGGTGTTCAAGCACCGCAGCTGATTCTAAAATTCAAAGCTTGGGCCTCCACAGCTTCTGGGGTCTCTTTCTTATATTTGGTGTCACTCCTACCATTTGTTTTCTAGTTTTTTTTTGTTCATTTGGGAACAAGTATCAGAATGATCAAGTGGAAGATAGAGGCAATGCAAATCCAATAAGAGTGTTTGGAACAAGACAGCCAAGCTAGCAAGTTATCTTTATCACGGACCACATGTGATCAGAGGCAGAACCCCATCGTGTAGCCCATCGCCTGATATTGATGAATGGATTTCTCCAAGGTGGGATGCAAGTCCTCCCGGTACCCCAGTAAACCTTGAGGCTGCCTCCCCTGTTGACATTGAAGTTGTGCACATGCAAGGTCATAATGTCACTAATGTCTGAGAATAGAAAGGACAGGCCTTGTTGATAACCATTAATAAGGTCGGCTTCAATGTAATCAAGGTGAAATGTTTAGTTTATTTACTTATGGTATTAGGAGGAAAAACTGCGGTAGCTTAATTCTGCAAACTAGCATAAATTCATGTAAAGCATATGATTAACAAACACACTACGGTATAGCTAGCCAAACTTCTTAAGAAGAACTGGTAGACTAGTGCAACAGCCTTATCAGAATCACAACTCCGGATTCTAAGGCTTAAAAGCAGCAACGAGAGGCCATGTGAACATTATTGACAAGATACAGGCGCCTTCAATGGTTTCACCGTGTCAACAAACTGAGGCTGCAAAATCCTGCAAATGCAATCCTTCAATTGCCGGCTATAAAGTTAATTAAATTTTTCCCTTTTTGTTTTTGGTTGGTCCCACGGAAAATCAATCTTTCCATAGCTGCAAGTCATGATTGCAACTTGACTACACCATGCGTGCCCATGGAAAGAGCTTCCCCTCAGTATTTCCCAAATTGAAGGCCTAGAGTCGGCCGGTGAATTTCCCACAAAAAATTAAAGGCATGCATACAGATAACAAAAGCAAGAGCATTCACCCTACAACGTTAATTTCAATTCCACACAGGTCACAAACGTATGCTAATGAACATGCAAAGAATCCCTCAATCCTGCAACACACATTTGTTAGCTAAATATCAGAATGAATTGGGAACAATCCCATAGTCCTCCATGAATCTACAAGCACATGCTCCAGAAAAAATGCAAGCTCGGGGTTAGTCTATCAATATATTAAAGTGTCAGTTTCCTCTGCATATTAAATCCCGTTTCAAAGGCCTAGTATATTTAAAACATCATGAATCCCATCTGCCATCTTCTGATACAGGCTTCCAAATCCTTTCAATTTTTTGGCTCTGTAAGGATACATCAAATCTACTGATAGCCTCTTCCTCTTCCACGTCCAAGCCAACTCTGCCCCTGCTTCTCTGCCTTGCACCAGCCCCTCCATGAGATAAACCTTCCAGTGCCCTGTTGACTAGCTGATTTTGCAAGCCACCGGCCTCACGACCCTTTTTTGCCATGTTTCCTGATCTGTTAGCTGCAATAGCATGTCGCTTTCCTCTGTACAAAATGTGCATGCAAAATGAGAATGAATCTGAATTTCAACAGATTCTCCAGAACAAAATAAAATCCTGCGTCTAGACATCCCTCGAAGGTAAAATAAAGCACATGTATTGGATATTCAAGTCAATATTGCCACAATTGATGTCACATCTACAAATGTTGTGCCCGTCACATATTAAAAATCTCCAACTAGGCTCATCCGTGTCTGAGCACTCTTACTATAAAAATAAGGGCATGGCCAAAGGACACAACATCAATTAATGAGCTGCTTAAGTAGGATCTTAGGACTGGGACTTAGATTTCAACAACTTTATTTGTGAGCACTAATCTAAAGGCTCAGATTTGTGCTTTCACAGTCACAAAGGTTGTTATCATTGCAACAAACAAGCAGGTCCCATGAAAATCAGGACAATATTTGTTATTAAAGATGGAGTTGAAAAGTATGAAGGAGAAGACAAAGTAGAGAAACAATGCACTCTTTTGGTTAATTGAGATACAACTTTGGCTCATTAGCTTTCCAATCTTCATTATGTACGAAGATTTAAATGTAAACATCATTATAAATTTGAATTATATTCAAAATAATTCAAATTAAAACTTTGAGATTCCAAAAAAAGTAATTTAATCCAACTTTTACATAAAATTTGAAATTGGAAACAAAAGGACCTAGCTAATGACTAAGTTCGGCAGCCTAAATCCAAAAAGTGCTTCTAGAGATCACTTGCTTTTGCTGTAAGTAATTACAGGGGCAGAAAATTCAAAAAGACAAAAAAAAAAAAAAAAACAAGCATGCAGTGGAGCCTCATCACGTGACTTGCCATGCAATCCAGTAACTTGGCATACAATCATTGACAGTGGATGCAATCCTGCAGCACCATGGTGAGCTGCTTTGCCAGCTTCAAACGATAGTTGGGGAAAACTGCTTATACAACATATAATAGTATATACAAGAAGCATGGAAAGAGAGACGCCCACAAATATAGCCGCATAAGATGAAAATAGGAATGTTGTTGTACCTGGTTGTAGTGTCAAGAGATACAGAAGGTTTTGCAGCTTCTTTCATAGAAAGATTGACTCTCTTATCTCCAATAAATGAAGTTGTCTTGGAGTACAATGGCTGCAAAGATTGAAATTTGCAAATATCAGCTTTATGGCACATAAGTACAATAACCTTGAAATTAGCAACCGTGCATGGCTTGAATCTTTTCACCTTTGTCATTGCCAAAATGTCATTGCAGGTTCTCAACCCAGTTGTAGTATTCTGTTTTTGAGTTTTCTGCAAATTAGAAGCATCATTGTAAGCTAGATGTTACAGGAAACACCATACCAGACATTAGAGTTTCTATGTCCTAGAATAAACTTACTACAATATCCTTTGCTTCGTTATCCTTTGCATCTGCCATTTCTTTGTTGTGCTTGGCCATTCCGAGTTAGTTTTTTCATTGGAGCTCCAGTTAGCTCTTCAACATTGCTTAACCTGCACTCATACAACACTAATGTCATGTCAAGAACCGTATTCAGAAAGCAAGCAAATATTCTGCAGTAAAAAGAACATTGCAACCGAACCAGTGCTATACAGCTATGCAGAAGTCAAAAACCAGATTGAAGTGAAAAAGACAATAACAAGGTCAAGTTTTTGGCCAATAGAATAGAGTAGAGTATAAGTGGAAAGGAAAAGGAACATTGCAACTGAAAGAATGCTATACAGTAATTTATAAAAATTTATACAAAAGGGTAGCTATGCAGAAGTCAAAAGCCAGATTGGAGAGCAAAAGGCAATAACAAGTCAAGTTTTTGCCAATAGAATAGAGTGGAGTATGAGTGTAACCGCATGCACGATATAACAGCAATCTAATTTCCTGGTAAAATGGTGTTGTAACAACACAAATGTAGCTCTAGGAGACGAAAAAACTGAAACTAGAAAGAGTGCCCTAGTCCAACTAGACCAAAGAAAAAAAAATGTGTCTCGGTGCACACCCTTCCAGTGCAGTGGAACAATTGCTTCAGAGGGAAGATTTCTTGGTCGGGGACCAAAAAGGTCAGCTTTGGCAGTGAAACCTACACAGAAAACTCTTTTCGGGGTACGCTCACAGGCAGACAGGTATTCATAGCAAGAGGGTTATAGTAACCTTTTGTTAAGTCCCTCGCAAGAGTGGGATCCTAGGGTTAGGTGAAAGGAACTATAGGAAGGTTCCAGAAAAAGACGAGGAAGAACAAAGAGGAAATAGAGAGAGAAAGGAAATTCAATGTATGTAACCATTTGCTCCATTGGGAAGGCTTCTACAAAACCATAGAATGCAAGTAAGTTTCCCAACGCCTATTAAGCCTTTCAGGCTGCCCATTTGTTTGGGGATGATAGATAGTGTTGAGGTTTAGCTTGGTGCCCAACAATTTGAATGATTCATGCCAGAATAAGCTAAGGAAAATTTTATCTCTATTTGCCACTGTGGAATGTGGCATCCCATGTAGCCCTAAAACCTATTTCATGAAAATTTTAGCCACACCAGAAGTCGTGAAAGGATGTTGGAGAGCAATGAAATGACTATATTTGGTGGAGTGGTCAATTGCAACCAGTATAGTTTTCTTCCCTTCAGATTTAAACAGTATTTCAATGAAATTTATGCTAATGTCTCTCCATGTTTGCTTTAGAATAGCTAAGGGTTGCAACAATCCTAGGTACTATATATTCTCTCCCTTGCACCATTGACAGACTTCACAGTGGAATATGAACTAGAGGGGTCCTTCTTGAGCCCAAGTCAATAAAAATACTACTTTAATCTATGATGAGTAGCCTTAAGGTCTGAGTGTCCTTTTTAAACTGCATGAAACTGGGTCAACATCTATTGTCTCAAATTTCCAGTGGATCCAATATAGAGCTTCCCTTTATATCTGAGCAACCCATGCTAGTAAGTGTAGGGTAGCTTAGTGTCAAAGGAGAAACTAAGAGAGGGAATCAATTCTGTTGCCAATTTGTATGTTTGATTCCTTGCAATAACCTCAGCCAGCCACTCCCTTCTTATATTGGATGTTGTAGTTTAGTCCCAATGGCTTTGTAATTCCTTTTAACTGAAGGTAAGTATGTAGTGGCTATGACAGTAGGAATTTCAAAGTTTCATGGTCAATTTTGATAACAAATTAATACCCTTCCAAGGAGTGCCTCCATCTACCAACAACCATCATGATGACTAACAATTCCTTCTTGTAAATGGAGTCATAAATGCTTATCATGTAATTTTTTACTAAGGAAGGCAATATGTATCTTATCATACATTAGCATTGCCCCAAGGCCCCCTCCATTAGCATTAGTTTCTATAATGAAGGGTTTAGAAAAATCTGGCAATGCTAGGATAAGTGCACTAGACATGGCTTCCTTTGGCTTTTGAAATTATTCCTTTGCATCCTTGCCCAGCTAAAGTTGTTCTTTTTCAGGATGTCAATCAAGGGTTTTCTCAAAACCTTATAGTTCTGGACAAATTTGTTATAGTAGCCAATAAGACCCAAGTACCCCTTAAGGGCTTTGAAGGAATCACGTACAGGCCAACTCATCATTGCTTTTACCTTACTAGGATCCATGCCCACCCCAAAAGAGGAAATAATATGCCTTAACTACCCTATTTGATATTGCCCAAAAGAACATTTGAATTTTTTGCATATAACCTCTTTGCCCTTAATATTTTAAGAACTTGAGTGAGATGGATTTGTTGTACACCAAAATATCATCAAAAAAAAAATATAAACCTTTTCAAGATAAGGACAAACACATGGTTTATGAGAGCTTGATATGTGGTAAATGCATTGTTCAACCTAAAGGGCATGACTTTGAATTCATAATGGCTATGGTGTGTTCTTAAGGTAGTCTTGTATATGTCTTCCTCCTTCATTCTAATTTAATGGCAGTTAGCCCTTAGATTTAACTTGAAAAAGATATTAGCTCCCTTGAGTTCGTCCAACAGATCATCAATGATAGGGATAGGGAATATGTCTTTTACTATAAGTGAGTTGAGTTACCTATAATCCATACAAAACCTTCAATTTCCATCATTCTTCTTTACTAAGAGTGCAAGAGAAGCAAAAGGACTATTGTTGGATTATATGGTGAAGATTCAAGCATTTTAGTGACTAATCTTTCTATCTTAGCTTTCTAGTAATAAGAATACTTGTAAGGTCTTAAGTTCATAGATTGAGAAATTGGTTTCAAG
This sequence comes from Kandelia obovata, assembly GCA_021464305.1. Classification (NCBI taxonomy): domain Eukaryota; kingdom Viridiplantae; phylum Streptophyta; class Magnoliopsida; order Malpighiales; family Rhizophoraceae; genus Kandelia; species Kandelia obovata. Next base: position 2,009,710 of record CM038485.1, on the reverse strand, counting down.
GGAATGAGATGATCATGAAGGTTTTTGAGACTTAATTCCTTAATGTCGTAAAAACATCCTTATACTCCTTTATAACTTCTTGTAATTCACGGGAAATTTCAAGTTCCCCATTCTGTGTAATTTGCTTGTTATTCAACATTTTAAAAGTTGCTCCTTATTTCTTTGCAGTGCCCAAGATCTTCACAATGTTTCCATCCTCAATAAAAGATAGTTTATAGTTCTTGAAATCCAGCAACATAGGGCTGAATTTCCCTAACCAATCTATTCCTAACACCATGTTTAAGGATCCTAAGTTCATAATCCTAAGGTCTGTCCTGAAAATATGGCTTTGCATTCTCCACTCAAAGTTACTAATCTTTCTTTGACTAATGACCTTATACCCATCCCTTACTGTTATTGACAAAAGGTGTATAGGAACCAAGGAACAAGGTAAAAAATTCATTAAGGGAGTGTTGAGAAAACTATGTGTACTCCCAAAATCTATAAAAGTCATTGTCTTATTTCCAACTTGCCCCTTCACATGTATGGTGTTAAGACCCTTTGACTCTATCATTGCATATATAGAAATAAATCCTTGAACCTATACCTTTCTTCACTCCTTCTAATGCATTTAGGGAGGATCCTTTCTTGCATTGATGCTCGAGAAAGAACATCTCTTCATATCTTTAGTAGGAATTGCTTTTTCTACCCCTTTCTGTATATACCTTTAAATTTAATTCCAAGTTAAGAGTATTGGCAAACCTAGAGAACTTCTGTTGTCTACTAAGGTTGATCACATTATTACCCTTACTATACACTCCTACCCTCTTGTCCCCACTTTAACTAGGGTTTTTAATCATATTATTTGTAGGAAGGATCCAAGGAGTCCTTTAAGTCAATTTATTGGTTCTTCCTAAACTTTGTACCACTTTCTCATGTAGTTTGGACAATTCATATAAATCACCTAATGATCTTAACTTTTACATCTTCATGGAAGCTCTGATTGGGTCATTTAAGCCACTTATATAACTAGAGAGAAAATGTTCCTTCACAAGGGTGGGATTAACATTCTTCATAAAGGCCTTTAATTCCTTAAATTTCTCCTAGTATTCCTAAAGTAAACTTGTTTGCATTAACTTATTGAATTCTTGTACTACATCTAAGAATTTACTAGTACCAAACCAAGCACACAAATCATCCATAAACTTTTATTCAACCAACCAAACTTTAAACCAAATTTCTACTGGTTATCCCAAATACATGGCAACTAGCTCTACTTCATCCTCATCAACAACATTGCAAATTCTAAAATACCTATTGTACTTCATCACCCAATCCCTAAGATTTACTCCTTCAAAGTAGGATAGAGTAATCCTAGAACTTCAATTTAAACTGCTTATTCCTTGCCCACAATTACTTCTTTTTGTACCATTTACTTTATTTAAAAATTCCTTAGGTAGGAGGAGAATACAACACTAATCGTGTTGATTTCCCTTATCTTCCCTCGATTTAAGAATGCAATTAGCTAAAGAGAGTTTCTTAAATTTACCTTGGTCTAGTAGTTTAGTAACCTTCTAGGACAATAATTCCACCATTTTTCTTAAGGCAACATTATCTTCCTATAGAAAAGTGAACTGCTCATTTAGCCTTCTCACCGCTTCCTCCTTTTTGGTCACCTTAGACATTTTAGTGTCTGTCATAGCCTTTATCTTCTTTGCTAGCTTTGACTAACTTTGCCACAAGATCTATTGCTCTGATGCCCAATTGATAAGGGTTGTTTTAGGTCTCACACTAAAATGGAAGTGAATTAATGTGAGATATACTTTTTTTACAACTTGATCTGAATTTAACCTATGTGACTTGTTAAAACCGATAATCCAATTTTTTTTTTAATCTCTTCTTTATGTGAGAGTGATTGTACGGATCTCAATCACACGTAAGCATATAAGAACACATAATAATTTTTACGTGGTTAACCCACAATGTGTGTGAGCTACGTCCATGATATAATAGGATCACTCCTAAATCACACAATTAACTCTTATTGTCAAGGAATATGGTATGGTTGTGGAAATACCACTTATTAATCACTTATGGAAGAACTACTCCTTAATCACATATAATGATCTCTCAATCACTCCAAGGGTATCTCACCTTATTTTTCAATAAATTTATCAAAAGTTTATGGTTAAACCTTTCTAAGAGAATGATTACTTAATGTGTATAAACTGCTAAAGTATAATATGGATCTTCACCTTCCTTCATTGTTAATGTTGTTTTTCCCGCCATCGGTGCTACCTGCATGTGATGTTAATGTTATCTATATGCATTGTCGTTGCTGTCCACGCACACTACTAATGTTGTCCACATGCACTGCTGCTGCTGCCTATGCGCACTGTTAAATCTACTTGCTGTTATCCACACATGCTATTAATGTTGTTTCGTACACATTGTCAAATTCATCAATAGTAGAATTTTCATAAAGCTTTTTTAGATGATTTACCTCTTTTTCTAACTGGTTTTTATGCAAACAAGCTTTTAATTCAATCTCAAGTTGTTGCATCGACTCATCCTCCTCCTCTTTTTTTGATTCCTCATCACTTAAAGATTCTGGATCATCATCTACTTGAGTGACTAACACATCCTTTGTAGCCTCATCATCAGAATCATCATTACTTTCCTCTTTAGAATCTTCTTCATCGAGCTTACTCAGGAAATTCCTTCTTTTAGATTTGAAGAATTCCTTTTTTCTTTTAGTACTTGAATTTTCAACTTTTGAGTAGTTGGATTACTTTGTTTTCCTCTTTAGGACTAGTTCATCATCATCCTCACTATTTGCTTCTCTTCTCTTTGGAAAATCCATGAAAAAGTACCCAATTGCTCCACACCTGAAGCACTTCAAGGGTAATTTTCCCTTGAACTTCCCTTTTCCTTTCCTCAAGTTCTTGTTGATGTTTGTCATGACTTCATCTAGCTTAGTATCACCATTTTCTTCTCCAAAGTTGTCGTCAAACTTCTCTTCCTGGTCTTTAATCTTTAATTTCCTCATTTCCTTAAAAGCCAACGCCTTCTCCACCTTAGACTTCTTTTCTTTCTTCATTAGGGCTATTCTCATTTCATAAGTCATCAATATGTTATGCAGGTCATCTAAAGACAGCTTATCCAAATCTCTATCTTCTATTAGAGAGAATTTGGCATTGCAAGGTTCGAATAAGGTTCTAAGTATTTTCTTTACCACAATATAATTGTGGATCTCCTTTCCATAGCCTCTAATAAAGCACATAATTTTCTTGACTATTGTGAAGAACACATCTATAATCTCATCACTCTACATCATCATGTCTTATAATTTTCTCCTCCAAATTTATAACGTGACTTCCTTCACAACCTTGTCTCCTTCATAAATATTCTTTAATTTATTCCAAATTTTCTTGGTTATGTTGCACCCCATCACCTTGGTAAATTCTTTATCAAACAAGGAGACATATAAGGCATTTCTCACCTTTCCATTATACTCTAAGTTCTTCTTATTAGTCGGTGTCATAGGATCACCTTCAACAACAGGGATAAAGCCATTAACAGTAGACCAAAACACATCAAGACTAAGGGACATTAGATATGAAAGCATTATATTTTTCCATAATTGATAATTCTGTCCATAAAACGTAGGGATGCCTTTTGTTGTTGACACTATTCACGTTATCCAGGGTAAAAGGCCTTTCATTAGAAACTAGTAATACAATATAAGGATCATTATCTGATTATTAAGACTTTGAAGAATCATTCGATACTATAACAATTTCCTGTAACTTAATGTTCAATGCTAACTCTTCATCCTCTTTCTAAAGATATTCATTAATGGCAACTTTCAGTCCATCTTTTCCATCAAGTTCAAAGACTTTTTGTGCTAAATAATCAATTGCATCAACAGAAGAAATAGAGTTATCATCATTAGGATATTTCATAGTATCATAAATATTAACTTAATAACTTTACCATCAAATTTTATAGTAAGTGTGTCACTATAAACACCTATTTTAATCTTGGATGTCTTTAAGAATGGTTTGCCTAACAAAATAAGAGCAGTTTGATCACCATTTTTCATGTCAATCGTAAAAAAGTTAGTAAGAAAAACCAAATCTTTCACTTGTAAAAAAAGATCCTCAACTACACCTGTAACATAGACATTAGATCTATCAAGCAATTAAATCATAACACCAATTTCATTCAAAGGTCCAAGTTTCAAAGAATCATTGATAGAATATGACATGACATTAATAGAAGCTTATCATGACATTCTCAAAACTAGTGTAACCTATCATACAAGGAATAACAAACATATATAGGTCCTTGCTCTTTGTAGGAAGTTTTCTTTGAATGATAGTAGGCACATTTTCCCCAACTTTTACCTTTTTATGCCTTTTTAGTTGTTGTTTTCACTCTTTAACAACAATGCCAAAATTTTGGTGTGTTGTCGCAAGCATTTAAAAGTAAAACTCATACTGCTAAAAATATATGCAGTAAAGTGAGCATAAGTTATTCCCACAGATAGTGTTTAATAATATCTTATACTACAATAAACAATAAGAGGGTGTTTTGAATATAACAAATTAATTTAGGAAAACTAAAACAACTAAGAAAAAAATGTAATATAAAATGTTGAATTCAATTAAAGACAAACATTGGTCTAGGTCAATATCCACCATAAGAAATCCACAACTAATCATTGATGCAAGTATATCAATTAATACTTTGAATACTCACCATAGAACCAATTGTTTATTTTTCCTTATTTGTAGTTAATTTAATACAACCTTAAGCACCAAATAACCAAAAGATAATGACTAAAGGTTTAATCTTATGGTAGTTTTAGGAATTAGAAAGATCAATAAGGTTAAAGAACACAAATATACATAGTTGTATTTAATTTATTTCTAATCCTTCCCAAGACCTAATAATCTCTAACGCAGCAAATCATCAAGTTTGGTTACTTCATAGATTAAAGAGACCAAACAATTATAAATTTAATATCCAACCTAGCAATAGATTATAATGATTAACCTACTAATAAGTTTTCTAGTAAACAATTTAAGAGAATCATAAAATATATACACAGAAGAATATTTGATAGTTGAAGTATAAATTAAACAATAAATATAAATTATATATCATAATTGTTCATTTCTAGACTTTTTTTTCCTTTAACCAAATGTAAAAATTTTGTCATGCAGAGTCATAGATATTAATATAAAAGAGAGGGAATAGGGCAAAGAAAAGAGAGGCGGTTGATGTGTGTTGTATTTTGTGGTATGATGTGTTCTCTCATTTGTTTACTAGATTCTCCTTTTTCTAGGCTAATGACCCTTATAGAAACCCTAAAAAAGAATTTAACTAAGAAAATTCAAATGTACCTAATTAAGAAAAAAATATTAAAAATAAAATAAAATCCTAACAAAACTAAAAAAGAGTGTTTTCTTATGGAACTTTATCCATCAAAATTTTTAAATTAGGAGTTTTTAAATTCGCACTTTAAAATTACAAGGAATGTTTTAGAATTATAGCAATGCAAATGTAGTTGATTTAAGTACAAATTTGAACTTAATATAGCTCGCATTTCTCAAGACTCAAAACACAAATGTTATAGAGCTCTTCCTAGGTTTTCCATAGTATCACGAATCATCTTAATCAAAACTCAGACAAGAAAGTTATGCTCAAATTATGAAGCAATTTCAAAACTATCCATAATAACTCAATTAACTTTGTTTTGTATTTAACACTTTTAATTATATTCTAAATTAAAATATAAAAATAATGATTGCAATTACGTTCAAGTAACTATAAAAAACTTAACATTAAAGGAGAAGAAATATGACTTTTTACATTTTTATCAAAAATCTATCATTTACAAGTTAAATCTACATTTCTAAATAAGGAGATTTATTAGCTCAACCTATAAAAATTGAAGTGAAATGGCATGAATAAAAAATGTACAAGCTAATCAAAGTCTGATATGGCCTAAAAAGTCACCTAAAACATGATGCAGTAGCATAGATTCCTTAATATATAGCCAAGACTTTAGGAGGAGTGATTGATGCTACACTATAAGCGAGAAAAGAGTTCTGAAGGAGGAATTCTAACTCTCCCCTTGTATATTAATGATTTGGTTACGACAGGAAGCAATTAAGATGAACTGGTGAAATTCAAAATTGAAATGCAAACTCAATAAGAGAAGTTCGACATTCGTGATACGAGATACTTCTTTTGACTTGGATTGTGTCAACCTAATGATGGCATTTTCCTATGCTAAAAGAAATATGCTCAAGAGATACTGTAGAGATTCAAAATGCAGCATTCCAAACCAATAGCACCTCCATTAGTTGTGAATGTAAAGTTGAGTGACGAAGATGGAGATAAAGAAACAAATGTATCTAGATACAAAAGCTTTGATTGGAAGTCTACTATATTTAATTACTAAAAGACTGATCTAATATTTTCAGCAATTTTACCATAAGATTTATGCAAAAACCTTCTAACATTCACTATGATGCAGCAAAAAGAGTACACAGATATTTGAAGGGAATCTAGTACAAACCAGCAAAAAATAATTGTTTGATGGGATATATAAACAAGGATTAGGCATGCAGCTTTGAAGATATTAAAAGCAGCTCATGCTATGCATTCTCACTTGGTTCAGGAAAGTTTTCCTGGGATACCAAGAAGAAAGAAGAGGTAGCTCATTCAACTACTTAAGTTGAGTACGTGGCAGCAGCTGTAGCAGTAAATCAAGTAATACGACTGAGAAAGATCCTTAAGGATCTTGATTTTGAGCAACAAATAGCAACACAGTCTGCAAATAAAATTGCAGAAGATCTAGTGCAGCATCGGAAAACAAACCATATCAATATAAAGTTTCGGGCAATTAGAGAAGTGTAGAGGAATGGAGAGATCAAATTGATTCATTGGAAATTAGAGTTTCAATTGGCAGACATACGGACTAAATTTCTCCCAAAGTCCAGATTTCAAGTGCTGAGAAAGATGCTTGGAGTTTTCAACGAAAATCTCAAGGAGGATTATTGAAGTAAATGAGAGTTTTCCTAAAAATCATAGAAGCAGCAAAACTGGCAACAACAGAAGGAAAATCATTAGCAACAATACAAAAACAAAAGTAGCATTTTGACGAACGCGTAATGAGATTTTTTGTGTAACTGTAAGCTAATGTATCTAGTTAGTTGTAAAATGATGAAAAGAGATTGTGATCCTTAAGTTTGGGAAAAGTCTAAAGCAAATCTTTATCTTAGTTGTTGACTAGTAAAAAAGTTCATTTTGTAACATTAATATGCAATCAAAACAGTATAAAATGTTCACTATGTTGCAGCAATGAATTTTTGGATCATTCTCGAGCATATAATTCAGTTTTTATTCTGTTCTTTCACCAACAGGTATCTTTGCCATCCATGAGAGATAGAGTCCTAACAAACAAAGCAAAAAGTTTAATGGACTGAAATGAAAAAGAATGAGAAAAAAAAAAAAACAAAGGGTTGTCATTGCAAGAGAAATGGTCCATATTGACCCAAAGTGGGTACGCGCTATCGGCTATTGGACCACGACTTGATATGTGTTGAATCTTAACAATATTATCAAAATGAAGAGTCAAACTTTGGTGGGTAGAATCCCGCGCTCGTAGATTCCAAGTACCTCTATGGACCAAGTGAAAGGCAAGCGAAAAACTGAAATCTTGATCCGGTGGTTCCTGACACGAGGGTGGTAGGATTCAAGTCCAACTCAGGCTGACTTTTTTTTTTTATTTAAAAAAATAATTACTGGAAGGCTGATCAAAGGAATGCATTATGTATTTCTCCAATAAAGCGTTATTATTAATTTCTTCGTCGACAATATTAAGTATAAATTTAAAATTTGAAGATTTAAATCATTTCTTTAACATGCTGTAAAATGTTTTTGTAAATTTGTATAATTCTATATTATTTTGAATATTTCTAAATCTTTATGCAAAAATTTTATACTATAATTATTTTTAATTTTTTTTATTAAGATTATTATTAGAAAAGAAAGTACAACATCAACTATATTAAAAAAATTAATCTTTTATTTTTTTTTATATTTATTTATGTTTAAATTAAAATTTATATCATTCATATATTACCGGAAAAATCTAAAATTTTCAATTTCAAGAAAAGAAATTTGAAACTATTATAGATTTTAAAATATATTAATCGTATTTGTAAAAAGTAAAAAAAAAAACCTTAAAATTAATTTCACTGACAAAATTTCTTCTTAGAGAGAGATTTGCCGAGAAGCTGTCAGTTTAAGAAACATAACAAAATGACTACAAAATTGATGCATTTTCATTCATGTAGGTAACTTTCTCAAGCTAACAATGTTTGGCAAATAACTCTAAACATTTCTTTCATCATTTTTGATAAAAAGATAATAAAAATAATCTGAAACTGCTGATCGAGCGTGCTACAATATATTTAAATCGTTGCTATTCCTCTAGAACGAGAGAACTCCAAAAGTGAGCTGCTAAGCAACTCTCGTTCCTGCCCAAGCCAAGAGGCCACGATACCGAGATTCCGTTCAGTAAATTAAGGTCATTCAAGTTGACCTGGTCAGGTCGGGCTTAATTAATAGCTTGGAAGGAAATGAGGGCAATCCCTTCAGCCACAAAAAAACTGCTCTAAGGGTAAGACGTTGACGGGAATAACCTTCATTGTCAAGCCTACCACCCGTACATAACCTTCATTGTCCAAGTTAACCGATTTGACTTTCATTCTTCTTCTTCTTCTTCTTCTTGTTTTTTTTTTTTTTTTTCTAAGACCAAGTCTAATTATTGAAAAATAACGCGTAATCAAATTTACACTCATTCCGAGGTGTGCTCTTAGTGAGAAACAAGAATTAAATAGACCTGAAGCCTGCATCTTATATTAATATACGCTCCCATAAAGGAGACGTCCAAGCTCTATGTGCTTTCTGTTGAAATCTCAAATGTCTTCCCTAATCATTTCTTTTAACAAAGTTTCAAAGCTTTGGCACTTTTTCCTCCCAATCATTCCCCTTTTTCTCATCCTCGGTTACGGAGCTACAGCAACTACAGTCACAAATATTGGCGTAATTCTTGATGCCAATTCAAGAACCGGAAAAGAAGCCAAGACAGCGGTGGAAATAGCTGTTCGAAATTTCAACATTGGTTCAACAGATCACAAGCTCTCTCTTTATTTGAAGGACCCTCACGGTGCTTCCATCAAGCTTGCTTATGCAGGTACAAGAATCTCTGTCACGTTAATTTTACGCCTAATGCCCCTTTCTCCTTGTTCCGTTCTTTAACATGCACGTTTATCAGTGAGGGTACTAGAGTATGAACCATAAGCTTGACGAAATCAATTTTGCTTGCAGCTGAAGAGTTGGTCAATGAGAACAAAGTCAAGGTGATTCTGAGCGTGCAGGAATGGGAGGAGACAACTTTAGTTGCAGATATTGGAAGCCAAGCTCAAGTTCCGGTGCTTTCACTTTCAGCACCTTCTGTGACACCACCCAGGGTGCAATCTCGTTGGCCTTTCTTGATAACAATGTCTCACAATGATTCTGCGCAGATAAGTTGCATTGCAGCAATTGTTCGTGCATATAGTTGGAGGAGGGTTATAACGGTTGCCGAAGACTATGCACATGGTGGTGATTCTGGGAAGTTAGCTCTTCTAACTCGGACTCTACAAGAAGTCGGCTCAGAAATTGAATACCAGTTAGTTCTTCCGCCATTATCTTTGCTCCCCAATCCAAAGGATGTTGTTAGAGAAGAACTTGAGCGAGTAAGGGATCTAAAAGTACAATCACGGGTTTTCATAGTTCTTCAGTCATCATTGCCAACGATGATTCACCTTTTTAGAGAAGTTAAGCAGATGGGGTTTGTGGGAGAAGACACGGTATGGATACTTACAGATGCAGTTTCAAGTTTTCTGGACTCGGTTAATGCCTCTGTTATTTCCTCTATGGAAGGTGCTCTGGCTATCAAGACTTACTATTCCGACAGCGACGATGCTTACCTAAGTTTCCGAGCTGAGTTTCAACGAGTTTTCAGATATGAGTACCCTGAAGAGGAAAGCTTTGAACCATGTTTTCATGCTTTGCAGGCATATGATAGCATTACTAGTATCATCAAGGCCTTTGGGTCAACACCTAAGACTAGCAGTCCCAAAGTGCTCTTGAACAACATATTATCGAGTAATTTCACTGGTTTAAGTGGGCAGCTACAGTTCAAAGAAGGTGCGTTATCTCGAAAGCCTGTACTGAGGGTTGTAAATATCGTTGGAAAGAAATACAAGGAGCTAGACTTCTGGTTACCAGAGTCTGGGTTCTCAATCGGCCTTGATGTGTCACAAGCTAAAGACAACAACGGAACAGACGCTTTAGAATTGAAAGGTCCAGTAACTTGGCCTGGGGACCTGAGGAGGGTTCCAAAGGGCTGGATGATGCCCTCTTATGCAAAGCCAATGATTATTGGTGTTCCTGGTAAGACTTCTTTCGAAAAATTTGTTAAGGTAGTCAATGCAACTGAGGACAAGTACAGTGGTTTCTGCATTGAACTGTTTGACAAGCTGAGAGGGGTCCTGGGTTATGATCTACCCTACAAGTTTGTTCCTCACTACAATACGTATGACGATCTGGTGAATCATGTATATAACAAGGTAAGAATTTAATCCTTCTGGTTATAGTCATTTGGTGCGCAACACTAACAAATTGATACATTTCAATCTGCTCATGGATATTCAATACGCAGTGACTGATCTTGTGTTCCAATCTGCTCATAAATATTCAATCGGTGCAATTTTTATTTTTCAACATTTACCATCACCAACTCTTCCTATTTTTATGAACCAAACTTTTGAAATATTCTTTGGATGGTTGCTGTAAGTTTCACTTTAATTTTCAAACTATTAGATATATATATATATAAGTTGACAAGTAATAAATAAATGAGAGATCTTAACTATAAAATTATATGAAAAGTCAAATTTTACAAGTGAAATGATTATATCATCAGTTGAAAATAATTAATTGAATTCTCATAGAATTTATTTTAAATATTAATTTGATATATTAAATTTTAAATAATATTTTTAAAATTTTATCTTATTTTTTAAAATTAAAATTTTATTAATTTATTTTTTTAAAGTAGTTTAACTTAAATTTCTGATATTTATTTTTTATTTTTTATTTTAAAATAATAAAGAACTATGAGGCCGCAGTCGGTGACATAACAATATTAGCCGACAGAATGAAAAAGGTCGAATTCACTCAGTCATATGCAGAATCTGGCCTATCAATGATAGTTCCGGCCAAGTCTAAGGAGTCGGCATGGATTTTTGTGAATCCTTTCACCTGGGAAATGTGGTTGGTGACTGGTGCCATCTTAATCTACACCGTTTTCATAGTATGGTTCTTGGAGCATCAAAAGAACCCTGTATTTCGAGGCCCATGGAAGCATCAGATTTGCACAGCTTTTTGGTTCACTTTCTCTTCACTTTTCTTCGCACACAGTGAGTAACAAACTGAGAATTCCTGAAACTAAAATTCATTTCTTATGCACTTGAGGCCTACCTTATGTGCTAGCAAATATTGAAGAGATTTTAGAATTAGGGCTGCATTTCTCTAGGCATAATATAGTGTTTTGACTGAACCAGCATTGCTCTAATCCAATGATAACCCTTGAGATAATTTTTCACTAATGCAGGGGAGCAAATACGTAGTACTCTCACTCGAGCTGTAGTTATAGTGTGGCTCTTTGTTGTGTTGATCTTAAGCTCTAGCTACACGGCCAGTCTGACTTCAATGCTTACCGTCAAGAAGCTGCGGCCAAGCCATACCGACATCAATTGGCTGCTAAGAAACAACTTGAAGGTTGGATGCGACGGAGATTCATTTGTCAGGAATTACCTACAGAATGTCCTTAGGTTCAAACCAGAGCATATTGACAATGTTAACAACGAATACAAGTACGAAGGAGAATTCAAAAGTAACAACATATATGCTTCCTTTCTTGAACTCCCATATCAAAAAGTCTTCATCAATCGTTACTGCAAGAAGTACATGGCAATCACACCAACCTACAGATTTGGAGGACTAGGCTTTGTAAGTGTATCAGAACATCCTCAAGGCTTCAATTTCAACATAAATGATCATTCTGTCCCCATTGAACATGCACCATTTCTAAATTTGCATTTCCCTACTCAAGGAAGCTAACAAAAAATAAATCCTGTTATGCATTTAGGTCTTTCAGAAAGGTTCTCCAATAGCAATTGATTTTTCCAGAGCCATACTGCAGCTATCAGAGAATGGGGAACTGAAAAAATTGGAAGAAAAGTGGTTTGCTCCTTCTCCAGAGTGTTTAAGCACTGCAGCTGATTCTAAAATTGAAAGCTTGAGCCTCAACAGCTTCTGGGGTCTCTTTCTTATATCTGGTGTCACCTCTACCATTTGTTTTCTAGTCTTTCTTGTTCATTTGCTGAAGAAGTATCAGAATGATCAAGTGGAAGATAGAGGCAATGCAAGTCCAAGCAATAAGAGTGTGTGGAACAAGACAGCCAGGCTAGCAAGTTATATTTATCACGGACCGCATGTAATCAGAGGCAGAACCCCAACGTGTAGCTCTTCGACTGATATCGATGAATGGATTTCTCCAAGGTGGGATGCAAGTCCTCCCGATACCCCAGTAAACCTTGAGGCTGCCTCCCCTGCTGAAATTGAAGTTGTACACACGCAACGTCATAATGTTACTAATGTCTGAGAATAGAAATGACAGGCCATGTTGATAACCATTAACAAAGCCGGCTTCAGTGTGATCATGGTGAAATGTTTTGTTTATTTACATATGGTATTAGGTGGAAAAACTACGGTAGCTTAATTCTGTAAACTAGCATAAATTCGTGTAAAGCATATGATTAACAAAGACAGCTCGGTAACGCTAAGCCAGACTTCCTAAGATGAACTGGTAGACAAAGGCCTTCTCGGAATCACAACTCTCGATTCTAAGGTTTAAAAACAGCAACTAGAGGCCATGTGTTCTATCATTGACGAGATACAGGCACCTTCGTTGGTTTCACTGCATTAAAGAACCGATGCTGCAAAATCCTGCTCAAGCAATCCTTGAATTGCCGATTATCGAGTTCATTAATTTTTCACTTTTTTTTTGTTGGAACCTCGGAAAATCAATCTTTCCATATCATGTTACCGGCAAGTCATAATTGCTACTTGACTACACCATGCGTCTTTAGCTTCCCCTCACTTCTTCCCAAGTTTAAGGCCTAGAGTGGCTGGTGAATTTCCCACAAAAGAATTAAAGGCATGCATACAGATAATAAAGGCAAGAGAATTCAGTTAATTTCAATTCCACATACGTATACTAATGCACATGCAAAAAATTCTCCAATCCCACAACGCACATTTGTTAGCTAAATATCAAAATGAATCGGAAAAATCCCATAGTCCTCCATGAATATACATGCACATGCTAAGAATGCATACTGGGGGTTAGTCTGTCAATATATTAAAGTATCAGTTTACATATTAAATCTCGTTTCAAAGGTTTAGTATATTTAAAACATCATGAATCCCATCTGCCATCTTCCGATACGGTCTTTCAAATTCTTGCAATTTTTTGGCTCTGTAAGGATACATCAAATCTGCCGACAGACTCTTCCTCTTCTACGTCCAACCCAACCCCGGCCCCTGCCCTTGCTTCTCCCCCTTGCACCAGCCCCTCCGTGAGATAAACCTTCCAACGCCCGGTTGACTAGTTGACTTTGCAAGCCACCGGCCCCATGACCCTTTTTTGCCATGTTTCCTGATCTGTTAGCTGCAGTAGCAGGTCGCTTTCCTCTGTACAAAATGTGCATGCAGAATGAGAATGGATGTGAATTTCAACAGATTCTCCAGAACAAAAATAAAAACCTGTGTCTAGACATCCCTCGAAGGTAAAATAAAGCACATGTATTGGCTATTCAAGTCAATATTGGCACAATTGATGGCACATCTACAAATGTTGTGCCGTCACATATTCAAAAATCTCCAACTACGCTCATCCGTGTCTGAGCACTTACTATAAAAATAAGGGCATGGCCAAAGGGCACAACATCAGTTAATGAGCTGCTTAAGTAGGATCTTAGGACTGGGACTTAGATTTCAAGAACTTTATTTGTGAGCACTAATCTAAAGGCTCAGATTTGTGCTTTCACAGTCACAAAGGCCATTATCATTGCACCAAACAAGCAGGTCCCATGAAAATCAGGGCAATATTTGTTATTAAAGATAGTTGGGTAAAACTGCTTATGCAACATACAATAGTATATACAAGAAGCATGGAAAGAGAGACGCCCAAAAATATAGCTGCATAAGTTGAAAACAGGAATGTTGTTGTACCTGGTTGTCGTGTTAAGAGGCACAGAAGGTTTTGCAGCTTCTTTCATGGAAAGATTGACTCTCTAATGAAGGTGTCTTAGAGTACAATGGCTGCAAAGATTGAAATTTGCAAATATTAGCTTTATGGCACATAAGTACAATAACCTTGAAATTAGCACCCGTGCATGGCTTCAATCTTTTCAACTTTGTCATCACCAAAATGTTATCGCAGGTTCTCAACCCAGTTGTAGTATTCTTTTTTGAGTTTTCTGCAAATTAGAAACATCATTGTAAGCTAGATGTTACAGGAAACACCATACCAGACATTAGAATTTCTATGTCCCAGAATAAACTTACTACACGATATCCTTTGCTTCGTTGGCCTTTGCAGCTGCCATTGTTTTGTTATGCTCGGCCATTCCCTAAGGTAGTTTTTTCATTGTAGCTCTAGTTATCTCTTCTACATTGCTCAACCTGCACTCAGACAACACTATGTCATATCAAGAACTGTATTTAGAAAGCAAACAGATATTCTGCAGTAAAAAGAACATTGCAACTCAAACAATGCTATACAGTAATTTATAAAAAAATATATATATAAAAGGGTAGCCATGCAGAAGTCAAAAACCAGATTGAAGTGCAAAAGGCAATAACAGGGTCAAGTTTTTGCCGAAAGAATAGAGTGGAAAGTATAAACAATATTACATATGAAAGAATGCTATACAGTAATTTATAAAAATATATATAAAAGGGTATCTATGCAGAAGTCAAAAACTAGATTGGAATGCAAAAGGCAATAACAGGTCAACTTTTTGCCAGTAGAATAGAATGAAGTATAAGTGGTAATGCATGCACAATATAACAGTAATCTACTTTCCTGCTAAAATGGTGTTGTAACACAACTGCAGCTCTAGGAGAAGAAAAAACTGAAACTAGAAAGTGTGCCCCAATCCAGCTAGACCAGGAAAAAAAGAAAAGGTGCTTCAGTTGCACACCCTTCCAGTGCAGTGGAAAAAGTTCTTCAGTTGGAAGACTTCTTGGTTGGGTACCAAAAAGGTCAGCTCTGGCAGCAAAACCTACTCAGGAAACTCTTTTCAGGGTACACTCACAGGCAGACAGGTATTCATAGCAAGAGGGTTATAGTAACCTGTCATGGTTCTCTAATGTTAAATGTTAACCTAGAAGATCCTATGCCACATACTTATTCAATTACTCCAAAAGGCATTGTAGTGCACAAGGCTTCCAACTGTGACATTTGGGGAAGGGTCAAGCAACATGTGTAAAGGTGCTAGCCATGCTAAGGTCTCTTAGAGACTAAGAGCTCAGATGCACACAGAGGATCACTTTTAAAAGAATAATAAAATATGCTTAAAGAAATATAAAAACAATTCTTGTAACTGATTGAATATATTCAAGCAAAATACACATAGAAAAACACAACAAAAAGGAGGTAGGGGCTGATGACCAATATTGCAGTACAAGGAATAGAAAATACAATAAAATAAAAATTACAATACTTAATACAAAGTATTTCATATATAAGCTATTGGTCAATTTCATAGGAGTATGTTTTGCTCCCCTATTTTGCCATGGCATGTTATGTGGGTTGTTGGTAGAGCCATATTCCTCGATGATTTAACATGAATTACAACTAAAAAGGCAAAAGAAATCCAAAAGTCAAATTTCAAATGTGAAAGCATAACAAATATAGGCACTCAATGTAAAAAGATAATGAAGAAGCAGAATTTACCTTATCAAACACAGGTATAATATGCTTGATCAAATAGTAGAGGAACTTGCTACTGGATGCACCCCTCTGCATTTATAATTAATGTGATTAGGTTGGAAGTCAAAAAGGAAAGTCATGCCACAAACAAAGATCTCATGACACCAAAAGCAGTCTGTGCCAGGGAAAAGGGAAAAGCCATGTAGAGGCATGATATCAACCTGTCAATATAGTCTGCATCCGAAACCTGAATTTTAATAGCCGGTCAATATCACCAAGAGGATGCACAAAATTATGGCAGACAATAACTGATCAACAACACAAGTGTTTCAAAACACGATCCTAGTCAATTCCTTATAAGAGAAATCATAGAGTAGCACATATTCCAATATGTGAAAATGAACATTATGCAGATCCTGCTAGCTAAAATATCTCACTCTTTCAACAGATGGAATTACTATCAATTATAAAAGCCCATTCTAGCATCTCCTAGGTTCTCCCTAAGGAGAGCTGAATTGAATAGAGGTGGGCAGGGGAAAAGGAAATTGATGCAAGATTAGGCAATCATTCTTCTGCTTTTAGGAAAGCAATACACAAAGTTGAGGCCCATGAGGAGTAAGTTGGCAATCGGCAATCCACATTAAGTTTTTACTAAATCCTCCATGGGATCTTGATCTGAAGACCCACAAAATTCAAATTGGTTGTTTATTAATTCCTAAATGACTTTTTTAACGTGTATTGAACTTGGATGCAAGCCACATAATCTACCTAATAAATAATCCCTCCAATGTGTGTGTGTGTGTAGACACATATATTTGTGTGTGCGTGCGTGCTTGTATTGTTTAGTACAGAAACTTCTTAGACTGCACTCCTAGACATCCAGGAACTTTCCTACCAAACTCATGTTGCAAAATGTTACAAAGTGCGCAAAGGTAATCAAGTTATTCTTGTATGCACCCACATTCATGCAACAAACAGCCTCCAGGTTTTGATTACAGAATAAGACATTCCAAAATTAGTCTTTGAAAGTCAGGTAAGTAAATGACATTCAATCTTGAATATCATGAAAGTATGCTATTTAAGTCACTTGAAAGGATGATATGTTATAAACAACGCTAGAAGCCCTTCTTTTCTTATCCATGTAAACATCAATCTCATCTGTTCAATAATGGTTTCCTACATTGGTGGGAATTTGATGGATGAATTTTAAGATCCTCGGATTTTAGAACACCTGTCATTTTCTTTTTGATAACTTGAGATTCCTAAATCCACGTAACATTAAATGCAGTCTTATTGTTACTCAGGTACTCTAAATTCTCAAGATGTTGGGAATTTATACTCAATTATTGTGTAAATTGATTTTTTTTATAAAAATATTAACTGAAAAAATATACATAGACATCTTTCTACGTATCATTAATACTCCAAAGATCCATGTACAACTTTTTCTTGAATCAACAAGAAAAATTATTAGTATTTATACCTACAATAATAAAGAGAATTACAAAAGGATCAATAAACAAAACAAAATACAAATTGTTTTATTTCAATTATACAACAATTACTTAATATTTGTGTTATTAATAAGAATGCACAAATTTTTTGTAATGTATCTTCCTTCTCACAAGCATATGTATTTTATAAATTATCACAAATCCAAGTTATTAATTATATAAGTTAAGATCTATTCTGCAATATCATGGAGCATCTGTTTGCTAAAATTGAAATTAAAAAAAAAGATTTAAGAGCTCAAGGACTATTTCATACCAACTTCAAAGATAACAATTTTCAAAATTCTGTCCTGAATCAACAGGAAAGCTGGTTAAAGAGTCATTATCAATATAAATACAATTTATCTCGAATTAAATGATCTAGATTAATACCAAAAAAATGGCGATAGAGAATTAATTAACGTCATATGGTTCAAAATAAAGATTTAAACAAATGGAATTTATATGAAAAAGACCAACTAATTCATTACAAAAAAGAAAATGATTTCAAAGGAGACTCATTACCAAGCCAGAAAGAGAATTTCAAAAAAGAAAATGGAATCTCAAACCTTAGATAAATCCCAGATTAAAAAGTCCTGTCGCTTACATATTGTCAGGATTTATAACTAAAATTAAAAGAACAACAGACCCCAAGAAACTAAAAATTTCTAATTTACTGTGAAAGTAAAATAATATGAGGGGAACTCACACTGAATTGAGCATCTAAATCAGCCTGCCCCTCAATGATTCCAACAAGTTCTTTCATGTGTTCCTCAGGAGATTTATCTCCAAATATGCTCAAACTTTTTAAGAAGTCCATAAACATTCTAAACTCAGCTCCCTTTACATCTTCTAAGCTCTACAAAAACCAAAACAAATTAATCATCCACCTTCTGAAATGATAAATTACACTTTAAATACCTTGCACAAAAGGAGCATCGCATATAGTAAATGGCAACTATACCCTTTTAATCAAATTTGTTATATGCCGTTCCATTTCCTCTTGAGGCCTCAAGAGTTCAGCTTCCAGGGAAAAAACCTAAAAATGCATTTATTAGCCCTTGGTCGTCGTCATACCAAAGTACAATTTCAACACTAACATGCAAAATAATTCCATCTTCTAACCTTGTCTTTATAAAGGTAAGAATTTTCTCATGAATAAATTCTTCAGCACTTAGTTCATTAGGACAACCAATGTATTTGAATAAGGCAGTTAGAGAAGCTGCCACAGTGAGAAAAAAGTAAGCTTGAGCAAAAACCAACAAAGGTAAAGCAGAAAAATGTTGACAGCAACTTGTATGCATTTGAAATAAAAATGCCAATCAGTCCCTAAAACCCTAAATAATTTCAGGTTGACAAACAATTTCCTGGGAAAATGCGAAGAGTAGGAGAGAGAGAGAGAGAGAGATGGAGAGACGGACCCCGACCTGTTCTTCTTCAATCAAATCGAGATGGGCATCGAGGCCCTGGCTGGAGAGGTCAGGGAAGAACTTGAAGAAGTGGGGAATGAGCTGTGCCGCCGGCTGCTTGGCCTTTATGCCCATTTTAGCGGCCTCAATTATCCCCTGGTAGTCCTTCACATTCTGCCTGAGTTGCGAAATTAATGAAGAGGAAAACAAACAACAGAGACCCAAATATTTTTTTTAACAAAAAGAAAAAACCAAAAACCCCTAAAAAGAAAGAAAGGGAAAAGAGCGGGACGAGCAGAGAACCCCAACTCATCATAGAGCTCCTCTAACTGATTGGCCTCCTCACTCATTCCACCCTCCCCATTTCAATTTATTTTCTTCTCTTCTTCTTTTATTTTATTTTATTTTTAAGAAGAAGAAGAAGAAGATTGGAAGTGGAACTTGGACGGATGGATGGACCGACGTAGAGAACATTTTTCCAAATGGGAAGGCCTGAGTGGATTCCCATGTAACACAATGTGTTAGGGAGAGCTGCTTTTCACTTTTTGGGGTCCGCTGTCGTGACTCATTTTCTGCCGTCGTTGTTTGTTGGTAAGTAACTGATATTAAAAAAAAAGAAAAGAAAAAACAAAGTAACCCTAAAAGTAACGGATAGATTAACTTAGAATTACTCTTATGTTAAACAACAATTTATTCATAATTTATAATTCAAAATATTATTTTTTATAAATTTTTATTTTATATTTTAATACTTATGGTGGAAAAATTTTAGATTTTTTTTTATTCCATCGCTGGGTGTTATGATCAATTTTTATTTTAATTTAATTAAATAATATTTTTTTGTTAATGAAATTTTTTTTTGAATTGATATATCGATACTTAATATTTTATTTTTATTTTTAATTTAATATGAGCATTGTCTTTATGACTATTTTTGTTAGTTCATTTTAGAATTTGTTTTTCCTTTTTTCTTAATATTTCAATGAGTTCCTATATAATGCATAATTTGTATGTATCACCATTAAAATTTCAACTATTTTTGACCACCATACAAGAGTATAAAATAAATTGACAAAACGAAATATCTATTATAAGAGAATAATAATATTATAAATAGTTATATTACTATTTTAATAATAATAATAAATATTAGTATAATTAAATACTATAATTTTATTTTATTTATTATTAATAATAATTAATAATTAATCAAACTAAATAATATATGTGTGCATTTGTAGAAATAATAAAAAAAAAATTTTATGTGAAAATTGGGACTTAGAAGGGAAAAAAATAAAGATAAACACTTATATTATTAAAAAAAAATAAAAGGAGTCATATATAAAAAATTAATTTTAAATTTTTATAAAATTTTACAATAAATTCTTCAATATTTTATCTTTTATTTTTAAATTTATTTGAAATTAATTATTTTCAAATAGAAAATAATCAACTTGTTAATAATTTTTATTGTATTGATATATAATTTCTAATAGTTTTAATCACTTTTCATTTAAAAAAAATAATTTTTAACCAATTTAAAAAATATAAAATTCAAATAAAAATATAAAAAAATTCAAAATTTAATTATCAAATTATCCCTTGCAGATATAGTAGTTTTAATTAGAATATGTGTAAGAGTGATGAAAATACATCTAATATTTCTTGTTAGTTAGTGTACCAAAATTGTGTCAAAATTTGACATTTCTACAACTAAAAGGGCTTGTTGGCAATCAATCTGAACAATAATACTACTCACAAATAATAAGGTCATAATTTGGGCATTCAATTAATGTGTAGTTAATTTAATAACATCAACTTTAGAACTGCTTTGTTCAATTGCTACTAAATATCTAATTTGAGTTATCTATGTGACCTATCATTTTTGAGTATTTAATTAATATCTCACATTTGGATTTTAACAAATTGTATAAAAAGTGAGATTTTATAAGGACTTTCACCAAGCAAAGACTTACCTTAATTTTTTCAAGGCAGTCATTTTCATACTTACATATATTTGCTCATGAGTTGATCTCATCTCTACACTCTTTCTAAATATTAGAGGTAATTGTCTAAATGAGTGGATCAATCTTAAATTGTTTGACATACTTTTAATTTTTCTAACATAAACTTATACTACGATTGATTTCATATCAATCTTAAATAACTATATTGGGATGACACAATATGAAACATATTTTTCTTATTGTAATAATATTATATTGTCACATTGTACCATATTTTATGTTCTCACACAAACGAAACGCACTACCTTTTTTTTTTCCTTGTTCAACTAATAGTTACATCTATTATCATTCAATATATCGACACATTTCATAGAGCTATATTCATTTATGACACAATGTCATTAACAAATTTGTACTTGGTATTAACAAGTTAGTTTCACAACTTTACGTAGCATCTCTAAAAAACAAGTAGTTATTTGACTATTATAATGTATTGTGACCTTTCTTAACTAGTCACTATACACTTTCATATGTTCCAAAAATCTTTTGAAACCAAATGCTACTCGCATTGTAATAGAGTAAGCCATAAAATCAATCCTCATGACCAAATGAGCTCCATTCATCAGAAATCATGTGAAATGATTTCATGATTTAGTAAGAACATATCTCCTTATATTAATTTACATTTATTAATATCTCACTCATAGTTATCACCTAATTAACGAATTTAGTGTTAAATTATTTCCTTGATAACTTAAGGAATATCTTGTCATGCCATTAAGATCCTAAGTCTTTTATAACTTATCAAAGTGATTCACTTGTATTTGACTAGTGACATTTCACTAGTTTCATGACATAAAAGATATCTAGTTAAGTACATATCATAGTGTACATCAAATTAACATAATATTGGAATATGATGTGTCTCATGCATCTTACTTCTTATAATCCCACCTTTTAAGGTTAAGACTTTCACTTACCATCCATGAATTAGAATTACAAACTTATTTTCAAATGTTTTGACATATGTAAAATGATCCTCATCGATCATTACAAAGCCATAAAAAATTATTGCACGATGAAATCTCAAATACCATTGCCTATACCATTGTTTTAGATCATTAACTAATCTTTAAAAGTTGCATTCTTTGTGCTTAAGTTCTTAACAATAAAACAAATTGGTTATTGTACATAAATTTCTTTGTCTAACTCTTGATTAAGAAAAATAGTTTAAACGTCCATTTGGTGTAATTTTAAAATTATATTAGTTACCATAACTAAATTTAGGTGAATTAAGATAAACCTTTTACTATAAGATTAGTGAATTTAATTGATACATTTAAATTGATATATTTAACATTAGTGCATTTTTGAACTAGAAGTAGCCTTTGAACCAATCACAGCTTCAACCATATTCATTAAGTCTAACGTGCTTGTCTTTAGGAATTTAATGAATGTCAGTCCAAATATTGTACAATCGTAAAAGGTATGATTAACTAATTTAAGTGTGATTAATTAAATGACAACATAAGGTATTGTCTCATATAATGTGACTTCTTTTTATAAGAAGTCAAAGTTGATCATAAGCTCACTCAACCTAATAGTTGAGATGAGCTTAACTTGTTTTTCTAAGCCAAGTACATCCCCTAAGAAGTTTTATGAAACTCATGGATATGTTTATCCTTTATATTTTAATCATATAGTACTACCTTCACTCCACTCCTTTCAAGCCTTTTGAGTCATGTACTACTGCATTCATTAAGTGAAGATACTCTTCATAGGGGCTAGTTACGATGTGATTAATGATCTTTAATACTTTAAGCTCATTTAATTTTATTTAACCTTATGATATTACTATATTGTAATTATCACTATTGCATTTAGTCTGCTTGCTGAGTTCTTTTATAGCGATCTTAGTAGTTAGAGTTTTAGAAATTTGTTACAAAATAATACTAGCACTTAACCATTTATTTGCACAAAACTTGAAATATATTAATAATGAACTGATGTTAGTTACAAAAATGAAAGTTCACTAAGTTCCTAATTATCTTCTGTTGTACTAAAATTTAATTATTACAATTTATTTCAAATTGTGCAAAATTGAAGTTCTTAGGTAACAATTCCTTAAATTCTACCAACCTAAAGAACTCACTCATAACATACTTTTTTAATAATTTAATTTTATGCATTCTACATATGTGTCACAAATAATCTATCACATAAGTACATATATTAACATACAATAGAGGAGAATTGGAACCAATAAATAATTACATGCATAACATAAAACATGTAATGATATATAATCAAAGCAATCACAATTACCATCTTTTAAGTGGAATAATGATCTTATGCTTAATAAAGTTTACATGAGTAGACATGTAAATTTTTAACATTAACTTCATAAATGACTCATGTTTACATCTCACAAAACATGAAACTATCTCTAAATTACCAAAAAAAATAAAACCTTATGTTTTTTATTTTACAGGCTTGATGTCATTAATGAAAAATAGTTGACTTAGTGACATATTTAATATGACATTTTTATGCTTTTTTAACAAATTTATGTTGTTCTAACAATAACCTTGTAGTTCAAAAAGACATTTAACATCAGTCAGATTATGTCTTCCTTATTAATGATATACTTAGGTTTGTTAAGTTGTTAATTAGTGAATGCATAATTTTTAAACATGTTCAAATATTTATTCATTGAGCTCATTTTCCATTTATGAAATTCTCAAAAAAAATCATAATTAAGCACACTCACAATCCCCTACCACTTATCATTTTAATATGATTTATTCTATTTCCCTTTGTCAATTTATGAAAGACTATAATAAGATATTAAAAATATCAATCAAAAGAAAGTTTTTCACAGTTTCAAAAATATGATTTTATAACATATTCTTGTAAAGTATAAAATTAAAATTTTTTTGGCATAAACCTTATAAATATTTTTTTTGATCCTACTATTATATTTATTATGAATTTTCAAAAAAAAATCATTTTTAAGAAAATTAAAAAAATAATGTCACGTGGTGCAACTTCATTTGTTGGTTGTAATGTCACACACCATATGTCATCCAATCATTTGTTGGACTAAAACATAGACTATGGTTGTTAACCATATAAGTCACACATGGTGATAGTGTATCGGGGAAAAACTTCATTAAGTCAAAAACACTCATTGAATTCTAGCCACTTGATGGTCGTAAAATATTTCCTACGATCATATTTTGATGTTCCTTATTTACCTATCAACTCAGTTTCTCCAAAAACAAGAAAAAAAATGGGGTTGGATTATCACACTTGGATGCAATACTAAGACAAATCTACTATTCATCTTCTTCCCTAGATTTTTAGATTTATTTTAAAAGTTTTAAATATGATTTTTCTTAAACAACATAGCCCTTTGTAATGTTTATAATGAGAGGTTTCCATGTATGTCAATTTCAAGACTTGATTTAAAAATTTTTTAAGTTGATTTTACGAAAATTGGTATGGAGAAAACTCTAATTTTCTCACCAATTATACAATAAAAAATAAAAATTATAGGGTATTAAACATGTTATAACTACTTTCATGTAAATTTTCATAATAAAAAACTCATTCACATGTAAGAAACAATTTTTACCTTTTTTTAAGTTGAAAGAAAATGAAAAAGGCATAAAATATGCAAAATAAAAGATTAAATAAATCAATACCATGTTAGAATTAATACTTTTAGGCTTTAATACCAATATAGAACAACATATAAAGGATGAAGAGGAACTTTATCTCTTATAGACTTCTATACATAAATTACTTATCATTGGTAAGAACACCATAAACAAACATCTCACGGTTAAGGATGATATCAATATATTAAGTATCACCCAATTTTTGTAGCTATGGAACCTTAGCCTTGAGAATAAACAGAAAATATAAGTTTTAATTTTTGTAATTAAGTTGGGTCATTTTTTTATGGATGGAGTAGACTTGATCCATAAAACAATAAATCCTTGACAATAACTACTATGCCACGCCTTCAAGATTAGGAAAAATTTTAGTATCAATGTATTAGGTCATAAATAGGGTTATATTAGAAATAAAAAGATTGCTTTGAGTTGTATATTCAATATCACTTTTCTTAAAGAAAAATTCATCATCATAATGGAGTAAATGAGTTCTATCAAATTTTCTCACATGATAAAATGAAACATAGTTAACTATAATTTGCACTACTAAAATCAAGTTTTCAAGAAATTTGTGCATTATTTAAAATTATTCTATTAGAAAACTACATATTTCTATCAAATTTCTTTTTCTCTTTTTGATTAAGGGATGACCACCATAAAAATAGTGGTCTAAGGGTTATTTGACTAAAAAATTATATCTCTTAATACTAATAGACATAACTCATTTAATGCTTCTTTTCATAAAATGATATCTTTCGATAACTATAAAGTAAACTAAGGGATATGTCTAATTTTTATGTTGAAAATTTTCTAACAATCTCATATCATTTTCAAAATATTTAAAATATAACAAATCCCCGACAACTTTGAAAGTCAAATGTATAAGTGAAGGTATATGAAAGATTAAACATTTACATAGTGAAAAGTGCATTATAACAAGTTTAAATAGTATAATAGACAAATTTTAAACCAACTATTCTTATTTACAAGTTGTAGAATTAATTTACATAAGTGATTATACAACATTAAGTTTCTCTTTTTAATTAACTGACACATTAAAGATCATTGTATTGATATTCTTTTTATGAATGTTTTAAAGTTAAGCCTTTTGAGTTATTAAAATGACCTCTATATTTCACATTTATATAAGCAAATTAAGACCTCACTATAAAGTACCTTTTAAGTCTATTAATAGTCTTAAAAACTCATCTTTCGAATTTAATTGTGGAAACTAAGCACTATATGACCCTCTGATGAAAATAATTTGTATAGTGCTTCAATCACACAGATGACACACTTTGACTCATTGAACTCAAAACTTGAAGACTATTGTCAACTCCTTAATCTTAAAGATTAATCAATATATAATAACTGTCAACATGTGCACTTGATTCTATAGTTAACAACATACCTTTACAAGTCTTTAATATATGATGTGGTAAATAATATGATCACAAAAAACCAACCTTGATTAAAAAGTTATTGTACTTTTGAAATCTTATTTACTTTAGATCATATGTTTCAAACCATCGAAAATGAACTTTTATTTTTCACATTTTAAACTTTTATTTAATTACAGTTTAAATCTTATACAACATTATTTTTTTATTTACTTTTTCAGTTATATAACTAAAATAGTTTATTAACCATTATTTGAAATAACTAACTATCAAACTAGTTAGTCCAGTGGTTAAAACTTCTTTATTCATTTAGATGGACATAAATTCAAGACCCAATAACCATAACAACTCTTCATGCAACTTTTTTGAAAGTCAATTATAAGAAGTCATGTATATTTTAACCACACTGATGAGAACCATAACGATGATGACTGGAAAGCTCCAATGGATACAAGAGGTCCAATAACATAAGCTAAGGATGTGAACCGTAGAGATGATGGCTGAAAGGCTCCAATGGATGCAAAAGGGCCAATAACACAAGCTAGAACTGTAGTGGATGCAAGAGATCCATTTCATATTCCAGAAGGCTCAATAACACGAGCTAGAGCCAAAACAATTAAAGAAGTACTAAGTGGGCTGATTAAGGATATTCATGCCAAGCAAGTTTCAAATGGTGCGAAGTCAAGTTGAACAAAGAGAATAGGCCCTGTCTCTTATACACCTCTAGATGTGTATAAGAGACAGCAATTAAAGAAGTACTAAATGGGCTGATTAAGGATATTCATGCCAACCAAGTTTCAAATGGTGCGAATTCAAGTTGGACAAAGAGAATAGGCCTAATTAATGTGATTGAAGTACTTGATGACCCGTAATAAGTAATAGCACTCACTCCTAAATAGGAGTTTATTTTCTGTTGTGGAATTTTTCCATTGTTAGAAATTTGTCAAAATAAAAATTTGTCCTGAGTAGGAATTTGTGCCTCTTTAGGATTGCTATCTTTGCCTATAAATAGGCACCCCTTGTCAACTCTGAAGAATATACAACTTTGAGTGAAATAGAAAGTAAGGGTTTTCTCTCTCGGTTCTTTTGAGAACTAAAGAACTTATCAAAAGGTACTTCTTCTTGTGGCGTTCTAATCGACTTATCACTCCCAATTCCTTTCTGTTCTAGAGTGTGGCGTCCATATCCTTCTTAAATACCCTAGGTTCGTGTTCCTTCAAATGTTAGGTCTAAGGTTTGTGCATTGGGTCCCTAAGCCACGTCTTTTTGGGGTTTTCCACATCACACACCAACCAACAAAAACATCCATTTGGTTAGTGGATATTTAATTTTGAGCATTAAAATTTTTTTAATTAAAGATATGTATTCTAATCACCAAATATTGTTTGGTTCTATTATGAA
The DNA here is from genome assembly GCA_021464305.1 of Kandelia obovata. Lineage (NCBI taxonomy): Eukaryota > Viridiplantae > Streptophyta > Magnoliopsida > Malpighiales > Rhizophoraceae > Kandelia > Kandelia obovata. Next base: position 1,982,252 of record CM038485.1, on the reverse strand, counting down.
ATTTTAATTTTCATAATATTTTTGACATATATTTATTATCAAATAAATATGAATTTTTAAACCATGCGTTGATACCATATAAATTTATTTATGCATGAAGGATATTATGAATATTAGATCTTCATGTTATCACACAATTAAGAAGAAAGACATAATTTAATCTTTTGAGATTTTAAAGGATATTTTACAATGTCATGGAGTTGCAAGCAAATTCGGTCAACATTCCTATTCACAAGAATTTTGCCTTAAGATTGTTGGATTGCAAATAGGGTTATACTAGAACTGAAAGAATTGTCTCAAGTGATGTATCTAATGCCACTCTCTTTAAGAAAACATTTGCTCTTATAATAGTGCAATTAGATTATAGTAAATTCTCTTACAAGATAAAATGAAACATGTTTGACTACAATTTGTACCACAGAAATCAAGCTCTTGAAAAGTTTGTGTATTGTCCTTAATTGTTCTACTAAAAACAACATGTTTGCATCTTTTTTTTTTTTCACTTTTTGATCAAAGAATGATCACTATATAAATAGTAGTCCAAGAGTCATTTGGGTAATAAATATTCTTTTTGGTATCAATAAACACAACCCTTTGAACATATCTTTTCATAAAAGAACATCTCTCAATAACCACTAAATAAATTAAGGGACATGTCTAATTTTCATTTTGAAAATGTTCCAATAATTCCCTACCATTTTTAAAATGTTAAAAATATAACCGATCTTCTGTAATTTTGAACGTTAACTATATAAATAAAGGTGTTTTATAGATTAAACTTTTATATAATGAAAATAGATTATAATGAGTATGAATATATAATAAACAAGATTTGAACCAATTATTTTTATTAACAAGTGCATTACAAAAGATTATTGGAATATTTTCAAAATAAAAATAAGACATGTCTTTTTGTCTATTTGTTGGTTATTCAAAGATAACCTTCAATGAAAAATTGCATTAAAAGGGTCAAGTCTAATTAATATCAAGAGAAATATTTTTGTTTAAATAAGCTTTAGACCATTATATATATGTTAATCCTCCTTTAATCAAAAAGTGAAAATAGATGGAAACATGTTGTTTTCTAATAAAAAAATTATAGATAATACACAAAATTCTCAATGAGTTAATTTTAGTATGATAAATTATAGTTAAGTGAGTTTCATCTTATTTTGTAAGAGAATTAGTTGTAACTTTTTTACATAATTATAAGAGCAAATTTTGTCTTTAAAAAGTGATATTAGATACATGACTTGAAGCAAATTTTCACTTATACTATAATCCTTATGATTATCAAGTTATTGGTGAAAAAAACACAAAGATTTAATGTTATACCAACAATAATCTTTGGATTATACAATTTTTACTCAAAAATTTGAATATTCTAAGCTTTCGATGTAACTGATGTAATCGTCATTACTAATTCAAAATGTTCCCTATCCTGTTTACAAGAAAGGCTCTTAATCCATATATCAAAACGCTCGCATTGTCTATTTTTTTACTTAAAATCTAAGAGAGTTAAGGAATTATATATCTATTATAATAGGGTAGTTAAGTAGAAGCATAGGAAAATGTCAGCTTTTCCATTTTTATCACATATCTCATCTTAATACATATATCTTAGGTCAATAAAGTTTTAATGGGAAGATATCCTTAAAGGGCCCTCTATAGAAGATGCTTCACCTTATGAGATACATGAGAATGCCCAATTTTCTTGTACTAACCATGCTTTTTACCATTACATAAGGAAAAAGTTTGCATGATGCATGCACTCTAAAGAGCTTGAGGAAGCAAGATGAAACACATTTCTTATCGAAAAAAACTTCCCTGTAACTGAAATACTAAACTAAATAATCTTCATAAGAGTGAATACTTAGCAAAATAAAAAGAACTTGATCATATTTTGAAAGCATAAATAGTGATTCCATTAATTCCTTCCTACATGGTTTTTTTTATCTACATCAATAATAGTGACAACTAAATCCTAGTGAAAGGACATAGGACAAGATAAGATATGAAAATCATTTTGTTTTCATTAACATGAATTATCCAAATGTGCATCTGCCTACCATAAAAAATTTGTCATCTTATTCTATTCTCAAGCAATCTTCATGATTAAAAGATACTATGCCTAATGTATTATGCCTAATATCATAGAAAAAAATTACATTGAGAATAATATCAAACACACACAAAGTTGAAAAATAAATGATGTTCTTTTGGGTGCTAAAAACGATCCTATTTTGTTAGAATTATGATTTTGAAAAATAAGGTGTCCATACCCCTTTAAACATAATGACAATTAGAATCGACACTACCATTATTGATATTATAATTTGCTCTTCAAGAAAAAAAAAATAATATTTTTATTTATTTTTTATTGCTTTCTCTATTTTACCGTTTTGATTCATATTTTTTTATTTTATTCTACTCCTAATTTTCTCTCTTCCTTCCATGTCTTATGTAATTTATTTTAATAGCATTGTTACTTAAAATATGAAATAAGTATGCTTGATTGTATCCGTTTTGAGTTTGCAAAGGCTAGACCTAGAAAGAATTATAACTTTTCTAACATTTTGCAATGACTCACTTTTGATTTTTCCTTTTGAGGTTTATAAATTAGAAAAAGGCATCTTAAATAAAAAGTACTATTAGGGCACTGGATTCTAACACACTTGAGATTGATATAGATGACATCGACTATGTATAAAATATTATCTTTTTAATTGTTTTTTTTTCCAAAGATTCACAACGTATATGGAGACCAATAAAATGTGTTACTAGGTAAATAAAATATGTAGTAAAATTGATTAAAAGTGAAAAATTACAAAACAGTACATTGTTTGTATTCTTTATGCTCTTCCTTTCAAGAATATATATTTTGTATATTAAGTTGTAGTAATTCAATCATTATTTTTCATTTCTTTATTGCTTTTCCTTTTTTTGTTGTCATTTACTTTTTCTATTCCCTTTTTTTTTCTTTCATTTTATCCTCTTTTTTTGGCTTTTTTCTTATTTGTATCCAAAAAAACAAAATGCAATCAAATTGTAACCTTACACATATCCAAACATGCGAGTGAGTGAGAGTGAAGTCCTTTATACTTAGGGTAGACAAAATAAGAATACAAGAGGACACAATAATAATTCATTAATAACAAATTAGTAAATGACACAAGTGATCCAAAAACAAAAAACTAGCCCCTAATTGAGCACACTGATATGACAAGAATGTGCAATTGTGATTCTGTCTATAATTAAGAATGATTACCTTTAGAATACAAATAATATGTAATATTTCTTGATAAGAAACGATGTTGTAACAATGAGTTTTTTTTCCATTACTTAGCAAATAATTTAGTTTTAATTCTTTTATTTCATTAATAAATAATATTAAAGCTCCATTGATCTTAAACGAAAGTAAGAAAAGAGCAAGAGAGAGAGATTAACAAATATCCAAAGAAAAATAGTAGAAAGGAAAACTAGAGAGAAAGTGGCTTCCAATAGTGTTTCCCCTCTAACACTTCTAGTTTTTATAAGGACTAACTACTGTCTATGGGCAATGAAAATGAAGGTTTATCTAAAAGTTTATAATCTCTAGGATACAATGGAGATAGGAGGAAAGCCTTTAACTTTACTTAAGAATCACACTTTAAACTAGATTAAACACTATAAGGAAGAGAGGTTCAAAAAGTTTAAGGCCCTTACTTGCATATGCTAAACTCTTTTAAATATCATTTTTGCCACGATTATGGCATATGAGATAGCACATGAAGCCTATGATAAACTTAGAGATGAGTTTTATAACAATGAAAAAACTAGGCAAATGAAGCTCTTGAATTTAAAGAGAGAGTTTGAAATGCTAAGGATTAAAACATTGATTCCCTTAAAGATTACACTTCCAAGTTATGGGAATTGGTAAACCAATTCATATTGATAAGAGAAGAGATCACTAATTAGAATATCATAAATAAAGTCCTTGTTAGTCTACTTGAGAAGTTTGAAGCAAAATTTAAAGACATCAATGGTGATATAGGAGGTGACCAAGATTGTATATTTCATAGTTTTGCGCCAATTACTCTTTTAAGGACCGAGAATCTTGAAATAGCCCTATAATTACCTTTTAAGAAGAATACAACATGTGTGGAGAGACAAGAGACCAAAGTGAAGGAGTTGGAGCCCATATTAAACATATTACTTACTTGCTTAAAAGATTAAGCATAAGTGAACCTGCTTAGATTAAAGTGATTGTAGGAGTTTATTTCCACTTTTTTCCTTTTAATTTCAATTAGTTTATGTTAGTTTAGGCTTTTAATGAATAAGGGTTTAAAACTCAACTCAACTTATATATATTTATTTTTTATATTTTAAGTTCTATTTTATAACCTATTTTATAGCTAATTAGTAGTAACCCTAATTTTCTTATTTTACAATTGTCTTGGATACTTTTTAACATTATTCCTTATTTAAAGGATTAAGAAACATTTTGGAAGAGGAGTTTTAGAGAATATTATTGAAAGTCTAGCTTACATTTTACCCTAATTCTTATTTAAAAAATTTATTTGTTTAATCTCAAACTATTACTCTTCATTCTTCTATTTAAGACTATAGCAAAGCAAACTAGTTTGTTCTTATTTATGGTGTATTTGTTATCAAATAAGAGGCTGCTAGTTTTTCTTTTTATTTTGTTTCTTTTCATTAAATCATAAACTATCTTAAATAAAAAAAATAATTATTTTGTAGATATAAGGAGGCATTTGATTTTTAGTCAAATTATATTGGTATCAAAGGCATGCTAAATAACTTAAATGGGTAAAGTTCTTGGAAGCCTTTTTCTTAAGTCATTAAGTATAAAAAGGGAAATGTAATTGTAGTGGTAGATGCATTATCATGGATGTATCGTCTAATCTTATTATTAACTGCTAAGTTAAAGAATTTTGATTGATTGAAAGTCAGTATTTGGATGATCCAAACTATGCTTTCATTTTATTGGCTTGTGAAAAAGAGGCAATTAATAGATTTTATAGGTATGAGGGGTACTTTTTCAAATCTAGAAGACTTTGTATTCTTAAATGATCTATTAGAGAACATTTTAAAAAGGAGGTGCATGATAGAATTTTTGCTAGAAAATTAGGTGAAAAGAAAATTGTAGAGATGGTTAAAGTGCATTTTTGTTGGTTAAGGATGATTAAAGATATATATCATGTGGTAGAGAGGTGCATTTCTTATAAGAAGTTAAAGAGTAAAGAGGCTACTTATGAGTTATATATGTCATTACCTATTCCAAATTCACCTTGGGTTGATGTGAGTATAGATTTTGTACTAGGATTGCCAAGAATATAAAAAGTGAAGGATTCAATTAGGGAGGTTGTTACTAGATTATCAAGAATATAAAAAGTGAAGGATTCAATTAGGGAGGTTGTTACTAGATTATCAAAGATGTCTCACTTTGTACCTTTTCAAAAAAATAATGATACTTCTTATATATCAAATTTTTTCTTTTAAGAAATCATGAGATTACATGGAATACCAAAAGTAAGTGTTTGATCGAGATGTCAACTTCTTAAGTTACTTTTGGAAGACCTTATGAAAGAAACTTGGTAAAAGGCTACTCTTTAGAACAACTTGTAATCTTTCAATAAATGGGTAAATTGAAGTGGCTAAGCATGCATTTTCTTCTTTACTTAGAGCTATTGTTAATAAGAATTTGAAGAACTAAGATTATTGCTTAGTTTTTGTGGAATTTGCCTATAATAGAAGTGTGCATAGTGCAACGAAACATTACCTTTTTGAGGTGGTATATCAATTTAATATCAATATCCAACTTGATTTGGCACCACTTTTAACCAACAAGTGAATATGTTTGGATAGGAAAAAGAAGGCTAAATTAATTAAAATTTTATGTGAAAGTGTCAAACAAATAAAAAAAAATGAAATGTAGCTTATAAGAAAGTAACCAATAAAAGAGAAAATAAATTTAGTTTGTTCTAGATGATCTGGTGTGGATTCATCTTTAAAAAGAGAGATTTTTAGTAAAAGGAAGTCCAAGATTATGCCTCAAACAAATGGTCTAATTAAAGTCCTAGAAAAGGTGAATGTTAATGCCCACAAGATTGATTAGCCAAGTAAATATAATGTATTAGTCACATTCAATGTGAGGGCTATCTAAGATCGTGTTAGTTTATAATTTTGGGTCAATTACTCGTTCAAAGGTAAAAAATCTTTCAAGAATCCTACACTTGGTTATTAAGGAGAATAAGACATGGGTAAAAAGTATAGAGACTGAAGTGATGAGGACCGTTTTAGGTCTAACACTGAGAAGGGGGTGAGTCAGTGTGAGATATGCCCTTTTTACAAATTGATTTAGATTTAACCTCTATGACTTAGAGCTGATGATATAATTTTTTTTCTTTTTATCTATTCTTTATGTGAGAGCGGTTGTACAAATATCAATCACACGCAAACATCAAAGAACACACAATAATTTTTACATGGTTCACCCATAATGTGTGAGCTATGTCCACAGTGTAATAGTATCACTCCTAAATCACACAATCCACTCTTGTTATCAAGTGATATAGTTTGATTATGGAAGGATCACTCCTTAACCATTTGTGGAAGGACTACATTTTAACTAGTTACTATGATCTTTCAATCAAGAAGTTGATCCCCTGATCACTCCAAGGGTATCCCACCCTATTTTCCAATAAATTTATAAAGAGTTTATGATAAAAATTTTCCTAGAGAATGATCACTTAATGTCTATAGACCGTTATAGAAAAATATGGATCTCTTTCCTTTACTACTGGTGTTGTTTCACCTACTGTTGGTGTTGCCTGCACGTGATGCTAATGTTGTCTGTACTCATTGTTGCTGTCATCCATGTGTGCTGCCAATGTTGTCCGCATGCACTGTTGTTACTATCTGTGCACATTGCTAATGCTATCTGTTGCTATTTGCATGCGCTATTAATATTGTTCATACGTACTGCGATCCGTACACACTGTTGTGTCTGTCGCTGCTATTTGCATGCACTGTTAATGCTATATGCACACGTTGTCACTATGGCCTACTGTCCGCAAGCAATGTGCCTACTATCTGAATGCGATGTGTTGTTGTCTGCACCCGCTGTTCTTGTTGTCTACATTTGTTGTGCCCACTGTCCGCACAAGCTGTGCCTTTTGTCTGCACACACTACGGTTACTATCCATACGTGCTATTCCTTTTACTTAAGTGTGCTACTACTGTTTGCTCACACTGCTATTACTATTTGCCAGTACTACCACTGTTTGCTCGCACCGCTGCTGCTATCCCTATGCAGTGTCGTCGATTGCCGGTGCACTACCTTCCATTGTGTGTTGATTGCTAGTGCAAAACCTTTGTGTTATTGCTTTTCCTCCTTTTAGTTTTTTTTCCTTAGCTACTTTGTTGGTTCGCTGGTGAGGTTGCTACCTTGGTAATGTTTGTTGGTGTGACTGCTACCTTGGTGGTGTTTGCTGGTGTGGGTATATTTTCTTAGACGTACTCCTAGTGCTGGTATACCTTCTTGGATCTGCAGGGGCATTTGTTGTTGCCGGTATACCCTTTTCGATGTGTAGGGACATGCTGTTGGTCTACTAGAAAGCCACTTGGATGTACTGGGACATGCTGCTAATTTACTTGAAAGCCTTCTAGATGTCTTGGTGTGGTGGTCGGCTGCTACTGTCACCTTTGTGAGGGCTTGTTGGTGTGATGACTATCTTGGTGAGGGTTTGCTAGTGTGGATGAACAACTACCTTGCTCTCTTTCTTTCTTTTCTCGTTGTCCGACTAGACCTTGCTGCTTCTCCTTGGTGACTATTGCACTCTCCTTGACTAGCTGCCTTGTTGCCTTTCCTTGGTGGCTATTACACTCTCTTTGGTCAACTAACTTATCCTCTTTCTTTCTCTCCTTGATCGACTGCCTTGCCTTTGTTGTTTACTTAATTTTCTGCAACACACCTGCTTCTTTCAAGATGCATAAAGTATTTATAAAACCTTGAGATTAGGGGCACACAATCAACAATGATCATCATTGATTCCCAAAGGTTGCCCTACAATCAACAACTAAATTTGAGTCTTAAAATTTAGAGTTAATGTTTAATGGTCAACGATCAATCTTGATCCCTAAAATTTAGGGTCACGATCAACATTGACTCCTCAACATCAAGGTTGACCTATCATCATCGGTTTTTCCCAATGACCTTTCTGCATCTCAACAACATTCATAAAATTAAATCAACACATATAACTATGTGAGATGGTGTTAACAAAAAATCCAACATTAGCCATCGAAGATGGGCTCAACAAGATCACCCTTTGAATTTGTTGGCAACACATTAAACCTAACAATATACATATAACAATTGTTGACATTTACTGCTCCTCTTGCACATTGTCATTCATAACTCCCTTTGAAACATGGATCTGTTATGACTCCCTCTTGACAATTTCTCCCCCTTTATCCATTAAGCTACCCCTCCTTTTTTATAAATATAGACCTTATTTAGATTTATGCAAAATATCTCCCCCTTTTTCAGCCTCAGCTTTTGAAACATCTCTATCTTGATATAGATTTAGTGAATATATCTACAACTTGCTCTACAGTTGGCACATATTCCAACTTTACTTCATTTTTCTCCACCTTCTCTTTAATAAAGTGGTACTTAATTTTAATATGTTTAGTTTTGGAATGTTGGATAAGATTCTTTGATAAATTGATAGCACTTTGGTTGTCACAACCAATCAGCAATGGTAATTGTACATCCACGTTCATATCTTCAAGTTGTTATTACATCCATAGTAGTTTAGTACAAACTTGAGTGACAACCACATATTTAGAAATTAACTGGTCCTAGTTGTCTTCTTTTATATACATGTTGCTATTGACATTCCCTTTTTTGAATTTCATGTTCTTAAGGTATGAATCCAACTTGGAATACCATGCTCTTAGAGCTTACTTTAAGCCATATGAAGTTTTGTTCAATTTGTACTAACATCATGATCAAGTATAAAATCATCAAGTTGTTCAATAAATACCTCATCTTCAAGCTCACCATTTAAAAATGCAAACTTTACATCCATCTAATATACTTTGTAGTTCCTCTGAGCAATAATAGCCATAAATATTCTAATTGCTTCAAGTCTAGCCACTAAAGCAAAGGTCTGTTCAAAGTCAACACCTTCTACTTATAAGTAGCCTTTGCAGACAAGTTTTACCTTGTTTCTTACCACCTTACACTTTTCATTAAGCTTATTTCTAAACACCCACTTGGTTCCAATGATGTTTTTCTTTTTAGGTCTAGATACTAGACACCAAGTGTTATTCTTTTCAATTTGGTCAAACTCCTCATTCATTCCTTATGCTTTCATGCTTCTTCCATGAACTTAGGTTCAACCTCAAAAATTAGTGACGTTTGTTCACCACCCATTAGTCTTCTTCTAGTTTGTATAAAGTCATTTTTTTTGCCAATAATGTTTTTGGCCTCAACTTCAACTTTGACTCTTTTATAAGTGTAAAAATGCCTTGATTTTTCTTCTTTGTCACTTGTAACTTGAGAATCATCATCTTCCTTATGCGGAATGGCCTTAAATTCATCATTGTCAGACTCTCTTTGGTTCTCATACATGGAATCTTCAACTTTCACATGTTGTGATTACATTGTAACACCATCTTCAATTACTTTAACATCAAAGTTATCTACCATTTTTAGCAACTTTTTGTTGTAGCATTTGAAGTCTCTTCCATTTGGCACATAGCCTAAGAATATTTCTTCATCAGCCTTTTCATCAAATTTTTCGAGAGGTTTACCTTTGACTTTTATAAGGCATGGGATCCCAAACACTTTAAAGTGTTTTGCAATTGGCTTTTTTCCATAGGGTGTCTTCTTAGTATATGGTCTCATTAGACATCTGTTTTGAGCTTGAGTTGCAGTGGTAATAGCTTCTCTCCAGAAGCCATGCAATGTACTATGCTCAACCAACATAGTCCTTGCCATCTCCACTAAGCCTTTATTCTTCCTTTCGGCCACTCTATTTTGTTGGGGTGTGTAAGGGCTAATATATTCTTGCTTCACTCCATGCTTCTTCAAATAATCTTTAAATTTACTGCATGTGTATTATGTCTCATTATCTATCCTGAATCTTTTAATTTTTCCCCCTAATTGGTTTTCAGTCAGCCTCCTGTAGCTCTTGAAATTATTGAAAGCCTCTGATTTATGTTTCAAGAACATAATGCAAGTCATTCTTGTAAAATCATCAAAGAAGGAAATGAAGTACCTCTCACCCTTGATTGATCTTTATCTCATTAGCCCATAAATGTCTGAGTGGATGAGCTTTAATGGATTTTTCATTTGGATCTTCACGTTTTTGTGGGGAGCATTCACTATCTTCCCTTTTTGATATATACTGCAAATTGCATCTCTCTTTTCTCAACTTAGGTATATCTCTCACATGTTCATTTTTGGATAGATTGTTTAGCTCTTTTTGTTTGAGATGTCCTAATCTTCTATCTCATAAAAAGTTCTCATCTTTGATGCTCATGTAGCATATATTTATGCTTCTAGAAATTCGGTACAGGTTTCCATGTGCTTTTTCACCTTTAGTGAGAATAACACCATCTTTTAGTCTCTTTACTATGCAACTACTTTTGTTGAAAGTAACTTCATGTCTATCATCGCAAAGTTGGCTAACACTGATAAGATTATATTTTAGCCATTCAACATAAAGCACTTTCTTCGATTTCAGCTTTTTTGCACAAATTTTAGCTTTTCTGCACCAATTTCAGCAACACTGATACCTTGAATTTTTAAGGCATCATCATTTCCAAATTTGATTGACCCTCCATCATATTTGACTACTCCCTTCAATATCTTGGAGTCTCATGTCATGTGTAAAGAGCAGCAACTATCTAGGGTCTATGACTTTTCTTTCTTGGAAGCTTTTAAGGCTACTTCCACAACCATAAACGTTTCTCTTCCTCTTCTTCTTCTTTGGCCGAATGAAGGAGCTTGTGTTGGCATTCTCCTTTGCATTCCTTGATCGGTCAGAAATATCCATTAGTCCTCAGTAGCGTGTCCCACCCTTTTACATGTTGCATAGATCTCTCCCAACAAATCAAACCTGTTTTTCAGTAAAATATGACTTTTGTCTACCTGAGACTACCTCCTTTCTTGATAGAGTCTCCCCTTAGACTTTTATCTCACATTTCTCTTCATTTTAGGCCTATTACTCCATCATACATTAGCCTTGTGCCCATACTTATAATAGCTCCAACAAAAACTTTTGAACCTGGATTTAATTCTCTTACCAAATCCATATCTCCTTTCTTTAGCAATTGGTGTGGCAACTTTCTCTCCATCTTTGACAACTTGTCTCCTTCGGATGGGAGTCTCCACCATGTCTTTCCTAACCCATTTTAACTTGGGCTGGTCTCTCTTCTTTATCACATCATTGTGCTTTCTTTTAGCAACAAATACAATTTTTTTTCTTTTCTTCTACCTTCTCACTTAGCTTTTCAATGTAACCAAGTCCTTTCTTTCCCATGGAATGTAATCTTTGATTGCTTAGACACTCATCTAATTTTCTGGTAGAATCCTCCTTAATGGCATTTATTGATGATAACTCTCCTTTTATTTCCATGGCCTGTATAAACCTTTCTTCATTCTTTTTTAGCTTGAACTCTGCCTTGTGAAACTTAGCTTACAAAGTCAACATGTCTTGCTCTTATGTAATCACCTTAGCACCATGGTCTTCATGTATTTTGCTTTGTTATGCCTCAAGTATGCTCAGCTCCTTAATTCTTTTCAAGTACTCCTTCACTTTTTTCAAATTCCTTTATCTTCAACTAGAGATCAAATTCATCAATAGTAGAATTTTCATACAACTTTTTGAGATTATTTACCTCTTTTTCAGCTTGCTATTTTTATGCAAACAAGCCTTCAACTCAATCTCAAGTTGCTGTAATAACTCATCCTCTTCTTCTTCTATTGATTCCTCATCATTTGAAGATTCTTGATCATCATCTACTTAAGTGACCAGCACATCCTTTGTAGCCCTATCATCAGAATCATCACTTTCCTTTTCAAAATCTTCTTCATTCAACTTGCTCAGGAAATTCCTTCTTTTGGATCTGAAGAATTTCTTTTTCCCTTTGGTACCTAAATTTTCAGCTTTAGAGTAGATAGATTGCTTTATTCTCCTCCTTGGGACCAACTCATCATCATCCTCATTGTTTGCTTCTCTTCTCTTTGGGCAATCCACAATAAAGTGCCGCATTGCTCCACACCTAAAACATTTCAAGGGTAATTTTCCCTTGCACTTCCCTTTTCCTTTCCTCAAGTTCCTAGTCATGTATGTCATGACTTCATCTAGCTTAGTATCATCATCATCTTCTTCAGAACTATTGTCAAACTCCTTTCCTTGGTCTTTAATCTTTAATTTCCTCATTTTCATCAAAGTCAACTCCTTTTCCACCTTAAACTTATTTTTTTTCCTTCATTGGGGCTAGTCTTATTTCATAAGCCACTAATATGCTATGTAGGTCATCTAAGGGCAACCTATCTAGATCTTTATCTTCTATGGAAGAGACTTTGGTGTTGTAAGTTTCTGGAAAGGTTATATGTATTTTCCTTACTATAGTAGCATTGTGGATCTCCTCTTCATAACCTTTGATGAAGCACACAATTTCATTAACTTTTGTGAAGAACACATTCACAGTCTCATCATTCTGCATCTTTATGTCTTCAAATCTATTCTTCCAGATTTATAGCTTAGCTTCCTTCATAACCTAGTCTCATTTGTAGATATTCTTCAATTTGTCTTAGATTTGCTTGTTGTGTTGCACCCCATCACCTTGGTGAATTTTTTCTTAGACAATGAGGCATATACGACATTTCTTGCCTTTCCATCGCACTCCAAGTTCTTCTTATCAGCTGACATCAGAAGATCTCTTTTTGCAATAGGGATGAAGACACTAACAGTAAACTCAAAACACATCAAGACCAAGGGACATCAGATATGAAAGTATTCTATTATTTCATAACTGATAATTTTGTCCATCAAATGTAGGGATGCCCTTGCTGTTGAAACTATTTATGTTATCCATGCAACAGAAGAAATAAAAACTCACATAGCAATGCATAACTTCACTTCAAAGCAAAAAAATTAGATCAATAGAGAAACCATACTCTGATACTAGTTGATGAGGACCACTTTAGGTCTCACACTGAGAGGGGGAGTGAATCAGCTAATGATCCAATTTTCTTTTTTTGTTCTTTATGTGAGAGTGATTGTATGGATATTAATCATAAGCAAATATTGAAGAACACACAATAATTTTTATGTGGTTCAACCATAATGTGTGAACTACGTCTACGGTGTGATAGGATCACTTCTAAATTACACAATCCTGTCTTATTATCAAAGGATACAATATGGTTGTAGAAGGATCACTCATTAACCACTTACAATGATCTCTCGATCAAGGAGTTGATCTCTTGATCACTATAAAGGTCTCCCACCCCGTTTTTAATAAATTTATCAAGAGTTTATGGTAAAACGTTTCTTGGAGAACCATTACTAAATGTGTACACACTGCTAGAGTAGAATATGAATCTTCTTCTTCCTCCACTGCTGGTGTTATTTCACTCGCTATTGGTGTTGCCTGCACATTATGCTAATGCTGTCTATGCTCATTGTTGTTTCTATCTGTGTACACTGCTAATATTGTTTACATGCATTGTTGCTATTGTCCATGCGTGCTACTAATACTATTTGCTATTTATCCATACGTGCTATTAATGTTGTCTGTACATGTTGTCGCGTCTATCTTTTGTTATTTGCGTGAGCTGTTAATGCTGTTTGCATACATTGTTGCTGCTACTTGTTGTCCATATGCACTGTGCTTGTTATCTGCACACACTATGCTACTGTCTACACCCACTGTTCTCGCTATCTACACTTGTTGTGCCTGTAACATGCTGTTCCTACTGTTTGCATACACTGTGTTGTTGTCTGCACTTGTTGTGCCTGTTATTTGCACCCAGTGTGCTCCATGTCCATATAAGCTACGCCTTTTTTCTGCACACGCTGTGAGTACTATCTACATGCAAAGGAAGCTTGGCATTTTATTGACCAATGCCATGTGTTGTTCTTATTTAGCAAGTTAGTAATAGTTGACAAGTCCCAAGAAAGATCGCAATTCTGGGACTTTAGTTGGCGGTTCCTATACTTAGATGACTTGCACCTTTGCTGGATCCATCATCAACCTGCCATCCTTTATCTTGTGGCCAAGGAAGTCTACCTCCTGCTGAATGAGCAAGTTGTTAATGCTTGTATCTCTTGATGTACAACTCATTTTCTTGGAGAACTTATAAAACTTGTTTGAGATGATCAACATGCTTCTTAAGAGTGTTGTTGTATACAACAATATCATTCAAGTAAACCATTACGTATTTGTCAAGGAAAGGATGAAGTACCTTATTCATGAGCATGCAAAAGGTAGTAGGCACGTTGGTGAGATTGAAAGGCATGACCAGAAACTCAAAGGCTCTGCAGCATGTCACATAGGTTGTCTTTGGTTCGTCACCTTAGGCAATGTGAACTTGGTAGTAGCCCAATCATAAGTCCAACTTGGTGAAGTACCTCACCTTTCCTAGTTGGTCAAAGAGATCAACTATTAAAGGTATTGGGTACTTGTTCTTGATAGTGACCTTGTTTAAAGTTTGGTAGTTGATACACAGGTGCAACAAACCATCCTTCTTCTTCTGGAAGAGGACTAGAGTACTGAAAGGGGCTTTCAATGGTCGAATGTAGTCTTGGAGCTGCTTCCTCAGTTCAACGAGCTTCGACGGTGCCATGCAATAAGGGGCCATGATGGGAGGTTTAACACTAAGTTCTAGTTCAATGTGGTGATCCATATCTCTTTTGGGAGGCAGCTTCTTTAGTAGTTCAGGAGGCATCACATCCTTGTACTTGGCAAGGACAACTTGGATGGATTGTGGCAAAGTAGGGGTAGGTGTCACTATGTCTTCCCCATCGCTAAGTTTCCTTATGGTAGCAACGTAGCTTTCGTTTAACTTAAAATCCTGTTTGACTTGCAAGGCAGAAATCATTAATGGTTTTGATTGCTCCATGCTCTTCAAAGGAATCACTCAAATCTTACACATATCGAGGATCACAATAGAACTCGAGGCAGGAATGAGAAAAGCTAAAGCTTTACAAAAAAAATGCAAGACCTAGCACCATTTTGAAATCATCCATTAGAATGATAATGAAGTCTAACTTACTGGTCCAACCTCCAATTCAGACAGGTACTCTTTATGCTACACCTTAGATAAGTTTTGCCTCCGAATTGATAGCCTTGATGGTTTCATTCCCCTTTTCAAGTTTGAGGCCTAGACACTCGGCCTCCCGTATGTCTATAAAGTTATGCGTTGCTCCCGTGTCTAGCATCACACATACAACTTTGTCTTTGATGGCAACATCCATGTACAACCGCTCTTTTCCTTGGGGACTATTGGAGGGAAAAGCTTGAACAGGTTACCCAATTGTTGGATATCTCCCGTGTCATTTTAAGGCTTTTCCTTGGGTTTCTCCTTGTCGAGTTCTGCCATCATAACATTCATTGTCATACGGTTAAGGCAGCCTCTCACCCAGTGCGGTCCATCACAAATGAAGTAGGGCGTTAGGAGATTACTTGTGTTATGTTTACCCAAAAAATTTTGGTTGTGCTTGGGATTGCCACTTGAGGATTTCTAGTTTCCACCCTCCTTGCAGCCTACATCTTGCTTCTGCCCATTTTTCTCTCCCCACTCTTGTTGGAGTTTGGCTTTTTACTTTTATAGTAAGAAGAGTAGTCGATG
Organism: Kandelia obovata; assembly: GCA_021464305.1. Taxonomy (NCBI): domain Eukaryota; kingdom Viridiplantae; phylum Streptophyta; class Magnoliopsida; order Malpighiales; family Rhizophoraceae; genus Kandelia; species Kandelia obovata. Next base: position 1,966,375 of record CM038485.1, on the reverse strand, counting down.
AGTGTCTTAGCAGCAACAATGGCAAAATCCAAAGTCTACATATCACGTCTGTCTAGCTCTACTCTCGCCTAATCCTTCAAGTTGTCCTTAAAGTGGAAGAGAAGTTCTCTATCAGACATATCAATTTCAAGCATGATGGTAGTAAATTCCTTGATGTAATTAGAAATACTACCTGTTTAACTTAGGCAATGTAACTTTTCCCTAACTTCGCTATCCACATTGTGAGACATAAAGTGTTTGCGCAATTCATCTTTGAATTATTCCTAGGTGTTGAGAATGCACAAGCCTTTCTCCCTTTTAGAATGCTTCTACCTCCACCATAGTTAGGCAACATCCCTCAAGAAGATTAAGGCATTGCATACCTTATCAATGTCATCGACAACCCCCATGGCCTTAAAGTATTGTTCAAGATCGAAGAGAAAGTTCTCCAGAACAGTCATGTTGTGAGTGTCGTTGTACATGGTAGGGTTAAGGACCTTCAAACCATGGACAACAGTGACACTAGTGGTAGCAGTCATACCACTTGAGTGTGTGCTTCTTCGATAGAGTGACTCTATCTCCTTACGAAGGTTGTGAATCTCTCCTTCAACGAACTTGCGTAGGCTAGACAGCTCTTGGTTGACAGAGCATATTTGTTCTTTGAAGGTATGACCAAGATCTTTAATCATAAACTTGACAGCCCTCATAACTTCAGCATTCTCATGGATCAAGTTATCAACTTGATTGCTAAGATCGCCTACAGCAGAGCTCACATTAGCGATACTCCTCTCCAAGCCAGCAACACGAGACTCCATCGGTTCCTTGGCTAGAACTTTAGACTTGCTGCACTTGGCAGGGACATATTGTTCCTCTTGTCCAAGAACTTGCTGCTCAATTTATTGCTCTATAACAACAAGTCCTTCCTCATTAGCCATGCTCTTAGCCCAAACAACAACCAAGTTGCACCTAGGTCTCAACCATTGCTCTGATACCACCTATCACAGTGTTAGGCTTTAATTATGCTAACTCGTGTGACACTTAACCACCTTGTGCGTAGAGATGAACTAAGTAAGCCTTGAAGAGTTTGAAAGAACTTAAAAGAGCAAGTAAGAGGCTAAAAAATGAGAGAGGATAGTAAGCACAAGTATGTAGCAATAAAGATAAACTATTGAGAGGTGATCTTACAAATGGGAGGAATGAGGTATTTATAGTTACTTTCCCTCCTCAATGTGTGGCTACAATTACTTGTTCTAGAGAATTTCATGGAATACTTTAGATTAGTACTATTTTATAAGATCTAGATATTTATAATAAAGAATTCTAGATAGACAACACTTAAGCATACTTTTAGAATTCTTCTTACCTTGGGTTGGGACCTCAATTAAACTAGCATTGGGCTAGCACTCAACAAGCTAGTTGGCAACACACTCGGGCAGCTCGTGATAGTAGGCTTCCTATGAGCACTTTATGCTATTTGGTTTATATAGCTTATAATAAAGATGACCTTAATTATGTTCATCCATGCATGTGTCAATGTGATCTTGAAAAGAATCAATGCAAATTCTAGAGAAGCAACTCTAGGGAAGAATATCACACATGAAAGAATTAGTGAGACTAATATGGATGTGTTAGTCTAAAGGCTCAAAATCTCACCAGCTTTTATCTACTAAATTTAGTCACTACCATCCTCAAGGGAAATAATTAGACTAATTAATTATAAGTTAAAGGATTACTTACTCAATTATATTATAACTTTTGCAAGCTTGGTCGACTCTTACTCACCATAAAAGGCCAAAAAAAAAATTCTCTCTATTTTTTTTCAAGAATACTTTCATAAAACAAAACCTAATTTCCCTCCCTCACACTTAAAATTTACATTGTCCCTAATGTAATGTTGAATGCAGAGAAAAGGCAAAAATAGCCAAAATATAGTCAAGAAAATAAAAAGAGAAAAAAGAACAAACTACCCGTGGGTTGTCTCTCAAGTAGTATCTTTGTCTATTATCGTTGGCTTGACTTAATGCTTTATTCTTCATTCATTATAAATTGGATCCTTAATGTCCAATTCTACCACATTCTCCACTTGGAAACCTTCATAGAAAGGCTTAAGTTTATGACTATTCACCTTGAACACCTTAGAAGTTACTACACTTTGAATTTTAACTACACTATAAGGAAGAACATTAATAACAATAAAAGGTCCAATCCAACAAGAATATTATTTGCCTAGAAATAAACAAAGTCATGAATGATATAAGAGGAATTTTTGACCAACTTTAAACTCCTTCTTAGAGATCAACTTGTCATGAAAAACCTTTGTCTTCTCCTTGTAAATGCTTGCTTTCTTATATGCATCATTACAAATTTCCTCCAATTTTGTTAGTTATAACTTTTTATACTCTCCATAATCATCCATCTTCCTATTGAAATGTTTGACAATTAACCTTATGTTCTAACTTAGCCAGAAGGTAACATGACTTCCCAAACACTAACTGATAAGGTGACATACCAATGGACATCTTATATGCAGTCTTGTATGCCCATAAGGCATCATCTAAGCTTAAACTTTAATCTTTTCTACTTGGATTTACCATTTTTTCAATGATGAATTTGATTTCTCAATTTGACATTTTTTCTTATCCACTAATTTATGTATTATAAGCAATTGATGCCTTATGGGTTACATGGTACTTAGCAAAACCTCCACAATTTAATTGTAAAAGTGAGTGTCTCGATCACTTATTAACGCTTTTGAAATTCTAAACCTGAAGATTATGTTAGACTTGATAAAATCTATAATAACGTTAAAATCATCAATCCTAGTGGCTTTAGCTTTCACCCATTTTGAGATATAATCAAAAGCAAGTAAAATATAAATATAACCAGAAGATACGAGAATGGTCCCATGAAATCAATGCCCCAAACATAAAAAATTTTGCAAAATAGCATAGGCATTTGCAACATCTCATTCCTTTAGGATTTATTACGTATCTTTTAAAAATTACTTGATTGCCATAATACTTTCACAAGTATGGGTTATCTCATTCATAATATTTGACATCATTGTTAAACTTATCTCTTTGAGCCTCAAACAATCCATGGAATAACATATTAGTAAGCAAATAATTTACAATATTTGCATATTAGGGCATGTCACATTCGTAGAGAACAATTGCTCATCAAGGAATGTCTCTTGCAAAGGAAGTTCATCCTTTACGTGAACTAAATGACTCAAGTTAACAACAACATGATTCTCTGTCACTCTTTTACCTCTCATCTCCGAATCAAATTCACCCAAGAGAAGTATCCATCTTATTAATCTCGGTTTTGCCTTTTTCTTCATCATCAAATAACATAGAACAACATGATCAAAGTAAACAATGACTTTAGTCCCAAGCAAATAAGATTGAAACTTTTTTAAAGCAAAAAGAATAGCTAAAAACTCTTTTTTAATTTTAGAATAATGTCTCTATGCATCATTCAAAGTCCTAGAAGCATTGTAAATTGCATGAGAAGCTTTTCTAATTCTTTGACCGAGAACAACTCCCATTGTATAGTCACTTGCATCACACATTATCTCGAAAGGTTCCAATTAAAAGGTTGGATAATTGGGACAAAAGTCAATAGTTCCCTCAGTTTATCAAATGTCTTTCTACACTCTTCATCAAACACAAAAGTCATATCCTTTTGTAGCAACTTGCATGGCTAATGTTATTTTAGAGAACTTTTGGATGAATCTTTGGTAAAAACCTACATGGCTAAGAAAAGAACAAATTGCTCACACATTAGTGGGATAAGGTAAAGATTGAATAATGTCAACTTTAGCTTTATCTACCTCAATTTCCCTAGATGAAATGACATGACTCAAAAATATACCTTGTTCAACTATAAAATGACATTTTTCAGAATTTAACAAAAGGTTATTCTTATACATCTTTGAAGACCAAGTGTAAGGTTATGTAAACAATGGTCAAAGGAATCTCCATAAACTATAAAATCATCCATGAAGACTTTCTAACCATACGTCATTGGAAAGTGGTTGGGGCATTGCACAGACCAAAAGGCATACGGCGATATACAAAATTCTGCATTGGCATGTAAAAGTCATCTTTTCTCAATCCATTGAAGTAATTGGAATTTGAAAATGCCTTGAATAACCATTAAGAAAACAATAGTAAGAATGGTCAATTAACATTTCAAACATTTGATCAATAAAAGGTAAAGAAAAATGGTCCATATAGGTTATAAAATTTAATTTTCTATAATCTATATAAACCCACTACCCATTCTAAACATGGGTGGGGACTAATTCCTTATTTTGATTTTTCACAACCATTATTCCCATCTTTTTGCTATGTATAAAGCTTACTAGAGATGATCACTAATAATAACCCCCCCTCTGTCTCCAAGGAACATATACTTAAGGTAATTAGGGAGAGATTTTGAATTGGGAATTGGGACCGCAAAATAAAGGGTAAAGGCCTTTCATTAGAAACTAGTAAAGCAATATAAGGATCATTACCTGATTGTTAAGACTTTGGAGAATCATTTAATGTTGTAACAATATCTTACAACTTAATGTTCAATGCTAACTCCTCATCCTCTCTCTAAAGATATTCATTAATGGAAATTTCCAATCCATCTTTTCCATCGAGTTCAAAGACTTTTTGTGCTAAAGAATCAATTGCATCAACAAAAGAAATAGAGTTATCATCACCAAGATATTTCATAGTATCATAAGTATTAAACTTAATAACTTTACCATTAAATTTTATAATAAGTGTGTCACTATAAATATCTATTTTAATATTGGATGTCTTTAAGAATGATCTGCCTAACAAAATAGGAGAAATTTGATCACCATTTTCATGTCAACCACAAAAAAGTCAGTAGAAAAAACCAAATCATTCGCTTACACAAGAACATCCTCAATTACACCTTGAGGATAAGTATTAGATCTATCAGCCAGTTAAATCATAACACCAATGTCATTCAAAGGACCAAGTTTCAAAAAATCATTAATAGAATATGACATGACATTAATATAAGCTCCTAAATTTATCATGGCCTTCTCAAAGCTAGTGTTACCTATCATACAACAAATAACAAACATAGCTAGGTCCTTGCACTTTGTAGGAAGTTTTCTTTGAATGATAGTAAACATATTTTCCCCAACTTTTACCATCTCATGCCTTTTTAGTTGTTGTTTTCTCTTATGTGTACACAATTCTTTCAAAAATTTAGCATTGCGAGCCACTTATTTAATAGCATCAAAAAGTGAAATATTCACCTTGCATTTACAAAAGGTCTCGTACAAATTACTGTATCACTATTATTTTCTATTTTACATCAATGTCTGAAGAAAAGGGGGTACCAATTTATAATTAGAAAGGGGTGGAAACTTATGCTTAAGTATGTCATCATTATTGGTACTACTTTCATCCTTAACGATGTTTTTCTCATTTTCTTACTTTGATGATGTAGGTGCCACTTTTCTTGGAATTTCAACTTTTTAGTGCCTTTTAAAATGATTACATTTGCATTTCCTCTTGGATTCACTACTGTTTAAGAGAGTAATTTCCTTAAACTTTGTGCTTTTATCCTACTAATGGTAGCTACCACCTATCTAATTCTCCAAATTTTGAATGTTGGCTCTTGTCTCTTGTTGAAATTGCATAGTATTAATGGAAAGGGACTTAGCAATACCTTCTAAAGACATACTAGAATTATAAGCTTGGTCTAATTGTTGTGTTAGGGGATATGGCTGCTTACACTACTTGAAAGTTAGTCAATTTTGATTCACAAGTTGGCTTGCTTATGGATTCTCATAGCTAAAATTGGGTTGATCTCTCCACAAGCTCCTCTTAAAGAGTTGGGTACATAATGGTTGGGTCCTTGACTTTTGAACATATCCCACATACCTTCACCATTTACATTTGACTTACAGTCATTTGATGAATAAGAGAAGTTAGACTCGCAATTTGTTGTTCTAGGGGGGTAATATTGATCTCATTAAGACATATATGTATGCTCAATTCTAGTGCCAAATTGTTGGGAATTGGCCACCATATCTGCAATCAAGTTTTTCTGTAGCCTTATGAGTTTTATCCGTCATTACTCCTTCACTTATAGCATCAATTATACTATATCAGTGGATAAAAGGCCCTCATAAAAGTACTGGATGAGCAATTACTCACTAATTCGATAATGGGGGTACCTTGCACACAATTTCTTAAAGCATTCTTAATATTCATATAGGGATTCTCTATTGTATTGTGTTACACCACATATTTCCTTTTTAATGTTGGTCACCCTTGAAGCTAAGAAATAATTTGTCAAAAATAACCTTTTCATCTCATTCCATGCGGTATTGCTCCCAAAGGACAAATAATAGAACCAATCCTTAGCTAAATCCTTTAAGGAAAATGAGAAGGATCTTAATTTAATTTGCTCTTCAGTCACCCCCATAGGTTTCATACTTATGCATATCATATGAAATTTTGCTAAATGTTTCACCTGCATTACCATGAAAAGTAGGCAAGGGATTTATTAGTCTAGATTTTAATTTAAAAGTGGTAATAGCATCCAAGTTAGGAAATGCTATGCATAAGGGTTGCTGATTCAAATTAGAAGCAACGAGTTCTTTCAAGGTTTGATTATCCACGACTTCCTTCTTTCTAAGTTAGAATGACCAACAATCAGGGAATTGAGAGCTATGTTAATCTCCTTAACCTGCATAAATTTCTCTTTATTTTTGGATTATACTGTAAATTACCTTGGTTGACAATCAAGTTGCAATCAATAAAACCCTAACAAACTAAAAAAAAAACAATTCAAAAAAAATTAAAATCATATGCTAAAACACACTAAGAAAGAAAAAATGCCTTAAATCCTTAAAAAGTAATGGAATTTAGCCACAAGAAAGTAGGGGTAATAAACTTAAAGCTAATTAGTCCTACTCAGAACATTGTTTTCCTGTAAAAGACCCTAATGCTAATGTCTTGTTCTACTAAAAACCTAATTTTTCCCAAATTGAAGTCAATGCTTAAAAAAACTAACAAACACCATTAACACAAATTTAACAATCAATTTTATTTTATTAAAAAAAAGATCTAAAAACAAAGCAAAGATTACCAAAAGTACAAAAATAAACTAAAAGCACTCCTTAACAACAATGCCAAAATTTTGGTGTGCTGTTGTAGACATTTAAAAGTAAAATTCGTACTCTTAAAAATATATGCAATAAAATGAGCATCGGTTATTCCCATACAGAGTGTTTAATAATATCTTGTACTATGACAAACAAGGAGGGGGTGTTTTGAAAATAACAAAATTAATTTAGGAAAACTGAAATAACTAAGAAAAAATGTAAAATAAAATGTCAAGTTCAATCAAAAACAAACATTAATCTAGGTCAACATCCATCATAAGAAATTCACAACTAATCATTGATGAAAATATATCAATTAATACTTTGAATACTCATCGTAGAATTAATTTTCTATTTCTCATTATTTGTAGTTAATCATAACATAACCTTAAGCACCAAATAACCAAAAGATAAGTACTAAGTGAGAACATGAAGGCACACAGTTGTATTTAATCTATTTATAATCCTTCCTGAGACCTAATAATCTCTGACGCAGCAAATCATTAAGTTTGGTTACTTTATAGATTAAAGAGATGATACAATTATGAATTTAATATTCAACCCAACAATAGATTGTAACGATTAACTAACTAGTAAGTCTCCTAACAATCAATTTAAGAGAATCATGAAATATATACACAAAAGAATATCTAATACTTAAAGTATAAATCAAACAATAAATATAAATTATATCTCATAGTTGTTCATTCCTAGACTTCTGTTTCCTTTGACCAAGTGTAAAAATTTTGTCATGCAGAGTCATGAATGTTAACATGAAAGAGAGGGAATAAGGTAAAGAAAAGAGAACTAGCTAGTGTGTGTTATATTTTGTGGTATGATGTGTTCTCTCATGTGTTTGCTAGCTTCCCCCTTTTATAGGCTAATGATCCTTCTAGAAACCCTAAAAAAAATTTCTTAATAAGAAAATTCAAGTCTACCTAATTAAGAAAAAATATTAAAAATAAAATAAAACCTTAACAAAGTTAAAAAAAAAAGTGTTTTCTTTTGAAACTTCATCCATCAAAATTTTTGAATTAAGAGTTTTCAAATTCTCACTTTAAAATTGCAAGTTAAGGAATATTTTTGAATTATAGCAATGCAAATGTAGCCGATTTAAGTATAAATTTGACCTTGACACAACTTGTATCTCTTAGGACTCAAAACATAAATATTATAAAGCTCTTCCTAGACTTTCCATAGTATCATGAATTATCTCAATCAAAACTCAGACAAGAAAATTATGCTTAAATTATGAAACAATTTTAGAACTGTCCATAATAACCCAATTAACTTTGTTTTGCAGTTAACAACTTAATTACATTCTAAATCAAAATATAAAAATAATGAGTGCAATTATGTTCAAGTAAGTATAAAAAACTTAACATTAAGGGAGAAGAAATATGACTTTTTACATTTTTATCAAAAAGATTTATTAGGTCAACCTATAATAATTGGAGTGAAATGACATGAATAAAAAGTGTACAAGCTAATCAAAGCCTGATATGGCCTAAAAAGTCACCTAAAACATGATGCAGTAGCATAGATTCCTTAATATATAGCCAAGACTTTAGGAGGAGTGATTGATGCTACACTATAAGCGAAAAAGGAGTTCTGTAGGAGGAATTTTAACTATTTCCTTGTATATTAATGATTTGGTTATGACAGGAAACAATTAAGATGAACCGATGAAACTCAAAATTGAAATGCAAACTCAATAAGAGAAGTTCGACATTCGTGATACGAGATACTTCTTTTGACTTGGATTGTGTCAACCTAATGATGGCATTTTCCTATGCTAAAAGAAATATGCTCAAGAGATACTGTAGAGATTCAAAATGCAGCATTCCAAACCAATAGCACCTCCATTAGTTGTGAATGTAAAGTTGAGTGACGAAGATGGAGATAAAGAAACAAATGTATCTAGATACAAAAGCTTTGATTGGAAGTCTACTATATTTAATTACTAAAAGACTGATCTAATATTTTCAGCAATTTTACCATAAGATTTATGCAAAAACCTTCTAACATTCACTATGATCCATCAACGTTGCAACCAGGGTAACCGGTTACTTTATGAATACTTAGTAGAATTTTTCAGCCTGTTTGAGTGCAACAACCTGATAAAATCACAAAGTCAACAAGTTGCAAGGTACCTTGATGGATTGAAACCACCCATTTGAGATAAAATTGGAGTTCACATGTTACTAGATATATTTTAAACTAAGAATATGACATTGAAATTTGAGATGATGTTAGAAGAAAAAAAAATAAGCTTGACTCATCTCATAAGTTTTATATTGATTCTAACAAGTTTGTTGCAGAAATGGAAAAACAAAAGGCCTTAGGTCAGCCGTAAAAGGAGATAGCTGAAAAAACTGCAAACAAACAATTGCTTGTTAAGAAGTTTGCAATCTGAAATGTTAACCCTTATGAGAAGCCTATATTGGACAAGTGTTATAAGTGCAATGAGGTAAGTCACCATTCTAGTGATTGCTTATGTCAAAAGACAATGAATGTATTAGAGCAAGAGGGAGCAGGTTGAGTTAAAGATTATGAAGTATATTGTTGCCCAAATGGTGAGGATTGCGATTATGGGAATGACAAATTTGTGTCAGTAGTCAGAAAGCTAATGATAGCTCTTAAGCAGAGGATGATACTCAATAGAACAAGTTATTTCACAAGAGGTGCACAATCAACAATACTTTATTTAATTTGATTATTTATAGTGATAGTAAAAAAAAAATATTATTTGGCTAATGACTGTTAAGAAATTGCAATTATAAGTAGAAAATCACCTAAGTCCATATACCATAGGGTGGATTAAACCAGTTGGAGTTGTCCAAGTAACAAAACGATGTAAGGTTCCTTTCTTGATTAGCTAGTATATAGATGAGGTCTACTGTGATGTTGTAGACATGGAAACTTATCACCTATTGTTTGGGTGACCTCGCCAATTTAATGTTGATGTTCAACACTTAGGCTGAAAGAATATCTACAAGCTTAAGAAGGAAGGGTTAAAATACATTACTGCCTATAATAGGAGAGTCATAAACCAAGACTTCTCAAATGGAGGGGAGGACTTTTCTAGCAATCACCCACTCCAATCAAGAAATTAAAGCTACTATTAAAGGATCAAAAGAGGTTAATGTGCTAGTAGTGAAGAGTGAAGTAACTAGTGGACTAGAGACAGAACTTATAGGATTAACCAAGTCATTGTTAGAAGAATTTAGTGAAATTATACTAAATGGGTTACCACCAATAACATCAAATTGATTTAGTTCCTGGAGCTAACTCCTTAACCTACCACATTATCAAATGAGTCTTAAAAAAAGTGAGATCTTAAGGTAGAAGGTAGAAAAATTACTGCAAAAGGGCATATCAGAGAGAGCTTAAACCCCATGTGTCGTACTTGCCTTGTTGACTCCAAAGAAATATGACAGTTGGCGGATGTGTGTTAATAATTGGGTCATCAACAGGATCACTATTAGATACAAGTTTCCAATTTCCAAACTGGATTACATGTTAGACCACCTAGATGGATCCAACATGTTTTCAAATATTAATCTTTAAAGTGGTTATCATTATATCAGGATCAAACTTGGAGATGAGTGAAAACGACTTTTAAAACTTGAAATGGTCTTGATAAGTGACTAGTAATGTCATTTGGTCTCTTTAATGCCCCTAACACATTTATAAGGTTGATGAATAAGTATTAAAACCCTTCATTAGCAAGTTTATAGTTGTATACTTTGATGATATTCTTATTTATAGTCAATCAATAAAGGGATCATGTTTTACACTTAAGAAAGGTATTAGTGGTGCGACAAGAAAATAATCTATATATAAATTTAAATAAGTGCAACTTTATGACTAATAAGTTACTGCAACTTTAATGGTGTCCAATTTAATGAGAATGAAGTAGGAAGAATTCGAGATTGGTTTATCTCTAAAACAGTAAGTGACATACAAAGTTTTCATGACTTAGTAACCTTTTATTGTATGTTTATTTGTAATTTTAGTACCATTATGGCACCCATCATTGAATGTCTTAAGAAAGACAAGTTTCAATAGGGAGATGAAGAAAAGTTGTTTAAAGTTAAATGTGATGCTAGTGAAATTGAAGTTGGTGTTGTTTTTCTCAAGAAAAGAGGTCAACTGTATATTTCAATGAGAAACTTCTTGAGGCTTGACAAAAGTAGTCAACATATGACAAGAAATTTTATCTAGTGGAATGTGAGTTCATCCTATACTCAGATGAATAGACTCTTAAGTATCTCCACAGCCAAAAGCGACTTAATAATGACATGTATACCAAGTGGTCCACTTTCCTACAAAATTTTTCTTTCAAGTTATTTCACAAAACAGGTCAATAAAATAAATTTGTTGATGCCTTAATCAAAAGGGCATCACTGTTGATGACATTAAGTGGTGAGATTGTTGGTTTTAAATCCTTCTGAGAATTGTATAAATATGGTGAGGGCTTTAAACCAATTTGGGAAAGGTGTATTCAAAGACAATCAATAAATAATTTTCATATTCTTGATGGTTATATGATGTGTGGGAATCAGCTCTGTATTTCTCAAATTTCATTGAGGGAGAAAATTTTTCGTGATTTGCATAAGGTTGGTCATGTAGGTCATCTTGGGCATGACAAAATAATTGTTATTGTCTAAAGGCAATATTTGTCAAACCACCAAGGGCCAGTCACAACATACTAGGCTCTATATGTCTTTGCTTAATTCCAAACAATATTTCATAAGACTTGTCCATGGATTTTATTTTAGGCTTACCTTATATCTAATGTGGAAAAAAGACGTCTAATGCTTTAAATGTAATTTGGTTATTCCTTAAAATGGTAGTACGCCTATATGAAGTGCCCAAATCCATCATTTCTAACTGTGACACTAGGTTTCTTAGTCAGTTTTGGATCATTTTATGGAAGCTATTTGATTCATCCTTAAAGTTTAGATAAATCCCCTAAAAGACCAACTACTTCATTATGAAAAAGGGGACTTATTACCAAGCCAAAAAAATGAATTTTAAAAAAGAAAATGGAATATCAAACCTTAGATAAATCCCATATTAAAAAGTCTTATTACTTATATATTTTTAGGATTTATAACTAAAATTAAAAGAACAATAGACCCCAAGAAACTAAAATTTTCTAATTTACTATGAAAGTAAAATGAGAAGAGTGGAACTCACATTAAATTGAGCATCTAAATCAGCCTACCCCTTAATGATTCAAACAAGTTCTTTCATGCATTCCTTAGGAGATTTATCTTCAAATTTGCTCAAACTTTTTAATAAGTTCATAAACATTTTAAACTCACCTCCTTTTACATCTTCTTAGCTCTACAAAAACCAAAACACATGAATCATCCACCTTTTGAAATGATAAATCACACTTTAATACCTTGCACGAAAGGAGCATTACATAAAATACTTAGTGGCAACTATACCCTTTCAATCAAATTTTTTATATGTTGTTCCATTTCCTCTTAAGGCCTCAAGAGTTCAACTTTCAGGGTGAACACCTGAAAACACATTTATTAGTCCTTGGTCATCATTAAACCAAATTAAAATAACAAAAATAACAAGCATAATAAAGTGCATTTTCCAACCTCAATTTTATAGAGGTAAGAACTCATTACAAATAGATTATTCATTGTTTAGTTCATCAGCACTACTAATGTGTTTGAATAAGGCAATTAAAAAAGTTGCCACAATAAACAAAAAATAACCTTAAGCAAAAACCAGTAAAGGTAAAGCAAAAAATTGTTGACAACAACTTGTATGCGTTTGAAATAAAAAATTTTATGACTTCCTAAATGTACTTTAAATTGTTAAACCATGCTGAGATTGAGTAATTTACACCAAGTTGTATATCCTAAGTTTATAATTTAAGAGTTGTCTTCTCAGAGTTGAGTACTTCCTTATGTTCTTTAACAAACATAAATTTGTAGCAACCAATATTAACTATATAAATTCCACATTGAATGTTTCAACCATTAACAGAAATAATGATTTTGCAAGTTTTGGAGGAGGCAGTTCAGTTGTGACCAGGTATATGATGAACATTCATCACCTATTGTCTGGAATCCATGCTTCCACATAATTTCATATATCTAGTATTCCTCAAAATTTCATGTTTCAAATTAAGGGTGTGCATACACATAATTAGGTCCAATACAAGATCTTTTCATCTTACATGATTCCTAATGTAAAAATTAATAGGTGATGTTGTACTTAATTTCACATAATGTAGCATGTATCCAAACATTTATTAATCAACATAACAAAAAGAGAATTAGCTTTCACATCTTGCCTCAACAATGACACAAGGGATATATGCAAAACATCCCACTCCATAAATTCCCCTAAAAACATCAATAACAAAAAAAGAATAGGGATGGTGCATCATAACATCTGAAAACAAAAATAATTCTCGAAAGCTATACGAGAATGTTTATAATTCTCGAAAGGTACTTTAGTGTATCCTTACACCTATAGAATACAAATTGCATGCTCAAATTGTCAAAGTGCCACATACACATGCACACACTTTATTCCAAAACAAAAGCATAATCAAAATTTTCTATGAACTAAAAATTAAGAGTCGTCAATCAGTCCCAAAAACCCTAAATAATTTTAAGTTGACAAAAAAATTTCTTAGGAAAATGTAAAGAGTATAAGAGATTGATGGAGGAATAGATCAAAAGAATCAGAGGAGAGATCAAGAGTCACAAAGAAGGAGAGAGAAAGAGAGAGAGACAAAGAGATGTCGTAGAGAGAGAAAATTTTGTTATTATTCATTCGTTTCAATGGTCACATTATAATTCTTTTTATACACATGGCTCCCTCGATTTTTGTCCCTTATCAACTTATGAAATTCACCATTTTATTTAGTCTTAATGGTCTACTAATGGAATCTATGCTAATTGTGACTATCCTTTCCTATATCCATTGTGATGTCATAAGCCATTATAATGGAATCTCAACAACCCTTATCAACCCTTGCTTTTTCGGCATATTTACCCAAACAGAGCATCCCTCTCCTGACAGGACTCTTCCCTTCAAGCCTTTTCCTTAAGGATGGAATTGGGGAAACTAAGTCTTGAGAAAAGACCAATCCTCCCATGTTGCATCCACTTTAGAAAGGTTGGACCATTGAACCAACACTTAGGATACGACCATATTGTGATGTTTCATGATCCTCTTATCAAGCACCACTACGAGCTCTACTAGTAACTAACCCTCATATCCTATCAATAGCAACTAGGGTATTAGTTGTTATGGCTAATCTACTAAGCATTTTAATAAGGACATGTAAAAAATAGGATGGATGGTTAATGCTACTACCTCAATCTTTTCCATTATTTGAAAAGGTTGATAGTTTTTGGAAGTTCCTCCTAAGAGCTATTGAGACTTACCTATAGGGTTGAAGCTTCAAATAAACCTAGTCCCCCACTTTGAAAACCCTTTCAGATCTTTTTCTGTTTGCAATTTGTTTCATCCTTTGTTGAGCTTTAAGGAGTTATTCCCTTAGTAGTCCACTCATATGATGCCTCTCTCAAACCTATTGTCCTCTGCTGCCAACTTAGAGGATCTGTAGATTGATAGTTATTGTTGTACCACCACTTTGCCAAATGGAGCCACTTATGCCACTAACTTGGTTTATGAAATGTCATGCAAAACCAATAGGATTCCAAATATCGATTAAGTCTTTCTATTTTCCTTTTATATTGGGGACGGTAAGTAGTGCTCATATGCAATTTCATCCCCAATAACCTAAAACAATCCTACCAAAATAGACTGAGGAAAATCTTATCCCTATTAGAAACAATTAACTTAGGCATACCATGATGTTTAAAAATCTACTATAGTAACACCTTGGCTACCATTTAGGTAGATAGGGGATGACTAATTCCCACAAAATGTCCATATTTACTAAAACGATCAATAACTACTAGTATCAACTCTTTACCCTCTGACTTAGGCAATCCTTCAACAAAAATCATATTGATATCTTGCTAAGCTTGGGTAGGGACAAATAGTGGTTGTTAAAACCTTGGATGCTTGACATTCTCCCTTTACATCTTTGGTAGAATTCATAATTTTGAATAGCTTCATTTACTTCCTTCTTCATGTCTGGCTAATGAAAATATTTCTTAAGGCATTTGTAGGTAGTTTTACTAATAAAATGGCCTCTACAAGCAAAACTGAGGAATTTGTTAATCATTTATCTCCTTAGATCCCCCTTACTTCCCAAATCAATCTTTCCTTTATATCTTAAAATACCATTAAATAATGTAAAAAAAAGGGTTTAAATTGGGCAACAAGACTCAAGGAAGGTACCAGCTCCTTTATTATAGGATTTGTCTCATAACTAGAAACTTCCTTAGACCACTTGGGTACTATAGTGGATAGGGCATAACAACTCCTTGCTCCCTCTTACACTACTTCTCTTTTCCTAGATAAAACATCGACCACCTTATTGGTTGAACTTTTCTTATAACAGATGTTATAATCCAACCCAAATAATTTGGTAACCCCTTTCTACTGCACATATGTATGTAAGGGCTGTTGTAGCAAGAATTTCAATCCTTCCCACTTTGTGTGCTATTAAACACAAAATTGATCTAGTTTTGGGTTTCATACTACCAACTCAAGCCCTTTATTGTATGAATTTGATGGAATTGGATGATTTAAGGAAGCAATTTAGATATAAGCCTAATTCAATCCTCTGAAGTTCCTTACAATTCCCCAATGTTTTTTCAAAAGAAGCATGATGGCTCCTTATGAATATGTGTGGATTTTAGGGCCTTAATAAGGTCATGGTGAAGAACAAGTATCCTATCCCATTGACAATAGACTTGTTTGATCAATTAGCCAAAGCATCATACTTTACCAAGCTAGATTTGCAATCAATGTATTGGCAAGTCAAAATTATAAAGAGAGATGAGACGAAAACCACCTACATCACTCATTACAACTATTTTGAATTTCTAGTGATGCTTTTCAATTTAACTAATGCTCTTACTAGTTTTGTAATTTGATGAATGATGTATTTCATGACTTTATTGATCAATTTATGGTAGTATACTGTGATGATATTGTTGTGTATAGTGAGTCCATTAAGGATCACTAAGCCTACCTTTAAAGAATGTTATTTCGATTAAGGGAGCACTACGTGTACGTTAAGAAAGAAAAGTGTGAGTTTCCTCTGTAAGAGATAATGTTCCTAGGGCATTGGATCAATAACAGGCATGTGAAAATAGATAAAGGAAAGGTTTAAGCCATTTTAGAAATTGTCATCTCCTACCAAAGTGACAAAATTGAGATTTTTTCTTAACTTATCTAACTATTAAAATAAGTTTATTCAACGTCACTTAAACAAGGTGTCTCCTCTTACTGACTTGCTTAAAAAAGACCAACTACGGTAATGGACCATTAAGTGCCAAAAGGCTTTTGACAAAATTGATGTTGTAGTTGCCCAACTTTAAGCTACCCTTTGATGTCATTACTAATGCATTAGGCAAAGAAATTGGTGGTGTGTTAGTCTAAGAAAGTCATCTCATTGCCTATGAAAGTTGAAAACTCAACGATGCGAAACAATAATACTCGGCTTATGAAAAGGAAATGCTTGTTATTGTACATTGCCTTCATATTTAGTAGTCATTTGCTGGCTACTAAGTTCGTGGTATGTACTAATAACGTGGCAAATACATTCTTCCAAACTCAAAAGAAGTTGTCTACAAGGCAAGCCCTTTGGCAAGAGTTCTTGGTAAAGTGTGATTTTGTATGGATACGCAAGTCAAGAAGGTTCAATCAAGTAGTATATGCTTTGAGTTGTCAAGAAGTGCAAGAAGTTGTTAACCATTTGTATGTTCTGAGAGGTGTAGGCCTTAGATGGAAGATTTTGTTGGAATGTCATAACTCTCAATGAATGGGTCATTTAGGGGTGGAAAAGATGATAATCTTACTATCCCACAATAATCATTGGAAAAAGAAAGAAGATGATGTTAAGACATATGTTAACATGTGCATTATTTGTCAATAGGATAAAGTTGGGAGACATAGCAACACAGGGTTGTTGCAACCATTACCAATTCCAATAAAACCTTGTATGTTAGTTTCAATGAATTTCTTTAGTGGGCTTTCAAAGGTTGATGACAAGGGTTTTGTGATGGTGGTGGTTAACTGATTTTTAAAATATACAGTTTTCATTCTAGCCACTTCCTTATATCAAGCAAAGATGGTCATTAAATTATTCTATAGACAAGTGGTGAAATACTCAAAGCTGCTCAAAGATATAGTGAGTGATTGGGATCACTTCACAAGTAGGTTTTGGACAACTTTGTTCAACATGATGAGTTATGAATTAAAGTTTTTCACTGTCAATCAACCTTAAACTAATACTTTGATCAAGTGAATCAATGGCTTGTTAGAGAAATATCTTCGACATTACATGATGATTAGTTAACAAAATTAGATAGAGATGTTGGATTATGCCCAGTTTTGCTACAACTTGCATTAATTATCTTCAAAAAGTATGACTCCCTTCAATTTGGCTATGAGGCATTAGCCTCTTACTCTTAACAAAATTATGAGGACAAGAACTAATGGCAATTTTCCAACTACTTACTGGCATGCTCATTCAAAATAGGAGTTGTTGGATAAAGTCCAAGAAAACTTGGACAAGGCAAGTCTATGCGTGATGAAGTATGCTGACAAATGAAGGTTGAACATCAAGTTTTAAGTTAAAGACAAAATGTTGCTGAAAATAACTCTCCAAATATGGAAAAAGATTAACAGTAAAATGGTGCATTGTGAGTTGCTTCCTAGGTATGATGGTCTCTTTGTTAAGACAAAAAAGGTTAGCAATGTCGCGTATCAACTGCAATTACCAAAAAGGCTAAAGGCACATTTGACCTTCCATGTAAAATTCCAAAAACCTTTACACAAAGAGGCAAGTGATGAGCCTTTAAGGAGACAAACTAGACATACCCCCAGAATAATTAGAATTAAGTTACACTGTGAAGTGAAAGAGATTTCAAACAGCCAAATGTTAGGTAAAGCAAAAAAAAAATCACCAAATTAAATATTTGATGAAGTGAAAAAATTCTCACGACAATAAGAATAGTTGGGAAAGAGACATGACCCTTTAGTAGTTCAAAAAGAAAATCCAAGACTATTTATTAACCTTACCAACGAGGACGTTGGTTTTAACTAGTAAGGGTGGTTTGTCAATCCCTTAGGCCCATTAGCTTAAAAATGCAATAAATTGGTGGCAACTAATTCTTGTAAAAGAAATCAAGTGCAGGCACTTAATCAAGTAAGGTGTGTCAAGGACATGTGTATTGGAACATGGTGCGAAAGGCTAAGGCATGATAGTTAGTGAGAAAGACATTTGGGTTATTGGTTGGGTGCTTAGGCATGCCAATGATGTAGTAGTATGCATTGGTGTCATGCCAACGTGCTTATGGGCTGCAAAGTGTCAACTCAAACATATCAATACTTCCTTCTACTAAAAGGTCATCTTCCATAATACTTTTTAAGAGGTAGTGCATGTCTCTCACCAAAGTTAGCAAGGGCTAATAGGTGCTCTAAGGACTGGCTATTGCACTGACATTAATGCATGGGTTGTGGACTTAGGTTGACACTAAACTAAAATTGATTACAACTAGCTAATAAGTTAAGGTCTTGTGGTACGGACTAAGTCAAATGGATTTTCTATACACCATAAAATCCTATTTAAGTTAATATGTTGGCACGAACTCCTTGAGAGAAGGAAAACATGAGTGTCTAAAAAAGGTGGTTATTGAGTCTTCAATGAGGTGTCAAGCTTTTCTTAAGTGTAGATGTAAGTTATTATGAGAAAATGTGGATGTGGCCTTAAAAATAGGAGTCCCACTATGCATGATTGGCTTGGCAACCAAGTCATGCATATCCTTAGGTAGTTAAAGGTGTCAACTACCAACATTATAAATATTTGTAGTGTGACAGGCAAGGGTCATATGGAAAAATGGAGAGAAAACACTTATGTGTGAGGCCTTGGCATTCTTTATACTTAGAGTAAAGTGAAAAAAGTTAGAAAGTGGTTTCTATAATTGCTTTTGTGCCTCATGTGTAAGAAATAGGCTAAGACTAAATGTGACTTAATGTCATTGCAAGACCAAAAATTTGAGTGAAAACATTAGCCCTATAACGTAAAAGTAACAAATTTAAATGATACATAATGAATCATAAAGATAATACCTAATGAAGCATCTCCCCATTAATTTATTAGGAGGTTCACTTATGTTATCATTTATTTATTTTTCCTCCCCACAACACCATTTTATTGTGGAATGCAAGAATAGTTAGTGGTTAACCATGCACTTTTTCCATTACATTATTCTTTAAACTTTTAAGAGAGATTTACATTTACAATCTATTCTCAGCATCTTGATTTATTTGCCAATTGATTTTTTACCATTCTTAAACATTTGCTAAAGTAATATAATACTTGAAATTGATAAAAGATCAAATAAATACAATCATAATATGTATATTGATATATGAAAATAATGAAATATGACACATCATGTCTCACCTCACACTTATTGGATCACATATGTTAGAATGGACTAAAAATTTGACTTTAAAAGTCTTGATAAATGGTTTATAGATGTTTTTTCTGCTATATAATTTTGGCATGTAGGTAATTCAATTTTAGCAAGTAACCTCAAAAGGTCATCTTTAGCTAATTCTTTTAATATGCCAAGCATTTCCATTTATAGTCCAATCATAAACAAATCATCTAATAAATGTCCAAATATAAGAAATGTCATTGTCAAGACTATAACATGACCAAAAAAAAACATATAACATAGACACAAAATAACAAGAACAAGAATGAGTATTCATTGAATTTTAAGAAGTACATGAACAATATCATAAAATGGTAAAGTTTAACCATCTCGCAATTCTAATTTGTAATTGTCAATTTCCTTATTTTGTACTCTCAAATGGTTTCTCATGTACACCTTCCTTCCTCAAACTAGTTTTGATTTAATGAAACTTCATATATGCTTCTTAATCTTTAGCTATAGGTTCAATTACTAAAGTTAATAATTTACATAGGATTTGATTCAAGAAATAAATTGAGCTAGAGACATAAGCTAAACTATGAGAAGTAAGACTAAAGGATACAATTTTTGCATTATTGCATTCATAAGTGAAAAGATCCATTTTTGTTGCCATTATAGCATTTTGGTTTTTTCCTTTCTCTTGCTATTGCATTGCTAGCAATAATCATTTAATTCTTCTTCTATGTTAACTTATTCCCTTTTCCTTTTCAATTGATGCATTTAACATTAATGCATAAAGCAACCTTTAAACTAATCACAACTTCAACCATATTTGTTAGTCTAACGTGCTTATCTCTTGGAATTCAATGAATATTAGTCCAAATACTACACATTTATAAAAAGGTATGATTAATTACTTTAAGTTTGATTAATTGAATGATAACATAAGGTATTGTCTCATATAATATGACTTCTCTTTAGAGGAAGTCAAAGTTGATCATGAGCTCACTAAACCTAATAATTAAGATTAACTTAACTTTTTTTTCTAAGTCAATCATATCTCCTAAGAAGTCTTATAAAACTCATGGATGTGTTTATCTTTCATATTTTAAGTAAAGTTATGTGAACCACACTTCACTCCTTTCAAGCCTTTTGGGTCTAGTGGTCTTGCCTTTGCTAAGTTAAAATATTCTTTTTAAGGATAAATTATGATGTAATTAATAATCTCCAATGCTTTAAGCTCTTTCAACTTTATTTGACCTTATGATATTATTATATTATAATTCTTACTATTCTGCTGAGTCTACTTGCCAAGTTCTTTTATAGTGATATTAATAATTATAGTTTGAAACATTTGTTGCAAAATAATGCTAGCACTCAACCATTTATTTTGCACAAATCTTGAAATATATTAATAATAACCTAATATTAATTACAAAATTGAAAGTTCATTAGGTTCCCAATTATCTTTTGTTGTACTAATGTTTAATTTTTATAATTTATTTCAATTAAACAAAATTTAAGTTATTGTGTGAAAATTCCTCAGATCTTACCAACCTTAAAAACTCACACTCACAATAAACCCTTTTAATAATTTAATTTTATGCATGCTACATATGTGTCACAAATAATCTAAAATATAAGCACTCATATTAACATATAATAATGGAGAATCGGAACCAACAAATAATTATATGCATAACATAAAACATGTAATGATATGTAATCAAAGTATTGACAATTAACATCTTTCAAATGGAACAATGATCTTATGCTTTACAAAGTTTACATAAGCAAGCATGCAATATCTTAGCATTAACTTCATAAATGACCTATATTTACGTCTCATAAAACATGAAATTATCTTTAAATTTCAAAAAAATAAAATAAAAATCACATATTTTGTATTTTAAAGACTTATGGTCATTAACAACAAATAATTCACTTGGTGACATATTTGATATGAAGTTTTTATACTTTTCTAACAATAACTTGGTATTTTAAAAAGAAATTTACGATCACTTAAATTACCTCTTCTTTATTAATGATATACTTAGATTTCGTTAAGAAGTTAATCAGTGAATACATAATTTTTAAACTCGTTCTAATATTTATTAATTGGGCTCATTTTCATTTTTAGAATTCTTAAAAAAAAATTATTTCATAATTAAGCACACTTACAAGTCCCTATCATTTATGATTTTAATATATTTAATTCTAATTCTTTGTTAATTTATCAAAGACAATATTAAGATATTAAAAATACCAACAAAAAGAAGGTCAGTTTTTCACAATTCCAAAAATATGGTTTTATAAACTATTCTTATAAAGTATAAAATTAAACAAATTTTGATGTAAACCCAATATATAAAATTATATTTTCAATCGCAACTATTCTTTTGTAATATAATAAACTTAACTAAATTAACCATAAAAAGTCTTTTATAGTAAAAACCACCTATGGAAAAATTGGCTTAAGAGTTATCTTAGCCTTTTTAATACCCTTTAACGAAGGGAATATGTTTGAAGCTAACAAACATAATGTTTTATCTTCAAGATTCATTTGTCATTACAGTAATGTGTAATCCATTTTATGGAAAGGTCTTGTGTTCAGCAATTCTAATGAATACAAGTTTTTCCTTTAATTTAACAATCACAAAAGTGCCCTTTCAATAAGCCTGCCTCTTCTACATACAAGGAATTACAACTCCATTCTCACGACTCTTCACCGCCAAACAAAAATTATGTGGGAACTGACAAGTAAAGAATAAAAAATTCTTTATGTTATCAACTGGTACTTTTCCTTAAAGAGTCGCTACCTTTGTTGTTATCCAATAGATGCCAATAAAAGGTCATCCATCTTTTAGCCACAAGCAATCACCATCATGTTTCTATGGGGTCTATACTCATTAACTCGTGGAGGAGAGGTCCAAATCCCCCCACAAAGGATAGGACCCATAGAAATTGTACGTGGAAAAGTCTCTTTACGATTGCACATAGATGAATTATTTTAACTATTTAAGGATTAGTTTGTTTTTTTTTTTTTTGTCACTTAAAAATTTATAGTACTGTGACGTCTCTCCTTGTTGCATATGCCCTGCATTGAGGAACTAGAATTTTGGCTTGAAAGTGGGGCTCATTTCATCCTCCATTAATTTAGTTTATTATTTCTGTCATCAATTGTCACATTCTAACGGCAGCATTTTTGAGGTAAATAATACCAATGTAGGTCACGGAATTGGCAACGGATGCAAATAGAAAGACTACAGTTATAAAAATTCCACCATATTTTTGGCCCATGTGCCAAGGAAAAAAGCTGATAATTTGGTCCCAGTCAAGACAGATTAAATAATTGATTCCATGTTCTCGTGGCTGCATCATCGAGGTTCATTAGCATTGGTTTACTTTCGATGGGTCATCACGACAAGACTTGCAAATATAATAATAAATAATGGGAAAAAAAAATGCATACCTCTCTGGCGATTTTTATCCTCCAGCAATTAAAAATTATTTTAGGCTTCACGGGCCTTGATTTTTCTGTCTTTTTACATGGCAATCTGTCCCACAAGAGATGCAACATTGACTTCCACGCTTGGGATTTTAGCTTTTGTACCCCACCACACCAGCCTGCAATTTGCTTCTTTGTCTTAAAGCTGCCCTTATGCAACACAATATGCCGGTGTCTTCTTCTTCTTCTTCTTCTGCATCAATTGAATCTTTTGTTTTCACTTGTTTTCTCACCGCATGGCTTACAATCCTGCCCCTAAATTGCATAGCAAAAACTGCCAATGCCACACGCAACCCACGCCAACTTTCCGTTGATTACTATGCTAAAACATGCCCTCAACTTGAGCAATTTGTGGGTTCAGTCACTTCTAAACAATTTAAGGAGGCCCCAGTTACGGGGCCAGCCACCATTCGCCTATTCTTCCACGACTGCTTTGTAGATGTAATCTCAATTCTACGCTCTGAAAACACATGTTTTGTTACGTGCATGCCTATTTTTGGAGTACCAATCTACTTATTCCCTACCTTACCTGCCTGCATAGCCACTTTTACCTTAAGGGTTTTGAGCATTGTAGTCTGGATAATTATCCTTTTCTGTGAGTGCCATATTTAATTAATTATAGTACTACATGTGGTTTATTGAAGGGTTGTGATGCCTCAATATTGAAATCGACAAAGCCTGGAAGCAAAGTTTTAGCAGAGAGAGATGCAGAGGTCAATAAGGACTTGAAGGTGGAGGCATTTGGGAGCATTGCAAAGGCCAAGGCCCTAGTGGAGACCAAGTGCCCTGGTGTTGTTTCTTGTGCAGATATTCTCGCAATTGCAGCTAGAGACTATGTCCACTTGGTACGTGCAGGTCTCCTCCAGAAGGTTTTATTATTATTATTATTATTTTAATTTTCTTCAAAAAAGTTTTCTAATGAAAACAACATCAAAAGACATGAGTTTTTAACTAAATGGGCATTGACGCTCAGTACTGAAGTCTCGTCTCTAAGATTAAAGTTCTCTAAGGCACGAGTTTTAACTTTTAAGAGGGTAGGTGAAGTCTGGCGGGGAAGCCTCGCAACTAGTCAATTAACTTGGTGGTAATATTTGCAATGGGATAACCCATGATTTTGGGTCGCTCAATAATGACAAGCATGTCTAATGCACTGACTCTGTTTGGCAATGTACTTTTGTGTGGCATACATAGGCAGGAGGTCCATATTACCAAGTGAAAAAAGGCAGGTGGGATGGAAAAATTTCCATGGCATCCAGGGTGGCTTCCAATCTTCCTCCAGCAAATTCCACAGTTGACCAACTGATAAAACTCTTTAATTCCAAAGGACTAACACTCGAGGACCTGGTTGTGCTTTCAGGTGCACATACGATTGGCTTTGCCCACTGCCGGCATTTTGTTAGCAGACTCTACAATTACCACGGCACTAGGCATCCTGACCCAGCCATTGATCCAAGGCTCTTGAAGGCTTTGACAATGTCATGCCCCGCAACTGGTGGAAATTCGGACATCGTTGCACCATTTGATGTCTCAACTCCATTCTTGTTTGATCATGCCTATTACCGGAATTTGGAGTCCAAATTGGGCTTGTTGGCCTCAGACCAATCTCTGTTTTTGGACCCACGGACCCAGCCGCTGGTTCAGCGACTAGGAAAGAATAAGCACAAATTTTTTCAGGCATTTTCTACAGCCATGGAGAAAATGGGTGCAATAGGTGTGAAAAGGGGACCCAAACATGGGGAGAAAAGGAAAGATTGTACAATGCATGCTGCCTGATTGTAGCTGGAAATTTTCTTTCTTTTTGTGCCCTCGTAAAGACGTCAAACGCTTCTTCTTCAGGCTACCAAGAGTCTTATATCCAACACCACCTAATCGGCAAAAGGTACTAAACCTCTTAACCGAGTATTTGAACCCAATGGCATATAATAAGGGTGGAAGTAATTAGATAATGAGCGAGCTGAAACTGGACTTAAATCCAGTGTCAGATCATTCACTAAGAATCTCTTGGCAAACTCAGCACAACCACAATCTGAAATCAATGATTTAGATAAAGATGATTTTGGTACCTAGCTGGTATTGGGTTTCTTCTTTTTTCTTTCCTTTCCCTTCAATTTCGTGTTTTGGTTTTTGTTGTAAAGGAGACTTTTTACCAACGGTGACTTTGTAAGAGTTTTAAGCAGAAAAATCATATTGTTGGTGTGTTCTGTCTTCGGTACATCTTACCTCCATTGTGCTTACATAGTTTGAGAGTGTTTGTTTTTGTCGTTTAGACTAAGTAGGTATTAGACATTTAGATTTATTTTTAAAAGTTTTTATTTATTAAAAAACTCTTTAAAAAGTGACTCATACAAAAATGTCCTCACATTACTTTTTTGGATTTAGCAGTAGTGATAAATACTATTTAATTTAAATTTTTTTAGTAATAATATTTTAACTATTTAATTTTTTTTATAATAGATAAAAATTTTAATTATTTATTTTAATAATTAATAGCTATAAATAGTATTAATTTAATTAAATATTATTATTTTATTTTTAATAATAATTAATAACAACAGTAATCAATTACAAATAATTAAATAAATATTACAAATAAATTTTACGCATTTAATCATTTCTTTGATATTACAAAAAATATAACTATTGTTATAATTTCAAAATTTTTAACTAAAATTATGATTTTATAAAGTTACATTTACTTTTAATTAAATTTATAATAATTTACATAATTAGAAGAAAAAATATAATTTTATACAAAAATATTTCTTAATTTTTATTATTTTTTATTTATTGTGATTATAACTTTTACATTATATATATATTTATATTATTAATAGTTGACACTCTCAACTAATTAAAAATATACATAACTTATATATCAAATTAATCATTTATAACAGAGCTCTCTACTACTGTGAGATAATTTTTTCATTAATTTTAAAAATCATATCTTTATATTCAAAAAAAAGTTTGACACATCCAATTTGTTAAATAACTTTTTCCAACCACATATATTCTTCTTTCCTAAAAAAGTACATTTCAACACAATTACATGAATAAACCCTCAAAATCTGCCAAACTCCGTCACCACTCATCACCTTAAGTTTTTTTTTAGACTAGTTGATTAATTCACAATCCCCCCTTAGCATTGACCGAGCCCCAATTTTTTTAAAAAATTATTGTTCGTATATTATTGTTGTCTACGTGTATATGAGCTTATCTTAATTACTTACAAATCAAATATTATTTTTTTTAATAAAAAAAAAAAAAGAAAGTGAGACTCACTGGTCCATTTATTCTCTCAGTCTCTGGACTCGTCTACAAGGTTCATCCTGTAGTGGAATCATATCCCAAAACAGTCACGATTTAGGCCGAGACACCTACACTTGCGGGCAAACTGCTTTTGCTTGCCTTTTAGCTTTCTCAAACATTTATGACTTTTTAAATAAAATTAGACAAAAAAGGCACATGCACTTCTCTTATTCACTGTCCACTTAGCCATCCACAGCCACTGTATGGTCTCTTAAACGTCGCGTCGGCGTTGGCCACTACAAAAGGCTCCCAATCAGGGCCATGAGAGCCATTGTCCAGAGAGTTTCCTCCGCTAGCGTCGAGGTTCCGCCCACTCTCCCTCCCTCTCTCTCTGTGTCTGTGGGGGCTTGTGCGTTTGCGTGTGCGTGTGTGCCTTATAGACTTAATACAACTGACAAGCTTTTGTTGCAGGTGGAAGGACGGGTTGTCTCCGACATCGGGCCAGGCCTCCTTGTGCACATTGGCCTACACGAGTCTGACACAGACGCCGATTCCGATTACATGTACAGTAAACTATTTTTTACCCCCGCCGTTGATGCAAATGCATAATTCATCATGTTTCTTTTTTTTGTTTGTGTTTATTAGATGCCGCAAGTTATTGAATATGAGACTGTTCCCAAATGAGATTACTGGTGGAGGATGAGACCTCAATGTAATTTCCTCTCTCTACCCTTCAAGCTCTATTTTCGCTTGTGTGTTTGCGTGTGTGTTTTCCATTAGTTCTCAAGTGGTTTTTTGGCAGGTTAGAGTGGTTATGAGGTTGATTATAGAGATCTGGTGTGTCTGTGTAGGTTATGCAGAAAAATTATGGAGTTTTAGGTACATTAGAGATGAGTTTCCCAAATTTAAAGCTAAAGCGAATGATACATTTTCTTTCATTCATTAGAGAATTCAAGTATTTGACCGTCGGAGCAAAGGGGTTGGAATTTGTCTACCCTTTAATTCCATTTTTATGCATTTTGCGGAACTAAGATGTTTTGGCTTTCGGGTCTAATGTAGTTAGGTCCCTCTGATGTTATATTCTTATAGTTTACCTTTTTTAACGGAATTGTTTATGTTCTTTGTTTGATGAAAGTGAGCCAATTTACAGTTTATGGAATCTTAAAGGGAAACAAGTTGGATTTTCAGGTAGCGATGCCACCCCAAAAAGCAAAATCCTTTTATGAGTGGATAATTGATAAATTTAAGAAATCCTACTAGTCAGATGCAGTAAAAGGCATTCTTTTTTTTTTTTCTTTTTTGCCCTTTTTCACTTTGTATGAGTATGATATAATGTCAAAAATTTTGTATATGCATGGACATATTGGTTGAAAAAGGACTGCTACTTTCTAGCATGAACGCAATTCGTTGACCATTTAAATAAAAAAGAATGGATATACTACTTGTTTTTAAAGTTTTGGAGCCGGTGCCCTGAAAGGGGGGGTGCAAAGTTGGATTGAGAACCAAAAAATTTGTTGGGTTTTGCTGTAATAAATCACTAATGTCTTTCTTGCATATTTCAAATTAGCATCCAATGGAAGTGTTTGTAAAAGGACGAACCTTTATAGCCCAATCTTTCTCAGACCAGAAAATAAGTTATGTTCTTAAAATTTTACCTTGGTTATAAACCCTAATGTTCTGCTGCCTAGCTAAGAATTTTATTAGATGTCCTATCCTGTGTTGTGTGTTATCTTATAATGCAGTTCTGATGCTTTTGTTAGCTCATCGGCTACATATTGTATTTTATAATGCAGTTTGTAGTTCTCAATACTCTTGTTTCTCCAACTGCTGGAAATGATTTACCCTTTTTTGACACCTTTTCCATATTTCTTTTTTTATTTAGATGGTTTGTTTGGCACAATGATGAAGGTAAGACCACTATGCCCTTTTTTCTATCTTAAATGAATGGTTCTCCCTAACCCCCCCTTTCTCATAGACACTTGTTTTGCTGAATATGATGTGGAAGGTCAATTTGGTTAACGATGGGCCAGTCACCATGCAACTTGACTCTGGAAAGTCGTCCAAGTAAGTACCATCCCACAATGTCTTCTTGGCAACCAAGTGATTGATGAAATGGTCCCAATAGCTAGAAAATGAATACTGTTTTAGGACTACCAATGAGGTAGCAGAAGATCCATAAATTGGGGGATGGTCATATATTGGTAGGTGGGCAATGGAATAATCTACTTGGCAACATATATATATGCCCACAGGAGGACTGCATGCTGAAACATGTTGGTAAAATGACATGATGCAAAGCTATACATCCTGATTTAAACTGAATTAGTCTTTTTGAAACAGTTATCTTAGGTGTGGAACATATAAGATATTTTTGTCAATTATGCTGATTGAATACATGACCTATTGAGTCTCTTATTGTTGCATTTGATATTTTAGGGTTATGAAACTGAACTATGTCACTTGTTTGGATTGATAACTTACATGGGTTAAAGTTTGACTGTTGTTATTGTCATCTGGGGAATATTTAGACTTGTCAATGTAAGCCTTGAGGGATAAAAGAGATGTAAATTATAATCCACTTGAGCAGGACTTCTCTTGGCAAGGACAAGAGATAAAAAAAACTCCATAAATATATAGAATCTGAATTTACTGGCCCATGTGTTGAGACTTCAGAAGCTCATTAATTGCATATTGGTGCATGCTACTGAAGGTTTGACTAGACACAGTTAGATCTCACAGGAAAATGCATTGCACACAATAAATTTTACAACCAAGTTCCACAAACGCAATAAATTTTGCTGCTGTGACAATGTAAAATTTCTAAACGTAAAAGAAATGTATGGATGATTTGTTTGTAAGATATTCTAGTAAGTAAAATTATTGTTCCATTTCAAAATCATGCATCATACATATGGACTTTGCTTACGTACAAGAATTTATGTATGTAAGGGTTGTGCTATGATATCCGTTATCACACGAATTGCATCGCCAGGGTAGCAATCCACTTGAGTTTCAAAATCCAAACTTGTTTCATGAGCCAAACCTTATTAGATGATGTTACATTACTTGTAATCAATGAAAATTCTTGGAGGTTTTTAAAAATACTGCTCCAAAAAAAATAAAAAATAGAGAGGAGATTTTATTGCATCTAGCGATGCATTAACATTTTTTCAGACCCAAAACAAAAGTTCTATATTTGGACTAAAATTACTATATTGAAATTACTATTAACAAAAGTTCTATTTTATATATATATATATATATATATATATATATATATTAATAAAAATGAAATATATTATTTTTTATAATATCATATATGTTGCCTTGTATATTTATAATATTTGTGTTCTTACTTTTTCAAAACTAATTTGTTGGAATGCAAAAGGTACCTACGCAGAAGTCAAAAACCAGATTGGAATGCAAAAGGCAATAACAGGTGAAGTTTTTGCCAGTAGAATAGAATGAAGTATAAGTGTTAATGCATGCACGATATAACAGTAATCTAATTTCCTGCTAAAATGGAGTTGTAACCCAACAGCAGCTCTAGGAGAAGAAAAAACTGAAACTAGAAAGTGTGCCCCAATCCAACTAGACCAGGAGAAAAAAAAAAGTGCTTCAGTTGCACACCCTTCCAGTGCAGTGGAACAAGTTCTTCAGATGGAAGACTTCTTGGCTGGGGACCAAAAAGGTCAAATCTGGCAGCAAAACCTACTCAGGAAACTCTTTTCAGGGTACACTCACAGGCAGACAGGTATTCATAGCAAGAGGGTTATAGTAACCTGTCATGGTTCTCTAATATTAAATGTTAACCTAGAAGATCCTGTGCCACATACTTATTCAATTACTCCCATGCACGAGGCTCCCAACTGTGACATTTGGGGAAGGGTCAAGCAACGTTTGTAAAGGCACTAACCATGCTAAGGTCTCTTAGAGACTAAGAGCTCAGGTGCACGCAGAGGATCACTTTTAAAAGAATAATAAAATATACTTAAAGAAATATAAAAGCAAAATATAAATTTATTCTTGTAACTAATTGAATATATTCAAGCAAAATACACATAAAAAACACAACAAAAAGGAGGTAGGGGCTGATGACCAATGTTGCAGTACAAGGAATAGAAAATACAATAAAATAAAAATTATTATACTTACAAGGTATTTCATATATAAGCTATTGGTCAATTTCATACGAGTATGTTTTGCTCCCCTATTTTGCCCTGGCATGTTATGTGGGTTGTTAGTAGAGCCATATTCCTCAATGATTTAACATGAATTACAACTAAAGAGGCAAAAGAAATCTAAAAGTCAAATTTCAAATGTGAAAGCATAACAAATATAGGCACTCAATTTACAAAGATAATGAAGAAGCAGAATTTACCTTATCAAACACAGGTATAATATGCTTGTTCAAATAGTAGAGGAACTTGCTACTGGATGCACCCCTCTGCATTTATAATTAAAGTGATTAGGTTGTAAGTCAAAACGGAAAGTCATACCACAAACAAAGATCTCATGACACCAAAAGCAGTCTGTGCCAGGGAAAAGGGAAAAGCCGTCTGTGCCAGGGAAAAGGGAAAAGCCATGTAGAGGCATGATATCAACCTGTCAATATAGTCTGCATCCGAAACCTGAATTTTAATAGCCGGTCAATATCACCAAGAGGATGCACAAAATTATGGCAGACAATAACTGATCAACAACACAAGTGTTTCAAAACATGATCCTAGTCAATTCCTTACAAGAGAAATCATAGAGTAGCACATATTCCAATATGTGAAAATGAACAATATGCAGATCCTGCTAGCTAAAATATCTCATTCTTTCAACAAATGGAATTACTATCAATTATAAAAGCCCATTCTAGCATCTCCTAGGTTCTCCCTATAAAGAAAATATCTGTGTGTGTGTGTGTGGACACATATATTTGTGCATGAGTGCGTGTGTATTGTTTAGTACAGAAACTTCTTAGACTGCACACGTAGACCTATAGGAACTTTCCTACCAAACTCCTGTTGCTTCACCATTAATTTAAGTAGTAACAATCAAATTTGTTCTAAGCAAAATGTTACAAAGTACGCAAAGGTAATCAAGTTATTCTTGTTTGCACCCACACTCATGCAACAAACAGCCTCCAGGTTTTGATTACAGAAGAAGACATTCCAAAATTAGTCTTTGAATGTCAGGTAAATAAATTACATTCAATCATGAATATCAAGAAAGTATGCTATTTAAGTCACTGGAAAGGATGATATGTTATAAACAAAGCTAGAAGTCCCTGTTTTCTTATCCATGTAAACATCAATGTCATCTGTTCAATAATGGTTTCTTACATTGGTGGGAATTTGATGGATGAATTTTAAGATCCTCGGATTTTAGAATGCCTCTCATTTTCTTTTTGATAACTTGAGATTCCTAAATCCATGTAACATTAAATGCCAAGAAATGCGGAATACTGAAGTCTTATTGTTACCCTGGTACTCTAAATTCTCAAGATGTTAGGAATTTATGCTCGATTATTGTGTAAACTATTTTTTTTTTATAAAAATATTGATTGAAAACATATACATAGACATCTTTCTTCGAATCATTAATACTCCAAAGATCCATGTACAACTTTTTCTTCTTGTTTTTCTTGAATCAACAAAAAGAATTATTAGTATTTATACCTACAATAATAAAGAGAATTACAAAAGGATCAATAAAACAAAAAAAAATACAAATTGTTTTATTTCAATTATAAAACAATTACTTAATATTTGTGTTATTAAGAAGAATTCACGAATTTCTTGTAATGTATCTTCCTTCTCACAAGCATATGTATTTTATAAATTATCACAAATCCAAGTTATTAATTTATATAAGTTAAGATCTATTCTTCAATATCATGGAGCATCTGTTTGTTAAAAATGAAATTAAAACAAAAAAATTTAAGAGCTTAAGGACTATTTCATACCAACTTTAAAGGTAACAGTTTTTGAAATTCTGTAATGAATCAACAGAAAAGCTGGTTAAAGAGTCATTATCAATATAAGTACAATTTATCTCGAATTAAATGATCTAGATTAATACCAAAAAATGGCGATAAAGAATTAATCAACATCATATGGTTCAAAATAAAGATTTAAACAAATGGAATTTATAAAAAAAAGACCAACTAATTCATTACAAAAAAGAAAATGATTTCAAAGGAGACTCATTACCAAGCCAAAAAGAGAATTCTAAAAAAGAAAATGGAATCTCAAACCTTAGATAAATCCCAGATTAAAAAGTCTTGTTGCTTACATATTGTTAGGATTTATAACTAAAATTAAAGAACAACAGACCCCAAGAAACTGAAATTTTCTAATTTACTGTGAAAGTAAAATGATAGGAGGAGAACTCACACTGAATTGAGCATCTAAATCAGCCTGCCCCTCAATGACTCCAACAAGTTCTTTCATGTGTTCCTCAGGAGATTTATCTCCAAATATGCTCAAACTTTTTAAGAAGTCCATAAACATTCTAAACTCAGCTCCTTCTACATCTTATAAGCTCTACAAAAACCAAAACACATTAATCATCCACCTTCTGAAATGATAAATCACACTTTAAATACCCTGCACAAAAGGAGCATCGCATAGAGTAGTAAGTGGCAACTATACCCTTTTTATCAAATTTGTTACATGCCATTCCATTTCCTCTTGAGGCCTCAAGAGTTCAGCTTTCAGGGGGCAAACCTGAAAAAGCATTTATTAGTCCTTGGTCATCGTCATACCAAAATACAATATCAAGGATAACAAGCAAAATAATTCCATCTTCTAACCTTGTCTTTATAAAGGTAAGAATTTTCTCATGAATAAATTCTTCAGCACTTAGTTCATTAGCATTACCAATTTGTTTGAATAAGGCAGTTAAAGAAGCTGCCACAGCAAGCAAAAAATAAGCTTGAGCAAAAACCAACAAAGGTAAAGCAGAAAAATGTTGACAGCAACTTGTATGCATTTGAAATAAAATTTTTTTTGAATTCCTAAGTGTACTCTACACCATCATGCCATGTTGAGATTGAGCAATTTACACCAAGTTGTATATCCTAATTTTATTTTTTGAGAGTTGTCTTCTCAGAGTTGAGTACTTCCTTCTGTCCTTTGACAAACATAAACTTGTAGCAATCAATATTGACCATATAAATTCCACATTAAATGTTTCAACCCTTAACAAAAATAGCAATTTTGCAGGTTTTGGAGGAGGCAGTTCAACTGTGACCAGGTATATGATGAACATTCATCACCTATTGTCTGGAATCCAGACTTCCACATCATATCATTTATCTAATATTCCTCAAAATGCCATGTTTCAAATTGAAGGTGTGCATGCAAGATCTTTTCATCTTAGATGATTCCTGATATAAACATTAATAGGTGATGCTGTACTCAATTCCACATATGCATCCAAACATTTTTAATCGACTTAAAAAAAAGAGCAAATTAACTTTCACATCCTGCCTCAACAATGACATAAGGGCTTTATGCACGGCATCCCACTCCACAAATTCCTCTAAAAACATCAACCAAAAACAGAATAGGGACCGAAAATAAGAACATTATGACGACAAAAAACAGAGCCAAGAAAAACAAAACCAAAAAAACTCTGACTTACCAGCAGCAAGGAGCTGTATGAGAATGTCAACAATTTTCGAAAGGTACTCTGGTGTATCCTTGCAGAATAGGGGAAGGCCCCTAATTGGTTGCACTGGCAGATGTAGAAGACAAATTGCATGCCACACACACACGCTACATCCCAAAACAAAAGCATAATCAAAATTTTCTATTAACTAAAAATTAGGAGCAGTCAATCAGTCCCTAAAACCCTAAATAATTTCAGGTTGACAAACAATTTACTGGGAAAATGCGAAGAGTAGGAGAGACGGACCCCGAGCTGTTCTTCTTCAATGAAATCGAGATGGGCATCGAGGCCCTGGCTGGAGAGGTCAGGGAAGAACTTGAAGAAGTGGGGGAATGAGCTGTGCCGCCGGCTGCTTGGCCTTTATGCTGGTTTTATAGGCCTCAATTATCCCCTGGTAGTCCTTCACATTCTGCCTGAGTTGCGAAATTAATGAAGAGGAAAACATACAACAGAGACCCAAATATTTTTTTTTTAAAAAAAAAAAAACCAAAAACCCCTAAAAAGAAAGAAAGGGAAAAGAGCGGGACGAGCAGACATGAGACTTGTCCTTGAACTCATTGAGGCGCTCGCCCAACTCATCATAGAGCTCCTCTAACTGATTGGCCTCCTCACTCATTCCACCCTCCCCATTTCAATTTATTTTCTTCTCTTCTTCTTTTATTTTATTTCATTTTTAAGAAGAAGAAGAAGAAGATTGGAAGTGGAACTTGGACGGATGGATGGACCGACGTAGAGAACATTTTTCCAAATGGGAAGGCCCGAGTGGATTCTCATGTAACACAATGTGTTAGGGAGAGCTTCTTTTCACTTTTTGGGGTCCGCTGTCGTGACTCATTTTCTGCCGTCGCTGTTTGTTGGTAACTGATATTAAAAAAAAAGAAAAAACAAAGTAACCCTACAAGTAACGGATAGATTAACTTAGAATTACTCTTATGTTAAACAACAATTTATTCATAATTTATAATCCAAAATATTCTTTTTTATAAATTTTTATTTTATATTTTAATGCTTATGGTGGACAAATTTTAGATTTTTTTTTCTTTATTCCATCGCTGGGTGTTATGATCAATTTTTATTTTAATTTAATTAAATAATATTTTTTTATTAATGAAATTTTTTTGTTGAATTGATATATCGATACTTAATATTTTATTTTTATTTTTAATTTAATATGAGCATTGTCTTTATGACTATTTTTGTTAGTTCATTTTAGAATTTATTTTTCATTTTTTCTTAATGTTTCAATGAGTTCCTATATAATGCATAATTTGTATGTATCAACGTTAAAATTTCAACTATTTTTGACCACCGTACAAGAGTATAAAATAAATTGACAAAAAGAAATATCTATTATAAAAGAATAAAAATATTATAAATAGTTATATTACTATTTTAATAATAATAATAAATATTAGTATAATTAAATACTATAATTTTATTTTATTTATTATTAATAATAATTAATAATTAATCAAACTAAATAATATATGGGTGCATTTGAAGAAATAATAAAATAATTCTTTTATGTGAACTTTGGGATTTAGAAGGAAAAAAAATAAAGATAAATACTTATATTATTAAAAAATAAAAGGGGTTATATATAAAAAATTAATTTTAAATTTTAATAAAATTTTACAATTGATTCTTCAATATTTTATCTTTTATTTTTAAATTTATTTGAAATTAATTATTTTTAAATAGAAAATAATCAACTTGTTAATAATTTTTATTGTATTGATGTACAATTTCTAATAGTTTTAATCACTTTTTATTTTTAAAAAAATTAATTTGTAACCAATTAAAAAAATATAAAATTCAAATAAAAATATAAAAAAATCAAAATTTAATTATCAAATTATCCTTTGCAGATATAGTAGTTTTAATTAGAATAAGTGTGTAAAAGTAACGAAAATGCATCTAATATTTCTTGTTAGTTAGTGTACCAAAATGGTGTCAAAATTTGACATTTCTACAATTAAAAGGGCTTATTGGCAACCAATCTAAACAATAATACTACTCACAAATAATAAGGTCATAATTTGGGCATTAAATTAATTTGTAGTTAATTTAATAACATCAACTTTAGAATTGCTTTGTACAATTGCTACTAAATGTCTAATTTGAGTTATCTATGTGACCTCTCATTTTTTAATATTTAATTAATATCTCACATTTGACTTTTAACAAGTTGTATAAAAAGTGAGATTTTATAATGACTTACCTAGCAAAGTCTTATCTTAATCTTTTCAAGGCATCCATTTTCATTCTCACATATATTTGCTTATAAGATGATCTCATCTTTACACTCTCTCTAAATATTAATTGTTTGTATTAGTGGATCAATCTTAACTTATTTAACATACTTTTAACTTTTCTAACATAAACTTATGTTATGATTAATTTCATATCAATCTTAAATAACTATATTGAGATGACATAATATGAAACACATTTTTCTTATTGTAATAATATTATATTGTCACATTATACCATATTTTATGTTGTCACACAAACAAAACATGCTACTTTTTTTTTTTCCTTCTTCAACTAACAGTTATGTCTATTATCATTCAATATATCAACATATCCCATAAAACTATCTTCATTTATGACACAATATCATTAACAAATTTGTACTTAGTATAACAAGTTAGTTTCACAACTATACTTAGGATCTCCAAGATACAAGTAGTTATTTGACTTTACAATGTACTGCGACCTTTCTTAACTAGTCATTATATACTTTCATATGTTCCAAAAATCTTTTGAAACCAAATGCTACTCACATTGTAATAACATAAGCCATAAAATCAATCCTTATGACCAAATTAGCTCCATTCATTACAAATCATGTGAAATGATTTCATCACTTAGTAAGAACATATTTCCTTATATTAATTTACATTTATCAATACCTCACTCTTAGTTATCACCCAATTGACCAATTTAGTGTTAAATGATTTCCTTGATAACTTAAGGAATATCTTGCCATGCCATTAAGATCCCAAGTCTTTTTATAACTTATCAAAGAGATTCACTTGTATTTGACTAGTTACATTTCACTAGTTTCATGACATAAAAGATATCTAATTAAGTAAATATTATAATGTACATCAAATTAACATAATATTGGAATATGATGTGTCTCATGCATCTTACTTCTTATAATCACACACCTTTTAAGGTTAAGACTTTCACTTACCATCCCTGCATTAGAATTATAAACTTATTTTCAAATGTTTTGACATATGTAAAATGATCCCCGTGGATCATTACAAAGCCATAAAAAATTATTATATGATGAAATCTCAAATACCATTGCCTAGACAATTGTTTTAGATCATTAATTGATCTTTAAAAGTTGCATTCTTTATCCTCAAGTTCTTAACAATAAAAAAAAAATTGGTGATTATACATAAATTTCTTTGTCTAACTCCTGATTAAGAAAAATGGTTTGAACGTCCATTTGGTGTAATTTTAAAATTATATTAGCTACCATAAATAAATTTAGGGGAATTAAGATAAACCTTTTAGTGTAAAATTAGTGCATTTAATTGATACATTTAAATTGATGCATTTAACATTAGTACATTTTTTAACTAGAAGTAACCTTTGAACCAATCACAGCTTTAACCATATTCATTAAGTCTAACGTGCTTGTCTTTATGAATTTAATGAATGTCAGTCTAAATATTGTACAATCACAAAACTTTAAGTTTGATTAATTAGATGATAACATAAGGTATTGTCTCATATAATATGACTTCTCTTTATAAGAATTCAAAGTTGATCATGAGCTCACTCAAACTAACAGTTGAGATGAACTTAACTTATTTTTCTAAGCCAAGTACATCCCCTACGAAGTCTTATGAAACTCATTGATGTGTTTATCCTTTACATTTTAGTCATGTAATACTGCCTTTACTCCACTCCTTTCAAGCCTTTTAAGTCATGTAATACTGCCTTCACTGAGTTAAGATACTCTTCTTAAGGGCTAGTTACGATGTGATTAATGATTTTCAATACTTTAAGCTCATTCAACTTTATTTAACCTTATGATATTATTATGTTGTAATTCTAACTATTCCATTCAGTCTGCTTACTAAGTTCTTTTATAGTGATCTTAGTAGTTAGAGTTTTAGACATTTGTTACAAAATAATGCTAGCACTTGACCATTTATTTTGCACAAAACTTAAAATATATTAATAATAAACTGATATTAGTTACAAAAATGAAAGTTCACTAAGTTCCTAATTATCTTTTGTTGTACTAATATTTAATTATTATAATTTATTTCAAATTATGCAAAATTGAAGTTCTTAGGTAACAATTCCTTAAATTCTACCAACCTAAAGAACTCTCTCAGAACATACCTTTTTAATAATTTATGTGTCATAAATGTGTCACAAATAATCTATCAAATAAGTACATATATTAACATATAATAGAGGAGAACTGAAACCAATGAATAATTACATGCATAACATAAAACATGTAATGATATATAATCAAAGCAATCATAATTACCATCTTTTAAGTGGAATAATGATCTTATGCTAATAAAGTTTACATGAGTAGACATGTAAAGTCTTAACATTAACTTCATAAGTGACTCATGTTTATATCTCATAAAACATGAAACTATCGCTAAATTACCAAAAAAAATAAAACCTTATGTTTTGTATTTTATAGACTTAAGGTCATTAATGAAAAATAGTTCACTTAGTGACATATTTAATATGACATTTTTATGCTTTTTTAAAAAATTTATGCTTTTCTAACAATAACCTTGTAGTTTAAAAAGACATTCAACATCAGTTAGATTATGCCTTCCTTATTAATGATATACTTAGGTTTGTCAAGTAGTTAATTAGTGAATGCATAATTTTTAAACATTTTCCAATATTTATTCATTGAGCTCATTTTCCAATTATGAAATTCTAAAAAAAATAATAATAATTCATAATTAAGCACACTTACAATCCCCTGCCACTTATCATTTTAATATGATTAATTCTAATTCCCTTTGTCAATTTATGAAAGACTATGATAAAACTATTATATTTATTATGAATTTTCAAAAATAAATTTCATTTTTAAGAAAATTAGAAAAATAATGTCACGTGGTGTAACTTCATTTGTTGGCTGTAATATCACACACAATAAGTCATCCAATCATTTGTTGGACTAAAACATAGAGTGTGGTTGTTAACCATATAAGCCACATATGGTGATAGTTTATTGGGAAAGACTTCATTAAGTCAAAAACACTCATTGAATTCTAGCCTCTTGATGGTCGTAAAATATTTCCTACAATCATATTTTGACGTTCCTTATTTGTCTATCAACTTAGTTTCTCTAAAAATAGGACAAACATATGAGGTTGAATTATCACCCTTGGACGCAATACTAAGACAAATCTATTGTTCATCTTCTTCCCTAAATTTTTAGTCCTTTGTAATGTTTATGATGGGAGGTTTTCATGTATGTAAATTTCAAGACTTGATTTTACAATTTTTTAATTTGATTTTACGAAAATTGGTATGGAGAAAACTCTAATTTTCTCACCAATTATATAATAAAAAATAAAAATTATAAGGTATTAAACATGTTATAACTACTTTCATGTAAATTTTCATAATAAAAAATTCATGCACATGTAAGAAACAATTTTTACCTTTTTTTAACTTCAAAGAAAATGAAAAAGGCATAAAATATGCAAAATAAAAGATTAAATAAATTACTACCACGTTAGAATTAGTACTTTTAGGCTTTAATACCAGTATAGAATAACATATAAATGATGAAAAGGAGCTTTATCTCTTGTAGACTTTTATACACAAACTACTTATCATCGGTAGGAATATCGTAAACAAACATCTCACAGTTAGGAATGATATCAATATATTAAGTATCACCCAATTTTTATAGCTATGGAACCTTAACCTTGAGAATTAACAGAAAATTAAGTTTTAATTTTTGTAATTAAGTTGGGTCATTTTTTTATGGATGGAGTATACTTGATCCATAAAACAATAAATCCTTGACAACAACTACTACACCACCATGCCTTTAGGATTAAGGAAAATTTTAGTATCAATGTATTGGGTCATAAATAGGGTTATATTAGAAATAAAAAAAATTACTTCAAGTTGTGTATTCAATGTCACTTTTCTTAAAGAAAAATTCATCCTTATAATGATGCAAACAAGTTCTATCAAATTTTCTCACATGATAAAATGAAACATAGTTAACTATAATTTGCATAACTAAAATCAAGTTTTCAAGAAATTTGTGCATTATCTAGAATTATTCTATTATAAAACCAGATATTTCTATCTAGTTTTTTTTTTCTCTTTTTGATTAAAGGATGACCACCATATAAATAGTGGTCTAAGGGTTATTTGACTAAAAAATATATCTCTTGATACCAATAGACATAACTCATTTGATGCGTCTTTTCATAAAATGATGTCTTTCAATAACCACAAAGTAAACCATGAGATATGTCTAATTTTTGTTTTGAAAATTTTCTAACAATCTCATATCATTTTTAAAATATAACAAATCCCCTACAATTTTGAAAGTCAAATGTATAAGTGAAGGTGTATGAAAGATTAAACTTTTACATAGTGAAAAGTGTATTATAACAAATCTAAATAGTATAATAGACAAATTTTAAACCAATTATTTTTATTTACAAGTTGTAGAATTAATTTACATAAGTGATTGTACAACATTATGTTTCTCTTTTTAATTAACTGACACATTAAAGATCATTGTATTTATATTCCTTTTATGAATTTTTTAAAGTTAAGCCTTTTAAGTTATTAAAATGACCTCAATATTTCACATTCATATAAGTAAACTAAAACCTCACTACAAATTACCTGTTAAGTCTATTAATAGTCTTAAAAACTCATCTTTTGAATTTAATGG
Organism: Kandelia obovata; assembly: GCA_021464305.1. Taxonomy (NCBI): domain Eukaryota; kingdom Viridiplantae; phylum Streptophyta; class Magnoliopsida; order Malpighiales; family Rhizophoraceae; genus Kandelia; species Kandelia obovata. Next base: position 1,925,309 of record CM038485.1, on the reverse strand, counting down.
TGGAAACTAAGCACTATATGACTCTATGATGAAAATAATTTATATAGTGCTTCAATCACACAGATGACATACTTTGACTCATTGAACTCAAAACTTGATGTTGTATCAAGCGTCAAGTTGAGTTTTCATCAAGAATGATTCATAAATATAAGTTTAACTTGTCCGTCATGATGTCTTGTTCACCAAGACTATTGTTAACTCCTTAATCTTAAAGATTAATTAATATATAATAACTGTCAACATGTGCACTTGATTTTGCGGTTAACAACATACCTTTACAAGTCTTTAATATATAATGTGGTAAATGATATAATCACTAAAAACCAAACTTGATTAAAAAGTTATTATACTTTTAAAATTTTATTTACTTTAGATCATAGGTTTCAAACCATCGAACATGACTTTTTATTTTTCACATTTTAAACTCTTATTTAATTAGAGTTTAAATCCCATACAACACTATTTTTTTATTTACATTTCTAATTATATAACTAAAATAGTTTATTAACCGCTAGTTAAAATAACTAACTATCAAAGTTATTAGCCTAATGGTTAGAACTTCTTTATTTATTTAGATGGACAAGGATTCAAAATCCAATAACCATAACAACTCTTCATGCGACTTTTTTGAAAGTTAATTATAAGAAGTCATGTATATTCTAACCACACCAACCAACAAAAACATCCATTTGGTTAGTGGATATTTAATTTTGAGCATTAACATTTTTTTGATTAAAGACATGTATTCTATTGTTTGACATGTATTTATTATCGAATAACTATGAATTTTTAAACCAAGCATTGATACCACATAAATTTATTTACGCATGAAGGATATTATGAATATTAGATCTTCATGTTATCACATAATTAAGAAGAAAGACATACTTAATCTTTTTAGATTTTAAAGGATATTTTACAAGTGTTGTGGAGTTGGAAGCAAATTCTATCAACATTTCCATTCACAAGAATTTTTCCTTAAGATTGTTGGATTGTAAATAGGGCTATACTAGAACTAAAAGAATTGTTTCAAGTCATGTATCTAATACCACTCTCTTTAAGAAAAAATTTGCTCTCATAATAATGTAACGAGATTATAGTGAATTCTTTTACAAGATAAAATGAAACATGCTTGACTACAATTTGTACCACATAAATTAAGCCCTTGAAAAGTTTGTGTATTATCCTTAATTATTCTACTAAAAACAACATGTTTTCATCTATTTTTTTCTCTTTCTGATCAAAGAATGATCATCATATAAATAGTAATTTAAGAGTCATTTGGATAAAAAATATTCTTTTTTTGTATCAATAAACACAACCCTTTTAACATTTCTTTTCATGAAAGAATATCTCTCAATAACCATTAAATAAATTAAGGGATATGTCTAATTTTCATTTTGAAAATGTTCCAATAATTCCATACCATTTTTAAAATATTAAAAATATAACCGATCTTCTATAATTTTGAAAGTTAACTATATAAATAAAGGTGATTTATAGATTAAACTGTTATATAATTAAAGTAGATTACAACGAGTATGAATATATAATAGATAAGATTTGAACCAATTATTTTTATTAATAAGTGCATTACAATAGATTATTGGAATATTTTCAAAATAAAAATTATACATGTCTTTTGGTCTATTTGTTGGTTATTCAAAGATGACCTTTCATGAAAAAATGCATTAAAAGGGTCGTTGCTAATTAATATCAAGAAACATTTTCTTATTCAAATAAGCTTTAGACCATTATATATATGTTGATCCTCTTTTAATAAAAAAGTGAAAATAGATGGAAACATGTTGTTTTCTAATAAAAAAATCATGGATAATACACAAAATTCTCAATGAGTTGATGTTTAGTAAGATAAATTATAGTTAAGTGAGTTTCATCTTATCTTGTAAGAGAATTTGTTGTAACTTTGTTACATAATTATAAGAGCAAATTTTGTCTTTAAAAAGTGATATTAAATATATGACTTGAAGCAATTTTTCATTTCAACTATAATTCTTATGATTATCAAGTTATTGGTGAAAAAAGCACAGAGATTTAATGTTATACCAACAATAATCTTTGGATTATACAATTTTTACTTAAAAATTTGAATATTCTAAGCTTTTAATATAGCTGGTGTAATCGTCATTTCTAATTCAAAATGTTCCTTATCCTGTTTACAAGAAAAGCTTTTAATCCATATATCAAAACTCTTGTATTGTCTATTTTTTTACTGAAAATCTAAGAGAGTTAAGGAATTATATATTTGTTATACTAGGGTAGTTAAGTAAAACTTAAGAAAATGTCGGCTTCTCCATATTTTTCACATATCTCATCTTAATACATATATGATGGGTCAAAAAATTTTTAATGGGAAAATATCCTTAGAGGGCCCTCTAATGAAGATGCTTCACTTTATGAGATACATGAGAATGCCCAATTTTCTTCTAATAACCATGCTCTAAACCATTACATGAGGAAAAAGTTTGCATGATGCATGCACTCTAAAGAGCTTGAGGGAGTGAGATGAAACACATTTCTTATTGAAAAAAACTTCCCTGTAAATAAAATATCAAACTAAATAATCTTTAGAAGAGTGAATACTTAGCAAAATAGAAAACATTTGGTCATATTTTGAAAGCATAAGTAGTGATTCCAATAGTTCTTTCCTACATGGTTTCTTATCTACATCAATAATAGTGACAACTAAATCCTAGTAAAAGGACACAGGACAAGATAAGATATGAAAATCATTTTGTTTTCATTAAGATGGATTATCCAAATATGCATCTACCTACAATCGACAATTTTTCATCTTATTCTATTCTCAAGCAATCTTTATGATTAGAGGATACTATGCCTTGTGTATTATGCCTAATATCATAGAGAAAATTACCTTGAGAATAATATTAAACACACACAAAGTTGAAAGATAAAGGATGTTCTTTTGGGTGCTAAACATGATCCTATTTTGTTAGAATTATGATTTTGAAAACTAAGGTCTTCATACCCCTTAAAACATAATGGAAATTAGAATTAACACCACCATTATTGATATTATGATTTTTATTTATTTTTAATTGCTTTCTCTATTTTACCTTTTTTATTCATATTTTTTATTTCATTCTACTTCTAATTTTCTTTTTTCCTTCCATGTCTTATGTCATTTATTTTAATAGCATTTTTACTTAAAATATGAAATAAGTATGCTTGATTGTATCAGTTTTTAGTTTGTAAAGGCAAGACCTAGAAAGAATTATAACTTTCTAACATTTTGCAATGACTCAATTTTAATTTTTCCTTTTGAGGTTTATAAATTAGATAAAGGCATCTTAAAACAAAAATACTATTAAGGCACTGGATTCTAGCACACTTGAGATAGATATAGATGACATCGACTATGTATAAAATATGATCTTTTTATTTGTTTTTTTTTCAAAGATTCACAACATATATGAAGACCAGTAAAATGTGTAAATAGGTAAATAAAATATGTATTAAAATTGATTAAAAGTGAGAAATTAAAAAATAATACATTATTTTTATTTTTTATTCTCTTCCTTTCAGAAGCAATATATATTTTGTATATTGGACTATGTAAATTATGTTGTAGTAATTTAATCATTATTTTTCATTTCTTTCTTGCTTTTCCTTTTTTTTTCATATGCATTTTTTATTCCCTTTTGTTTTCTTTCATTATCTTTTTTTTTTCTTTTTTCTTATTTGTATCCAAATAAACAAAATGCAATCAAATTGCAACCTTACACACATCCAAACATAAGAGTGAGTGAGAGTGAAGTCCTTCATAATTAAGGTAGACAAAATAAGGATACCAGAGGACACAATAATAATTCATCAATAACAACTTAGTAAATGATGCAAGTGATCCAAAAACAAAAAACTAGCCCATAATTGAGCACAATGATATGGTAAGAATGTGCAATTGTGATTCTTTCTATAATTAAGAATGATTACCTTTAGAATACAAACAATATGTAATGTTTCTTGATAAGAAACTATGTTGTAAAAATGAGTTTTTTTCCATTACTTAGCAAATAATTTAGTTTTTATTCTTTTCTTTCATTAATAAATAATATTAGAGCTCCATTGATCTTAAAGGAATGTAAGAAAAAAGTAAGAGAGAGAGATCAACAAATATCCAAAGAAAAATAGTAGAAAGGAAAACTAGAGAGTAAGTGGCTTCCAATAATGTTTCCTTTTTAACACTTCTAGTTTTTATAAGGACTAACTACTATCTATGGGCAATAAAAATGAAGGTTTATCTAAAAGTCTATAATCTCTGAGATACAATGGAGATAGGAGGAAAGCCTTTAACTTTACTTAAGAATCACACTTTAAACTAAACTAAACATTATAAGGAAGAGAGGTTCAAAAAGTTTAAGGCGCTTACTTGCATATGCTAAACTCTTTTAAATATCATTTTTGCCACGATTATGGCATCTGAGATAGAAAATCAAGCCTAGGATAAACTTAGAGATGAGTTTTATAACAATGACAAAACGAGACAAATGAAGTTCTTAAATTTAAAGAGATAGTTTGAGATGCTAAGGATTAAAAACATTAATTCCCTTCAAGATTACACTTCCAAGTTATGAGAAATGGTAAACCAATTCATATTGATAAGAGAAGAGATCACTAATTAAAAGATCAGAAATAAAGTCCTTGTTAGTCTACTTGAGAAGTTTGAAGCAAAGATATCTTTCCTTGATGACTCAAAGATTTTAGTAAAATTTAAAGTGATTAATGGTGATATAGGAGGTGACCAAGATTGTATAATTCATAGTTTTGGGCCAATTACTCGTTCAAGGACTGAGAATCTTGAAATAGCCCTATAATTACCTTTTAAGAAGAATACAAAGATGTCTCACTTTTTCTCCTGTCAAAAAAATAATGATACTTCTTATTTATCAAATTTGTTCTTTTAAGAAATCGTGAGATTACATGGAATACCAAAAAGTATAGTGTTTGATCAAGATGTCAAGTTCTTAAGCTACTTTTGAAAGAATTTATGAAAGAAACTTGGTAAAAGGCTGCTCTTTAGCACAACTTGTAATCCTTTAATAAATAGGCAAACTGAAGTGAATAAGTGTGCATTTTCTTCTTTACTTAGAACTATTGTTAATAAGAATTTGAAGAACTAAGATTATTACTTAGTTTTTGTGGAATTTAACTATAATAGAAGTATGCATAGTGTAACTAAACATTACCCTTTTGAGGTGGCCTATTAATTTAATATCAATATCTAACTTGATTTGGCACCACTTTTAAGAAACAAGTGAATATGTTTGGATAGGAAGGCTAAATTAATTAAAATTTTACGTGAAAGTGTCAAACAACAATTAAAAAAAAATGAAATGTAGCTTATAAGAAAGTGACCAATAAAGGGAGAAAATAAATTTAGTTTGTTCTAGATGATTTGGTATGGATTCACCTTTTAAAAGCAAAAATTTTTTAGTAAAAGGAAGTCCAAGCTTGTGCCTCAAACAAATGGTCTATTTAAATTCCTCGAAAAGGTGAATGACAATACCCACAAGATTGATTTTCCAAATAAATATAATGTATTAGCCACATTCAATGTGAAGGATCTATCACCTTACTTTAAGGACAACGAGCATTCAAGTTTGAGGACAAATCCTATTCAACTTGCAGGGCAGATGATGTTATTCATAGTAATATGAAGGTTGTCTAAGATTGTGAGTAGTTTATAATTTTGCGTCAATTACTCGTTCAAAGGTGAACAATCTTTCAAGAATCCTACACTTATTAAGGAGAATAAGACATGGGTAGAGAGTATAGAGACCAAAGTGATGAGGATTGTTTTAGATCTAACACTAAGAGGGGGGTGAATTAGTGTGAGATATGCACTTTTTATAAATTAATCTAGATTTAACCTCTATGACTTGTTAAAGCCGATGATTCAATTATTTTTTTCTTTTCATCTCTTTTTTATGTGAGAGCAACCGTGCGAATATCAATCACATGCAAGCACCAAAGAATACACGATAATTTTTACATGGTTCACCTACAATGTGTGAGCTACGTCTACGGTGCGATAGGATCACTCCTAAATCACACAATCCACTCTTGTTATCAAGTGATACAGTCTAGTTATGGAATAATCACTCCTTAAACACTTGTGGAAGGACTACTCCTTAACCAGTTACAATGATCTCTCGATCAAGGAGTTGATCTTTCAATCACTCCAAGGGTATCTCACCCTTTTTTTCAATAAATTTATCAAGAGTTTATAGTAAATATTTTCCTGGAGAATGATTACTCAACGTGTACAGACTACTATAGCAGAATATGGATCTTCTCCTTTTTTTGTTGTCAGTGTTGTTTCACCCGCTATTGGTGCTGCCTGTATGTGATGCTAATGTTGTTTGTACATGTTGCTGTTGCTATCCGTGTGAGCTGCTAATGTTGTATGTATGCACTACTACTATTGTCTGTGTTGGTTGCTAATATTGTCTGTTGCTATCTGCACACACTATTAATGTTGTCTATACGTGCTACTATTCGTATATGTTGCTGTATTTGTCTGTTATTATTTGCGCACACTATTAATGCTGTCTACACACGCTATCACTGTTGCCTATTATCTGCAAGCGATATGCCTACTGTCCGTACGCATTGTGCTGCTGTCTGCACTTGTTGTACCCACTGTTTGCACACACTATGCCCGTTGTCTACACCCACTATTTGCACAAGTTGTGCCTTCTGTCCACACACGCTATGGTTGTTGTCCACACGCATTGTTCTTACTATTTGAGTGTGTTATTATTGTCTGCTCACGCCGCTACTGCTATTCGCTTGCATTATTACTGTTTGCTCACGTTGCTTTTATAATCCCTGCACATTGTTGTTGTATGCTGGTGTACCGCCTGCCATTGTGTGTTGGTTACTGGTGTAAGACCCTTGTACTATTACTCCACCTCTTTTTGGTTTGTCTTCCTTAATTGCTTCGTTGGTATGACTGTTACCTTAGTGGTGCTTACTAGTGCGAGAATATTGTCTTGGACATACTGTTGGTGTTGGTATATTCTCCTGGACCTGTAGGGACGTATGTTGTTGTTGGTATTCCCTCTTGGAAGTGTAGGGACGTATTTTTGGTCTGTTGGAAAGCCACTTAGATGTGTTGGGACATGTTGCTAGTTCGTTGGAAAGCCTCCTAGACGTTTTAGTGTGGTGGCCAGCTACTACTATCACCTTTGTGAGGGCTTACTGGTGTAGTGAGTATTTTGGTGAGGGTTTGCTGGTGTGGATGAATAACTACATTGCTCTCTTTCTTTCTTTCCTCCTTGTTTGATTGGACCTTGTTGCTTCTCCTCGGTGACTGTTGCATCCTCTTTTGTTGGCTGTCTTGTTGCCTCTTCTTGCAAGATGCATTGAGCGTTTATGAAGCCTTGAGATTAGGAGTACATGATCATTAACGATGATCATGATTCTCAAAGGTTGCCCTACAATCAATGACTAGATTTGAGTCCTAAAATCTGGACCCTTAAAATTTAGGGTTACGGTCAACATTGACTCCTCATCATCACTGTCATCACTGGTTTTTCCCAATGATCTTTCTGCATCTCAATGACATTCAGAACCTTAAATCAACAGATATAATTGTGTGAGATGGTATTGATAAAAAATATAACATTAGTCATCGACGATCGGCTCAATAATCTCCCCCTTTAGATTTGTTAGCAACATATTAAATCCAATAATGCACATATAACAATTGTTGACATTTACTGCTCCCCCTGCACATTGTCATTCACAACTCCCCCTGAAACATGGTTATGTTACTTATCCCCCTTGACAAGTTCTCTCCCTTTATCCATCAAGCTACTTCCCCTTTTTATGAGTATACACCTTCTTTAGATTTATGCAAAATATCTTCCCCTTTGACAACAAATCCATAGAATAATAGAAGAGGGTAAGCTGAACACATAAGGTTAGCCTCAGTTTTTGGAACATCTCTTTTGATAAAGGTTTAGTCAATATATCTGCCACTTACTTTGCAGTTGACACATACTCCAGATTTACTTGATTTTTCTCCATCTTCTCTTTAATGAAATGATACTTGATTTCAACATATTTAGTTTTGGAATGTTAGACAAGATTCTTTGATAAATTGATGACATTTTGGTTGTCATTATCAATCAAAAATGGTGACTGTACATCCACCTTTATATCTTCAAGCTATTGTTTCATTCATAGTAGTTGAGTACAAATCTGAGTGGCAACCACATATTTAGCCTTTGTAGTACTTGAAGTTTTTGAATTTTGCTTCTTACTATGTCACAAAACACATCTACTATCTAAATAAAATTCATTACCAGACGTTGACCTTATATCATCACAATTTCTAGCCCAATTTGCATCTGTATAACCATACAGATTAAGCTGTCTGCTCCTGTCATAAAGTAACCCATAATTTATTATGCCTTCACATACCTTAAAATTCTTTTAGCCACCACAAGTCAAGACTCCTTGGGGGTTACTTTGAAATCTAGCACAAAGGGTTATAACAAAAACAATATCAGGCCTTGAGGTTATCAAATATAGTAAACTTCCAATAAACATCATGTGTTCCTTCTGATTAACTATGTTGTCTTCTTTATCTTTACTTAACTTTGTTCCAACTGTGATGAGAGTGCTTACTTTCTATCCTCGCTTTGCAATACCTATAATCCTAAGAAGAATTTCATTTTACCAAGCATGGACATCTCAAACTTCTTCTTTATTTGCTTAGCAAAGAAAGTGCATAGGGTTTCCTTTTCTATAACAAAGATTATGTCATGAATGTTGACCATAACAATTAATTGGCCCTAATTGTCTTCTTTTATATATAGGTTGTTATACACATTCCCTTTTCTTAACTTCATGTTCTTAAGGCATGTATCCAACTTAGAATACCATGCTTTTGGAGCTTGCTTTAAGCTATATAAAGCCTTATTGAATCTGCATACACTTGAACCATCATGATCAAGTATAAAACCATTAGGCTGATCAAGTATGAAATCATTAGGTTGTTCGATAAATACCTCATCTTCAAGCTCTCCATTCAGAAATGTAAACTTTACATCCATCTGATAGACTTTGTAGTTCCTCTAAGCAATAATGACCGTAAATATTTTGATTACTTTAAGTCTGGCCACCGAAGCAAAGGTCTGTTCAAAGTCAACACCTTCTATTTATGAATAGCCTTTGCAGACAAGTTTTGCCTTGTTTCTTACCATCTCACCCTTTTCATTAAGCTTATTTTTGAACATTTACTTGGTTCCAATGATGTTTTTCCCTTTAGGTCTACGTACTAAACACTAAGTATTATTCTTTTCAATTTAGTCAAGATCCTTATTCATAGCACACACTTGTTCCTTCTACTTTAATGCTTTTTCCACAAACTTGGGTTCAACCTCGGAAATTAGTGAGGTTTGTTCACCACCCCATAGTCTTCTTCTAGTTTGTACAGAGTCCTTTTTTTTGTTAATAATGTTTTTGGCCTCAACTTTAACTCTAACTCTTTTATAAGTTTGAAAATATTTTGATTCTTTTTCTTCATCACTTGTAACTTAAGAATCAACATCTTCCTCATGCTGAATGACCTCAAATTCATCACTGTCGAACTCTCTTTGGTTGTCATACATGGCATCTTCAGCTTCCACATGCTATGATTACACTGCAGCACAATCTTCAATCACTTTAACATTAAAGTTGTCCACCATTTTCAGCAACCTTTTGTTGTAGCATCTAAAGTCTCTTCCATTTGGTACATATTGCACAAGAATATGCCTTCAACAACCTTTTCACCAAATTTGCTGAGATGTTTACCTTTGACTTTAATAAGGCATGGGCTCTCAAACACTTTTAAGTGTTTCATAGTTGTTTTCTTTCAATACCACATCTCATAGGGTGTCTTCTCAGTATGTGGACTCATTAGACATATGTTTTGAACCTGAGTTGTAGTGGTGATAGCCTCTCTCTAGAAGCCATAGTTCTTGTTTTATCCAACATAGTTCTTGTCATCTCCACTAAGCTTTTATTCTTCCTTTTGACCACTCCATTTTACTGGGGTGTGTAGGGGTTAGCATATTCATGTTTCACTCCATACTTCTCCAAATAATCTTCAAATTCACTACATGTGTATTTTGTCCTATTATCTATCTTGAGCTTTTTAATTTTTCTCCTTAATTGGTTTTCAGCCAAACTCCTGTAGCTATTGAAATTATTGAGAGTATTTGATTTATGTTTCAAGAACATAATGAAAGTCATTCTTGTAAAATCATCAATGAAAGAAATGAAGTACCTATCACCCTTGATTGATCTTTATGTCTTTGAATCTGCTCCTCTAGATTTGTAGCTTGGCTTCCTTCACAACCTTGTCTCCTTCATAAATATTCTTTAATTTGTCCTAGATTTGCTTGTCTATGTTGTACCCCATCACCATGGTGAATTTTTTATTGGACAAGGATACAGTCTGGTTGTGGAAGGATCATCACTTAATTACTTGTGGAAGGACTATTCCTTAACCACTTACCATGATCTCCTGATCAAGGTGTTGATCTCTTGATCACTGTAAGGGTATCCTACCCTGTTTTTAAATAAAATTATAAAGAGTTTACGATAAAACCTTTCTTGGAGAACCATCACTAAATGTTTATAGACTGCTAGAACAGAATATGGATCTATTTTAATTTTGGAGTTTGAAAGATTAAAGAATATTGAGTAGGTCTATTATAATATTTATGGACCTATGAAAAAAAAATCTCTTAATGGTAACAAATATTTTCTCCTTTCCATTAATAACTACTCAAGGATGGCTTAAGTTTATTTCCTAAAGAAAAAAATCAAAAGTATTTAAGATGTTTAAGAACTTTAAAGCCTTTACTTAGACTTAAAGTGGTTGCAATTTGAAGTCCTTAAGAAGTGATAAAGGAAAGGAATATGTTTCCGATGAATTCAATTAGATTTGTAAAACCTTGGAAATCCGACACCAAGTTATAATAAGCTACATTCTGAGCCAAATGGAGCAATTAAAAGGAAGAACAAAATTATCCTAGATATAGCCACATGCATTATTTTCAAGAAAAAACTGTTAAAGCCCTTTTAGGAAAAAGTAGTTGACATTATTTATTTGCAAAATAAGTTGTCAACAAGCGTAATAGAGGAGAAAACTACAACTAAATTTTGGAATGACATTATACCAACTATTAAACACTTGAAAGTGTTTGGTTCCTTATATTACAAACACGTTCTAGATGTGAAGAAGGGAAAGCTTGATGAAAAAGTAAAAAAAGGGTATTTTGGTTTATTGTAGCTCTCAACCTAAGAGCTATGGAGTTTAAAACATTATAACTAGCTTGAAAATGGCTGAAAACACTCATTCACATTGGAATAAGTCCTAAACTGAAAAGGAACCTTCTATAGATGTGACTAAAGTTGTTAATTCAAATTTTGATCTAAAACCATATATTTACAAAGATCCATTAACCAAAGGTTTAAGACCTCTATTTGAGATTTATCAAAAATGTAATAAAGTGGTGGTAGAATTGACCACCCATGCTAAAGCTTAATAAGTTGAAGAATGGAATGCAACAATGAGAGATTAGATTACAATGTCTAACAAAAATAAAACCTAGAAACTAGTTTCAAACTTGAAGACAAACAAGCCATTAGCATTAAGTGGATTTACACGGTGAAATTGAACCTTAATGGTTTAGTTAAGGAATACAAAGTAAGATTTGTAGTTAAGGGCTATTCACAATAGCCAAAAATTGACTACATTAATACATTTGCTCTTGTAGCTATAATGAATACCATCAGAATTTTGATTATAACTATAACCTAGATAAAGTGGAAAATTGGTGTGTTGTCACAGGCACCAAAAAGTAAAATCTGTACTCCTAAAAATATATGTAATAAAGTGAGTATGAATTATATCCATAGAGAGTATTTAGTGATATCTTGTACTACGATGAATAAGGAAAGGAGTGGTTTGAGGAGTGGCTTTAATATAACAAAATTAATCTAAGAAAACTAAAACAACAAAGAAAACAATAAAAATAAAATACTAAGTTCAACCAAAGACAAACCTTGGTTTAGTTCAGTATCCACCATAAGAAATTCACAACTAATTATTGATGCAAATATATCAATTTATAATTTCAATACTCAACGTGAAACCAATTTCCTGTCTCTCCTTGTTAGTTAATCAAAATACACACAATCTAATTAGCCTTCACCACCAACAACCAAAAGATAAGCACTAAAGGTTTATTCTTATGACAACATTAGGAATTAGAAAGATGGATAAGGCTAGACAACATAAGCACATTCAAATGTATTTAATCTAGTTATAGTCCTTCCCAATACCTAATAATCTCTGACATAGAAAATCATCAAGGCTAGTTGCTTTATAGATTAGAGGGATCAAACAATTATGGATTTGATATCTAACTAAGCAGTAGATTGCAATGATTAATTGACTAGTAAGCCCCCTAACAATCAATTTGAGACAATCATAAAATATATGCGTAAAAGAACATCCAATACTCAAAGCGTAAATCAAACAATAAACAAAAATGATATCTCTTTATTATTCATTCATAGGCTTTTATTTCTTTCGACTAAGTGTAAAAATTTAGCCACGTAGGGCCATGGATGTTAACATGAAAGAACGGGAATCGGGTAGAGGGAAGAGAGGTGGCTAGTATGTGTTGTATTTCTTGGTATGGTGTGTTCTCTTCTCAGCCCAGTAGTCTCCCTCTCTTATAGGCTAATGACCCTTTTAGAAACCCTAAAAACAATTTTCCTAAATAAGAAAATTCAAACTTACCTAATCAAGAGAAAATATTGAAAATAAAATAAAATCCTAATATAGCTAAAAAAAAGGTGTTTTCTTTTGGAACTTCATCCACTAAAATTTCTATCCGTACTAAGGAATGTTTTAGAATCTTAGCGATATAGGTGTAGCAAATTCAAGCCTAAATTCAGCCTTGATATAGCCTATATCTCTTAAGAACTAAAACTTAAAAGTTATAGAACTCTTCATGGGCTTTCCATAGCATCTTAATTCATCACAATTGGAGTTCAAATAAGAGAGTTATGTTTAAATTATGAAACAACATTAAAATTATCTAGAGTCACTCAGTTAACTTTATTTTGCACTCAACACCTCTAATTACATCCTAAATTAAAATATAAGAATAATGAGTGTAATTAATCTTAAACAAGTATGAAAGACTCAACATTAAGAGGGAAGAAATTTGAATTTTTACATTCTCATCAAATTCCCCACGCTTAACTTTTGCTTGTCCTGGGCCGAAACTCCAATTCACTTTTCCAAGCGTACCACAATTGTATGTCATTAGCAAAGAATAACCGAGCTCTTCAAAATTCATAAAATATCATAAAAAAGCATCCTTAAACTAATTGCACTTACTTAGTAAGTATTTCTACTTGAAAATGAAATGACAAAATATCTAGACCCTCATAGAAAGTAAACACTCAACTCTCATGTACATAAAGGGTATGTGTTTCACTCAAATTCATTCCAATGGATTTGATCTACCATAAGCTTGCATATCTTCCCATTCTCTACCACGGGGATCACATGTATAGCACAAATCATAAGGAATTTTCAAGGGTTATAACAAGGTTTAGCTTCAAGTTAAGGAAATGTTTGAAAATGTATCTCAAAAGCCATTAAAACTAATAGAGTAAAAACAAATCAACTTAAATTCAAATATATAAGACATAAAAAATTGATCACTCCATTCAACAACTTCTTCAAATTGTATATACTACATATAAACTAACCTTTTTTTTTTAAAAAAAAAAACATTTTAGGAGGAAATATGAACACTAAAAGTAATTTCCTTTAACACTTTTTTTTCTTAGAATAAAAACATCAACACTAGAGTGCATGAATTAAGAATAAAAACATGCTTCAATTAACCATTCATAGCTATACCATGAATCTAAATATCCCCGCACTTATTTCTTGCATTGCTTTACACATCATATTGATAAACAATGCTCCACTAGTTTTATGGCTTAGGTGAAAACATTATTTTTTAGGTTAAAGTTTGCAATGTGGGATTATTAAAGAGAGGTCAATAAAGTTCAAAAGGGTTTAACAAAGGAAAAATTAATTACAAGATAACGTGTTTGTGGCCATGGGAAAAGGCCTACACGTTGTCCTTAACAGGTTAAGTGCACGTGGATGGACTCTAATAGTGACTTGCGTGGCAAGTTAGCCCAGAGCAACGTCATGGAACTTGAGTGGTAGCCGACACATTGCCTAGAATTGTGCCATCATTATGGCAACATGCAAAGGAGGTTAGCCCAACACAACCTAGGGGGACTTTAGAGTGGTAAGCGGGAATAACAATAATGGTATCATAAGATAAGAGCTCCTTACGGGTAGAGATGGAGGGAACCATGATTCCCCCGCCTGTGTAATTATATTGCATCCAATCGTACAACCAATGAACCGTGCACCAATGTTGTTGCAATAGGTGTAATGAGGAATGCTGCTGCAATTGTTGCAATGAAGGACATGGGCGATGGTACCTGGTCAGCCCTATACCTCTAAGGAGGTGAAGGGTGAGAAGGGACACAAGAATCACAATGATTTCCAAATCAGGAACGCAACACAAGAACCCTCATATTTCACCTTAAGGAAAATTAAAAGCACTAGAGTACAAAAAAAGAGTGGATCAAGGGCTAACAATGTTAGTGACCACATGCATAACACAACTCTAATTGACAAGTTGGGATCGTGGATGAGAGTAGACACAATAGTCATGTTATTAGAGATAGAGGGGTACCACGATTTCCTCGCCCGCTTAATTTTCTACATTCAACAACATGACTAACGAACCTTGCAACAATGTGGTAGTGGGAATCTTGTGAATCCATTCATGCTCATCACTAATTAGATGATGAGGCATTTGGCTACCTCAAGAGAGTCATAGTTACTCCTACCGTTTACTCGCACTTGGTTGTGTTTCTTCACTTTGACTTTTAGAAAACTAGGCAGAAATCACATTACTTTAGCATTAGTAAGGACCATTATAATGCTTTTTTTTAATTGAACAATTGGATTCTCCTTTTCTGCACCAATTCTAAGTCAACTGTTTGACACATGGAAAAGACCCTCGAGGGAACTGTTCCTAGTTAATCCCTTGGCTAACATACGGTGACCCACTCTTACCATGGGAGCAACTGGAGTAGTCCATTGACAGCCGATAGGTTTAGGGTTAGGAATTTTGGGCCCAGCCCTCAAGGAAAATCCTTTTCTCAAGGTTACAAATCCATTTTACTAACTTCACTTTATTCCATTAGCCATTAGTCCTCCAGATTTTCAGGCGTTGCCAAGGGCACACTAGACACCGTATGATATGCAATGCCCTTCCCACCACTGGACCCTATCGCCAACTGAGTCATTTGTAGGGTCAATGGACTGCCAAACAGAAAGGATAACTCTTCACGAGGCCTTCACTAACATTTCTAGACTCCTTAACACTACCGTTAGTTGCTGCATCTTAGTTTGAGAATTTTAAACTAATTCCTTTTTTAAGCTTGTGCACATACATGCTGTCAGATAGGCTTCCCTTGTCTCTTAAGATTGACTAACCTATGTGTAAGTGTTATTCACATAAAACCTTTCCCTTATTTGGCCTTTAAAGTTCTTATTTGAATATTTTCTATTACCACCAACATCTGCACCAAACTCTGCCCAAACTTGCATTCAGGGGTTTATAGCAACCACTACACCCTCCTACTTATCAAGCTTAGCCTTTGCCCTAACAACCGGGTATGGGTTAAGCACTTTAATACCATCCATTTTTTAGGCTAGTTGATTTAGCAAGTGAGTTATTACACACTCTTTAGTGGATTTTAACTTCCATAACCACTGTTTTACTGTCTTAATTGATCAACACCCTTTATGGGATCTGGGTAAGTGTGCAATTTGCCACATCAGGGGAGACCACTCATCAGATCCCTTGTGGTGCAAACAACCATAACCTGACACAAGTCCCGCCAAGGAAATGAAAAAACAAAAGGCAATGCTTTGCCACCTTAGGAACGGTGCATGGTAGAGGTGTTATGTCTCCATAATGAGAATCTAAATGACTTTTGGCCACATATATCTTAGCTTTTACATCGATGAAGAACATAACAAAATGCAATACTTAGTGTGAATTGCAGAATCCTGTGAACCATTAAGTCTTTCAACGCAAGTTGCACCTAAAGCCTTTTGGCTAAAGGCACATCTGCTTGGGTGTCACACAACATTGCCCACCTCACCTCTGAATTCTCAAGGGAACAACTAATGGCAAAAGATGGGCTCCTACGAGTGCGGCCTCAAAATTGGCCCAAAAACCAAGTCCCTAATAATGTTCACCCTTTTTGTCATTTCTTTTAAGCTTCAGCCTTGTGACCATACTTCCCTTGAAACCTAAAGACTTTGATTTCTCATAAGGTGCCAACGAAGTCATAAAAGCAACTTTTGTTGATCCCTAGTCTGCATTGTATATGGTTGAAACTAGGATGGTATTTAATCATCTTTGAGCCCCAATTTTTATTCATTAATGAAAACATCCTTAGCAAATTCTTTTGCAATTTTTCATCTTTCAAAAATCCAAGAATTTCACTCTTGACTATGAAATATGAATGCTCCCGACTATCCCTATCAACCATTACTTTGGTCCTGAAGGCCAACACTATAGGATGGAAATCTTATGATGTTGTCCCATATTAATGTATCCAAAGCATAGTATCACGGGCTGCCCAAGTGTGTTGCCAACCCATTTGTTGAATGCTAGCCCAATTGATGACCCAACCCAAGACAAGGAGAATTCTAGAAGTATGCTTAGGTGTCCCTATCTAGAATGCTCCATTGTAAATATCTAGATATTCTAGAATAGTCCTAGTCTAGAGTATTCCATGGAATTCTCTAGAACAAGCAATTGTAGCCACATATTAAGAAAAGGAAGCAACTATAAATACCCTCATTCTTCCTATTTGTAAAACACCTCTCAATAGCAAAGTTCTTTACATTGCTAAACACTTGTCCCTACTATCCTTCTCTCATTCCCGAGCCTCTCGCTTGCTTTCTTTCTTGAGTTTTTCGAAACTTTTCAAGGCGTGCTTAGTTCATCTTTACGCACAAGGTGACTAAGTGCCACGCGGGTTAGCACGATCAAATCCTAACTCCATGATAGGTGGTTTCAAAGCAACGGTTGAAACCAAGTTACAACCTTGTTGTTGTTTGAGCTAAGAGCATGGCTAACGAGGAAGGAGTTGTTACTACAAAACAACAGTTTGAACAACAAGTTCGTGGGCGAGAGGAACAACGTGTCCCTACCAAATGCAGCAAATCCAAAGTTCCAGCCAAGGAATCGATGGAGTCTCGCTTTGTTGACTTGGAAGGGAGTATCACTAACGTGAGCTCTATCGTGGGCGATCTTAGCGATCAAGTTGATAACTTTATCCATAAGAATGCCGAAATTACAAGGGCTATCCGGTCTATAATTGAAGATCTTGGTCGCACCTTCAAAGAACAGATATGCTCTATCAATCAAGAGCTATCCAACCTACGCAAGTTCGTGGAAGGAGAGATTTATGACCTTCGTTCGGAGATGGAGTCACGCCAACGAAGTAGCACACACTCAAGTGGTACAACTGCCGCCACTACTATTGCTATCCATGGCTTGAAGGTCCCTAAGCCTGCTATGTACAATGGCACCTGCAATGCCATTACTTTGAGGCCATGGAGGTTGTCGACGACCTTACTAAGGTATGCAATGCCCCAATCTTCTTGAGGGATGCTACCCAACTATGGTGGAGGTGGAAGCATTCCGAAAGGGAGAAAGGCTTATGCGTTCTCAACACCTGGGAGAAATTGAAGGCTGAATTGCGCAAACAGTTTGTGCCTCACAATGCAGACAGCGAAGCTAGAGGGAATGTTACCTAAGTCGAACAGGTAGTATTTCTAATTACATCAAGGAATTTACTATCATCATACTTGAAATTGATATGTCTGATAGGGAACTTCTCTTCCACTTCGAGGACGGTTTGAAGGATTGGGCAAGAGTAGAGCTGGACAGACGCGATGTGAAAACTTTAGACTTTATCATTGTTGCTGCCGAGACACTCATTGACTACTATTCCTACTCTAGGAGTAAAAAGCCAAACTCCAAAAAAAGTGGGGGAGAGAAAAATAGGCAGAAACAAGATGCAAGCCGCAAGGAGGGTGGAAACCAGAAATCCTCAAGTGGCAATCCCAAGTATGGCCAAAATTCTTCGGGTAAATGTAACATAGGTAATCCCCCAAAGCCCTATTTCATTTGTGATAGACCTCATTGGGTGAAGGAGTACCCCAGCCGTAGGGCAATAAATGTCATGATGGCAGAACTCAACAAGGAGAAATCCAAGGAAGAGTCCCAAATTGACATGTGAGCTATCCAACAGTTGGGTAACCTATCCAAACTTTTCTCTTCAATAGTCCCCAAGGAGAAGGGACTTCTGTATGCGGATGTTGCTAGCGAAGGCAAAGCCGCATGTACGATACTAGACACGGGAGCAACGCATAACTTCATGGATATACAAGAGGCCGAACGTCTAGGCCTTAAACTTGCAAAGGGGAATGACACCATTAAGGTTGTCAATTCGGAGGCAAAACCTATCCAAGGTGTGATGCAAGGAATAGCTGTCCGAATCGGAGATTGGATTGGTAAGTTAGACTTTACCATCATTCCTATGGATGATTTCAAAGTGGTGCTAGGTCTTGCATTTTTCTGCAAAGCTTTAGTCTTTTCTATTCCTACCTCAAGTTCTCTTGTGATCCTTGATACATGCAAGATCCGAGTGATTCTTTTGAAGAGGATAGAGAAATCAAGACCATCGATGATTTCTATCCTGCAATTCAAACGAGATCTTAAATCGGGTGATGGCTACATTGCTACCATAAGAGAACTCAGCGATGGGGAAGACATAGCAACACCTACCCCTGCATTGCCACAATCCATCCAGGGTGTCCTTGCCAAGTTCAAGGATGTGATGCCTCCCAAACTGCCAAAGAAGTTGCCTCCTATACGAGTTGTGGATCACCACATTGAGCTAGAACTTGGTGCCAAACCTCTTGTGATGGCCCCTTATCGTATGGTACCCCAGGAGCTCGCTGAATTGAGGAAGCAACTCCAAGACCAAGTATCCAATACCTTTGATAGCTAATCTCTTCGACCAACTAGGAAAGGTGAGGTACTTCACCAAGCTAGACTTGCGATTGGGCTACTACTAAGTCCATATTGCCCAAGGTGACAAACCAAAGGCAACCTATAGGACGCACTATAGAGCCTTTGAGTTTCTAGTCATGTCGTTCGGTCTCACCAACGCACCTGCTACCTTTTGCACCTTTATGAATAAGGTACTTCATCCTTTTCTTGACAAATTTGTAGTGGTTTACTTGGATAATATTGTTGTATATAGCAACACTCTTGAGGATCATGTTGATCATCTCAAACAAGTCTTCCAAGTTCTCTGAGAAAATGAGTTGTACGTCAAGAAGGAGAAGTGCTCATTTTCCAAGCAAGAGGTAGACTTCCTTAGCCACAAGATCAAGGATGGTAGGTTGATGATGGATCCAGCAAAGGTGCAAGCCATCCAAGCACGGGAGCCACCAACTAAAGTCCCAGAATTGTGATCTTTCCTGGGATATGTCAACTATTACCGTCAGTTTATTAAGGGATATTCTACTACATCTGCACCTTTAACTGACCTGCTAAAGAAGGACAATACATGACATTGGTCGATGGAATGCCAAGCTTCCTTTGAGAGATTGAAGTAAGCAATCTCCGAGGAACCTATTGTGGTGCTACTAGACTACGAAAAACCTTTTGAAGTCCACACTGATGCATTTGACTTTGCCATCAAGAGAGTCTTGATGCAAGATAGGCACCCATTGCCTATGATAGTTACAAGCTAAACAGCACAAAGAGACGGTATACCATCTAAGACAAAGAGATGACCACCATTATCCATTGTTGCATGTCTAGAGGCACTATCTCCTTGAAAGTAAGTTCATGGTCATAACTGAAAGTGTTGCTACGAGTTACTTCCAGACACAAAAGAAACTCAGCCCAAAGCAAGCTCGTTGGCAAGACTTCCTGGCAGAATTTGACTACACTTTACGTTATAAGTCAGAGTAAGCCAATGTTGTTGCTGATGTGTTGAGTCGAAAGGCAAGACTAGCTACCATGTCCACTAGTACACCAAAGAGAAACTGCCTTGAAAGGATCAAGGAGGGCACAATGTAGGATGCATTAGCTGAGAACCTACTGAAGTTGGCTAGTGAGGGGAAGACTCGCTGATTTTGGTTGGACGAAGAAGTCCTGAAAACCATGGGCAACTGAGTCTTCGTGCTGAAAGAAAAAAACTTACGGAAGGAAATCCTCAAGGAATGTCATGATTCCTTATGGGCTGGTCACTCAGGTATGACACGAGCCCTTGCACTTGTCCAACAACATTACTACTGGGCGCAAATGCATGCAGATGTCGAGGCCTACGTTCGAACTTGCCTTGTTTGTCAACAAGATAAGGTAGAATAGCAACATCTGGCTGGTCTATTAGAGCCATTATCCATTACTGAAAGACCTTGGGAAAGTGTCTTAATGGACTTCATTGTTGCCTTACCTAAGTCCGATGGGTTTGGAAGCATCATGGTGGTTGTTGATCGATTCAAAAAGTATGGTACCTTCATTCTAGCCTCTGATGACTGCAAGGTGGATGAAGCCACTTGCTTGTTCTTTAAGAACATGGTGAAGTTATGGGGTGTTCCCAAAAGAATAATCAGCGATAGGAACCCATGCTTTACAGATAAATTTTGGAAAGGCGTGTAGGAAAGGCTGCCTACCAAGTCCAACTCTCGTCAAAGTTCAAGATCTATAATGTCTTCCATGTAAGTCTTTTAAGGTCTTTTCATGGGGACGATGAGGATGCTAGTCGAAGCGAGTCCAAGCGCGCACCAACCGTTGTGGTCACCAAATTTGACAAGAAGGTGGAACATATCCTTGCTGATAGAGTGATCCAAAGAAGGAGAGTTCCTAACTACACTGAGTACTTGGTGAAATGGAAATATTTGTTGGACGAAGAGGTTAGTTGGGAACGAGAGGACCTACTTTGGCAGTTTGCAGATTTCATCCACCGATATAAGGATGAAAGTGCGATGAGGACATCGCGAGAATGAGTAGGGGAGGGTGTCACGGGCTGCCCAAGTGTGCTGCTAGCCCACTTGTTGAATGCTAGTCCAATCAATGACCTAACCCAAGGCAAGGAGAATTCTAGAAGTATGCTTAGGTGTCCCTATCTAGAATGCTTCATTGTAAATATCTAGATATTCTAAAATAGTCCTAGTCTAAAGTATTCCATAGAATTATCTAGAATAAGCAATTGTAGCCACACATTGAGGAGGGGAAGCAACTATAAATACCCTTATTCCTCTCATTTGTAAAACACATCTTAATAGCAAAGTTCTCTATATTGCTAAACACTTGTGCCTACTATCATTCTCTCATTCCTGAGCCTCTCACTTGCTCTCTCTCTTGAGTTCTTTGAAACTCTTCAAGGCTTACTTAGTTTATCTCTACGCACAAGGTGACTAAGTGTCGTGCTGGTTGGCATGATCAAAGCCTAACTCTGTGACAGTAGGCTTACTTTGAGCACTCTAAGCTATTTGTTTTATGTAGATTATAATAAAGATGACCTTAATTATGTTCATGCATGCATGTGTCAATGTGATCTTGAAAAGAATCAATGCAAGTTCTAGTGAAGCAACTCTAGGGAAAATATCACACATGAAAAAATTAGTGAGACTAATATGAATGTGTTATTCTTAACATTCAAAATCTCACTAACTTTTATCTACTAAATTTAATCACTACCATCTTCAAGGGAAATAAGTAGACTAATTAATTATAATTGAAAGTATTACTTAATCATATTATAACTTTTGCAAGCTTGGTTGACTCTTATTCACCACAGAAGCAAAAAAAAAAAAAAATCACTTTCTTTCTCTCTCTCTCTCTTTATTTTTTTTTTCAAGAATACTTTCATAAAACAAAACCTAATTGCCCTCCTTCACACTTAAAATTTATATTATCCCCAATGTAATGTTGAATGCAAAGAAAAGGAAAAAACAACCAAAATATAGTTAAGAAAATAAAAAGAGAAAAAAAAACAAACTACCCCTGGGTTGCCTCCCAAGTAGTGCCTTTGTTTATTGTCGTTGGCTTGACTCAATGCTTCATTCTTCATTCATTATAAATTGGATCCTTAATGTCTAATTCTTCCACATTTTTCACTTGGAAACCTTCATAGAAAGGCTCAAGTCTATGACTATTCACCTTGAACACCTTAAAAGTTGCTACACTTTGAATTTCAACAACACCACAAGGAAAAACATTAATAACAATAAAAGGTCCAATCCAACAAGAACGTTATTTACCTAGAAATAAACAAAGTCATGAATGATGTAGGAGGACTTTTTGACAAACTTTAAAATCTTTCTTAAAGATTAAATTGTCATGAAAAGTCTTTGTTTTCTCCTTGTAAATCCTTGCTTTCTTATATGCGTCATTATGAATTTCCTCCAATTCTTTTAGCTGTAACTTCCTGTGCTCTCCATAATCATCCATCATCATGTTGAAATGTTTGATAGTCCAATTAACCTTATGTTATAACTTTTCTAGAAGGTAGCATGGCTTCCCAAACATTAACTGATAAGGTGGCATACCAATGGACATCTTATATGCAGTCCTGTATACCCATAAGGCATCATCTAAGCTTAAACTCTAATCTTTTCTACTTGGATTTACCATTTTTTCAATGACGAATTTGATTTCTCAATTTGAAATTTTTACCTATCCACTAGTTTATGTATTATAAGCAATTAACGCCTTATGGGTTACATGGTACTTTTTTAGTAGAACCTCCACAATTTAATTGTAAAAGTGAGTGCCTGGATCACTTATTAATGCTTTTGGAATTCCAAACTTGAAGATTATGTTAGACTTGATAAAATCTATAATAATGTTAAAATCATCAATCTTAGTGGTTTTAGCTTCCACCCATTTTAACATATAATCAAAAGCAAATGAAATATAAATATAACCAAAAGATAGGAGAATGGTCCCATGAAATCAATGCCCCAAATATAAAAAATTTTGCAAAATAGCATAAAGATTTGTGACATCTCATTCCTTTAGGATATATTACCTCTCTTTTGACAATTACCTCATAACTTGCAAAAGAAATACAAATCTCAAAATAAAGATAGCCAATAGAAATCTCATTCAAGTACTTTCCTTATCGTCCTTTGCTCTATAGTGACTCCCACAAAAATGACAAAAGGTGAGAATAAATTTAATTTCATTTTTTGGAATGCACCTTCGTATTACTTGATCACCATAATACTTTCACAAGTATAGGTTATCTCATACATAATATTTGACATCATTGTTAAACTTTTCTCTTTGAGCCTCAAGCAATCCATGGAATAACATATTAGTAACCAAATAATTTACAATATTTGCATACCAAGGCATGTCACATTCATAAAGAACAATTGCTCATCAAGGAATGTCTCTTGCAAAGGAAGTTCATCCTCTACGTGAACTAAACGACTCAAGTTAAAAACAACATGATTCTTTGTCAATCTTTTACCTATGATCTTCGAATCAAATTCACCTAAGAGAAGTATCCATCTTATTAATCTTGGTTTTTCCTTTTTCTTCATCATCAAATAACAAAGGACAACATAATCAAAGTAAACAATGAATTTAGTCCCAAGAAAATAAGATTGAAACTTTTTTAAAGCAAAAACAATAGAATAATTTCTCTATGCATCGTTCAAAGTCCTAGAAGCATTGTAAATTGTATGAGAAGCTTTTCTAATTCTTTGAACCAAAACAACACCCATTGCATATTCACTTACATCACACATTATCTTGAAAGGAAGGTTCCAATCAAAAGGTTGGATAATTAGG
This sequence comes from Kandelia obovata, assembly GCA_021464305.1. Classification (NCBI taxonomy): domain Eukaryota; kingdom Viridiplantae; phylum Streptophyta; class Magnoliopsida; order Malpighiales; family Rhizophoraceae; genus Kandelia; species Kandelia obovata. The sequence continues at coordinate 1,901,241 of CM038485.1, read as the reverse complement.
GAAAAAGTCAATAGTTCTCTCATTTTATCAAATGTCTTTCCACACTCCTTATCAAACTCAAAAGTCATATCCTTTTATAGAAACTTGCATAGGGCTAATGTTATTTTAAATAACTTTTGGATGAATCTTTCGTAAAAAAAACTGCATGGCTAAGAAAAGAACGAATCACTTGCACATTAATAGGATAAGGTAAAGATTGAATAATGTCAACTTTAACTTTATCTACCTCAATTTCCCTAGATGAAATAACATGACTCAAAAATATACCTTGTTCAACTATAAAATAAAGGTTATTCTTATACATCTTTGAAGACCAAGTGTAAGGTTATGTAAACAATAATCAAAGGAATCTCCATAGACTATAAAATCATCTATGAAGACTTTTATGATATGCTCAATATAATTTGAAAATATTCTAACCATACATTATTGGAAAGTGGTTAGGGCAATGCACAGACCAAAAGGCATACGACGATATACAAAAGTCTTATATTGGCAAGCAAAAGTCATCTTTTCTCAATCCATTGAAGTAATTGGAATATGAAAATACCTTGAATAACCATCAAGAAAACAATAGTAAGAATGACCAATTAACCTTTCAAACATTTTATCAACAAAAGGTAAAGGAAAATGGTCCTTATGGTTTATAGAATTTAATTTTCTATAATTTATACAAACCCACCACCCATTCTGAACAAGGGTGAGGACTAATTCCTCATTTTAATTTTTCATAACCATTATTCCCATCTTCTTGTTGTGCACAAAGCTTACTAAAGATGATCCCTAATCACCTTAAGTATGTGTTCCTCAAACTCTGTGCTTTTAGCCTATTAATGGCAGCTACCATTTGACTTATCTAATTCTCCAAATTTTGAATGTTGGCTCTTGTCTCTTGTTGAAATTGCACAGTATTAATGGCAAGGGACTTAGCAATATCTTTTAAAGACATACTAGAATTATAAGCTTAGTCTAATTATTGTGTTAAGGGATATGGCTGCTTACACTACTAGAAAGTTGGTCAATTTTGATTCACAAGTTGGCTTGCTTGTGGATTCTCATAGCTAAAGTTGGGTTGATCTCTCCACAAGCTCCTCTTGAAAAGTTGGGTACATATTGGTTGGGTGCTTGACTATTAAACATATGCCACATACCTTTACCATTTACATTTGACCTACAGTCATTTGATGAATAAAAGAAGTTAGACTCGCAATTTGTTGTTCCATGGGAGTAATGCTAATCTTATTAACACATATAGATGTATGCTCAATTCTAGTGCCAAATTGTTGGGAATTGACCACCATATTTGCAATCAAGTTCTTTCGCAGCCTTGGGAGTTTTATCCGCCATTACTCCTTTACTTATAGCATCAATTATACTCCTATCAGTGGATAAAAGGCCCTTATAAAAGTATTGGATGAGAAACTACTCACTAATTCGATAATGAGGGTACCTTGCACACAATTTCTTGAAGCATTCTCAATATTCATATAGGGATTCTCTATTGTATTGTATTACACCACATATTTCCTTTTTAATGTTGGTCACCCTTGAAGCTAAGAAATATTTTTCCAAAAATAACCTTTTCATCTCATTCCATGTGGTAATGCTCCCAAAGGACAAATAATAGAACCAATCCTTACCTAAATCCTTTGAGAAAAATGAGAAGGATCTTAATTTAATTTTCACTTCAGTCACCCCCATGGGTTTTATACTTATGCATATCACATGAAATTTTGCTAAATGTTTCACCTGCATGACCATGAAAAGTAGGCAAGGGATTTATTAGTCTAGATTGTAATTTAAAAGTGGTAATAGCATCCAAGTTAGGAAATGTTATGCATAAAGGTTGCTGATTCAAATTAGAAGCAACGAGTTCTTTCAAGGTTTGATTATCCACAACTTCCTTCTTTCTAAGTTAGAATGACCAACAATTAGGGAAATGAGAGCTAGGTAAATCTCCTTAACCTGCATAAATTTCTCTCTATTTTTAGATGATACTGTAAATTACCTTGGTTAGACAATCAAGTTATAATCAATAAAACCCTAACAAACTAAAAAAAAAATCAAAAAAAAATTAAAATCCTATGCTAAAACACACTAAGAAAGAAAAAATATCTTAAATCCTTAAAAAATAATGGAATTTGGCTATAAGAAAGTAGGGGGTAATAAACTTAAAGCTAATTAGTCCTACTTAGAACATTGTTTTCCTGTAAAAGACCCTAATGCTAATGCCTTGTTCTACTAAAAGCCTAATTTTTCCCAAATTAAAGTCAATGCTTAAAAAAATTAACAAACACCATTAACACAAAACTAACAATCAATTTTATTTTATTTAAAAAAAAGATCCAAAAAAAAAAAGTAAAGATTACCAAAAGTACAAAAATAAACTAAAAGTACTCCTTAACAACAATGCCAAAATTTTGGTGTGTTGTTGCAGGCATTTAAAAGTAAAATTCGTACTCTTAAAAATATATGCAATAAAATGAGCATAGGTTATTCCCACAGAGAATGTTTAATAATATATTGTACTACGATAAACAAAGAGGGGGGTGTTTTGAAAATAACAAAATTAATTTAGGAAAACTGAAACAACTAAGAAAAAAATGTAAAATAAAATGTCAAGTTCAATAAAAAACAAACATTGATCTAGGTTCACATCCACCATAAGAAATTCACAATTAATCATTGATGTAAATATATTAATTAATACTTTGAATACTCATCGTAGAACTAATTTTCTATTTCTCCTTATTTGTAGTTAATCATAACAGATAAGTACTAAAAGGTTTAATCCTGTGGTAGCTTTAGGAATTAGAAAAATCAATAAGGTTAGAGAACACGAAGACACATAATTGTATTTAATTTATTCATAGTCCTTCCTGAGACCTAATAATCTTTGACGCAGCAAATCATTAATTTTGGTTACCTTATAGATTAGAGAGACCATACAATTATGAATTTAATATCCAACCCAACAATAGATTGTAACGATTAACTGACTAGTAAGTCTCCTAGCAATTAATTTAAGAGAATCATAAAATATATATAGAGAAGAATATCTTATACTCAAAGTATAAATCAAATAATAAATATAAATTAGATCTCATAGTTGTTCATTCCTAGCCGATTTAAGTCTAAATTTGACCTTGACACAACTTGTATCTCTCAAGACTCAAAACACAAATGTTATAGAGCTCTTCCTAGACTTTCCATAGTATCATGAATCATCTCAATCGAAAATCAGACAAGAAAGTTATGCTTAAATTATGAAACAATTTCAAAACTGTCCATAATAACCCAATTAACTTTGTTTTGCGGTTAACACCATTAATTACATTCTAAATCAAAATATAAAAATGATGAGTGCAATTACATTCAAGTAAGTATAAAAGACTTAACATTAAGGGAGAAGAAATATGACTGTTTACATTTTTATCAAAAGGATTTATTAGCTCAACCTATAATAATTGGAGTGAAATGACATGAACAAAAAATGTACAAGCTAATCAAAGCCTGATATGGCCTAAAAAGTCACCTAAAACATGATGCAGTAGCATAGATTCCTTAATATATAGCCAAGACTTTAGGAGGAGTGATTGATGCTACACTATAAGCGAAAAAAGAGTTCTGTAGGAGGAATTCTAACTATTTCCTTGTATATTAATGATTTGGTTACGACAGGAAGCAATTAAGATGAACCGGTGAAACTCAAAATTGAAATGCAAACTCAATAAGAGAAGTTCGACATTCGTGATACGAGATACTTCTTTTGACTTGGATTGTGTCAACCTAATGATGGCATTTTCCTATGCTAAAAGAAATATGCTCAAGAGATACTGTAGAGATTCAAAATGCAGCATTCCAAACCAATAGCACCTCCATTAGTTGTGAATGTAAAGTTGAGTGACGAAGATGGAGATAAAGAAACAAATGTATCTAGATACAAAAGCTTTGATTGGAAGTTTACTATATTTAATTACTAAAAGACTGATCTAATATTTTCAGCAATTCTACCATTAGATTTATGCAAAAACCTTCTAACATTCACTATGATGCAGCAAAAAGAGTACACAGATATTTGAAGTGAATAGTTCAGCCAGGAATCTAGTACAAACCAGCAAAAAATAATTGTTTGATGGGATATATAAACAAGGATTAGGCATGCAGCTTTGAAGATATTAAAAGCAGCTCATGCTATGCATTCTCACTTGGTTCAGGAAAGTTTTCCTGGGATACCAAGAAGAAAGAAGAGGTAGCTCATTCAACTACTTAAGTTGAGTACGTGGCAGCAGCTGTAGCAGTAAATCAAGTAATACGACTGAGAAAGATCCTTAAGGATCTTGATTTTGAGCAACAAATAGCAACACAGTCTGCAAATAAAATTGCAGAAGATCTAGTGCAGCATCGGAAAACAAACCATATCAATATAAAGTTTCGGGCAATTAGAGAAGTGTAGAGGAATGGAGAGATCAAATTGATTCATTGGAAATTAGAGTTTCAATTGGCAGACATACGGACTAAATTTCTCCCAAAGTCCAGATTTCAAGTGCTGAGAAAGATGCTTGGAGTTTTCAACGAAAATCTCAAGGAGGATTATTGAAGTAAATGAGAGTTTTCCTAAAAATCATAGAAGCAGCAAAACTGGCAACAACAGAAGGAAAATCATTAGCAACAATACAAAAACAAAAGTAGCATTTTGACGAATGCGTAATGAGATATTTTGTGTAACTGTAAGCTAATGTATCTAGTTAGTTGTAAAATGATGAAAAGAGATTGTGATCCTTAAGTTTGAGAAAAGTCTAAAGCAAATCTTTATCTTAGTTGTTGACTAGTAAAAAAGTTCATTTTGTAACATTAATATGTAATCAAAACAGTATAAAATGTTCCTATATAAAGAACTATGTTGCAGCAATGAATTTTTGGATCATTCTCGAGCATATAATTCAGTTTTTATTCTGTTCTTTAACCAACAGGTATCTTTGCTATCCATGGGAGATATAGTCGATATTATATGTTGAAGGTTTAAACAAAGCAAAATGGACTGAAATGATAAAAATGAGAAAAAAAAAAAAACAAAGGGTTGTCATTGCAAGAGAAATGGTCCATATTGACCCCCAAGGTGGGTCCGCGCTATCGGCTATTGGACCACGGTCTTGATATGTGTTGAATTTGGAGACGAGGGAAGAAAAAACTTAAAACGACGTTAGGCACAAGGAAGAGTTGAAAATTTCGGCAGCCGCAATTTGATTATCAAATGGCATAGAGTCAAACTTTGGTGGGTAAAACCCCGGGCTCGTAGATTCCAAGTACCTCTATGAACCAAGTGAAGGGCAAGCGAAAAACTGAAATCTTGATCCGGTGGTTCCTGACACGACAGTGGTAGGATTCAAGTCCAACTCAGGCTGATTTTTTTTTTTTTTCATTTAAAAAAATAATTACTGGAAGGCTGATCAAGGAAATGCATTATGTATTTCTCCAATAAAGTGCTATTATTAATTCTTTGGCCGACAATATTAAATATAAATTTAAAATTTGCAGATTTAAATGATTTCTTTAACATGCTGTAAAATTTTTTTGTAAATTTGTACAATTTTATATTATTTTGAACATTTCTAAATATTTATGCAAAAATTTTATACTAGAATTATTTTAAATTTTTCTGTTAATTATTATTAGAAAAGAAAGCACAACATCAACTATATTAAAAAAAATTAATCTTTTATTTTTTATAATTATTTGTTTTTAAATTAAGATTTATATCATTCATATATTACCAGAAAAATTTAAAATTTTCAATTTCAAGAAAAGAAATTTCAAATTATTATAGATTTTAAAATATATTAATCGCATTTGTAAAAAACGAAAAAACCTTAAAATTAATTTTACTGACAAAATTTCTTCTTAGAGAGAGATTTGCCGAGAAGCAAGTCTTCTTGTTTTTTTTTTTTTTTTCTAAGACCAAGTCTAATTATTGAAAAATAACGCGTAATCAAATTTACACTCATTCCGAGGTGTGCTCTTAGTGAGAAACAAGAATTAAATAGACCTGAAGCCTGCATCTTATATTAATATACGCTCCCATAAAGGAGACGTCCAAGCTCTATGTGCTTTCTGTTGAAATCTCAAATGTCTTCCCTAATCATTTCTTTTAACAAAGTTTCAAAGCTTTGGCACTTTTTCCTCCCAATCATTCCCCTTACGGAGCTACAGTAACTACAGTCACAAATATTGGCGTAATTCTTGATGTCAATTCAAGAACCGGAAAAGAAGCCAAGACAGCGGTGGAAATAGCTGTCCGAAATTTCAACACTGGTTCAACAGATCACAAGCTCTCTCGACCCTCACGGTGCTTCCATCAAGCTTGCTTATGCAGGTACAAGAATCTCTGTCACGTTAATTTTACGCCTTCTGCCCCTTTCTCTTTGTTCCGTTCTTTAACATGCACGTTTATCAGTGAGGGTCCTAGAGTATGAATTATGCACAAGCTTGACGAAATCAATTTTGCTTGCGGCTGAAGAGTTGGTCAATGAGAACAAAGTCAAGGTGATTCTGAGCGTGCAGGAATGGGAGGAGACAGCTTTAGTTGCAGATATTGGAAACCAAGCTCAAGTTCCGGTGCTTTCACTTTCAGCACCTTCTGTGACGCCACCAAGGGTGCAATCTCGTTGGCCATTCTTGATAACAATGTCTCACAATGATTCTGCGCAGATAAGTTGCATTGCAGCAATTGTTCGTGCATATAGTTGGAGGAGGGTTATAACGGTTGCCGAAGACTATGCACATGGTGGTGATTCTGGGAAGTTAGCTCTTCTATCTCGGACTCTACAAGAAGTCGGCTCAGAAATTGAATACCAGTTAGTTCTTCCGCCATTATCTTTGGCTGATTTCGCGTTGGACGAAGAAGTCCTGAAAACCAATGGGCAACTGAGTCTTCGTGCTGAAAGAAAAAACTTACGGAAGGAAAATCCTCAAAGGAATGTCATGATTCCTTATGGGCTGGTCACTCAGGTATGACACGAGCCCTTGCACTTTGTCCAACAACATTACTCTGGGCGCAAATGCATGCAGATGTCGAGCCTACGTTCGAACTTGCCTTGTTTGTCAACAAGATAAGGTAGAATAGCAACATCTGGCTGGTCTATTAGAGCCATTATCCATTACTGAAAGACTTGGGAAAGTGTCTTAATGGACTTCATTGTTGCCTTACCTAAGTCCGATGGGTTTGGAAGCATCATGGTGGTTGTTTTGATCGATTCAAAAAGTATGGTACCTTCATTCTAGCCTCTGATGACTGCAAGGTGGATGAAGCCACTTGCTTGTTCTTTAAGAACATGGTGAAGTTATAGGGGTGTTCCCAAAAGAATAATCAGCGATAGGAACCCATGCTTTACAGATAAATTTTGGAAAGCGTGTAGGAAAGGCTGCCTACCAAGTCCAACTCTCGTCAAAGTTCAAGATCTATAATGTCTTCCATGTAAGTCTTTTAAGGTCTTTTCATGGGGACGATGAGGATGCTAGTCGAAGCGAGTCCAAGCGCGCACCAAACCGTTGTGGTCACCAAATTTGACAAGAAGGTGGAACATTTCCTTGCTGATAGAGGTGATCCAAAGAAGGAGAGTTCCTAACTACACTGAGTACTTTGTGAAATGGAAATATTTGTTGACGAAGAGGTTAGTTGGAACGAGAGGGACCTACTTTGGCAGTTTGCAGATTTCATCCACCGATATAAGGATGAAAGTGCGATGAGGACATCGCACGGAAATGAGTAGGGGAGGGTGTCACGGGCTGCCCAAGTGTGCTGCTAGCCCACTTGTTGAATGCTAGTCCAATCAATGACCTAACCCAAGGCAAGGAGAATTCTAGAAGTATGCTTAGGTGTCCCTATCTAGAATGTTCATTGTAAATATCTAGATATTCTAAAATAGTCCTAGTCTAAAGTATTCCATAGAGAATTATCTAGAATAAGCAATTGTAGCCACACATTGAGGAGGGAAGCAACTATAAATACCCTTATTCCTCTCATTTGTAAACACAATCTTAATAGCAAAGTTCTCTATATTGCTAAACACTTGTGCCTACTATCATTCTCTCATTCCTGAGCCTCTCACTTGCTCTCTCTCTTAGTTCTTTGAAACTCTTCAAGGCTTACTTAGTTTATCTCTACGCACAAGGTGACTAAGTGTCGTGCTGGTTGGCATGATCAAAGCCTAACTCTGTGACAGTAGGCTTACTCTTGAGCACTCTAAGCTATTTGTTTTATGTAGATTATAATAAAGATGACCTAATTATGTTCATGCATGCATGTGTCAATGTGATCTTGAAAAGAATCAATGCAAGTTCTAGTGAAGCAACTCTAGGGAAAATATCACACATGAAAAAAATTAGTGAGACTAATATGAATGTGTTATTCTTATACATTCAAAATCTCACTAACTTTTATCTACTAAATTTAATCACTACCATCTTCAAGGAAATAAGTAGACTAATTAATTATAATTGAAAGTATTACTTAATCATATTATAACTTTTGCAAGCTTGGTTGACTCTTATTCACCACAGAAGCAAAAAAAAAAAAAAAATCACTTTCTTTTCTCTCTCTCTCTTTATTTTTTTTTTCAAGAATACTTTCATAAAACAAACCTAATTGCCCTCCTTCACACTTAAAATTTATATTATCCCAATGTAATGTTGAATGCAAAGAAAAGGAAAAAACAACCAAAATATAGTTAAGAAAATAAAAAGAGAAAAAAAACAAACTACCCCTGGGTTGCCTCCAAGTAGTGCCCTTGTTTTATTGTCGTTGGCTTGACTCAATGCTTCATTCTTCATCATTATAAATTGGATCCTTAATGTCTAATTCTTCCACATTTTTCACTTGGAAACCTTCATAGAAAGGCTCAAGTCTATGACTATTCACCTTGAACACCTTAAAAGTTGCTACACTTTGAATTTCAACAACACCACAAGGAAAAACATTAATAACAATAAAAGGTCCAATCCAACAAGAACGTTATTTACCTAGAAATAAACAAAGTCATGAATGATGTAGGAGGACTTTTTGACAAACTTTAAAATCCTTCTTAAAGATTAAATTGTCATGAAAAGTCTTTGTTTTCTCCTTGTAAATCCTTGCTTTCTTATATGCGTCATTATGAATTTCCTCCAATTCTTTTAGCTGTTAACTTCCTGTGCTCTCCATAATCATCCATCATCATGTTGAAATGTTTGATAGTCCAATTAACCTTATGTTATTACTTTTCTAGAAGGTAGCATGGCTTCCCAAACATTAACTGATAAGGTGGCATACCAATGGACATCTTATATGCCGTCCTGTATACCATAAGCATCATCTAAGCTTAAACTCTAATCTTTTCTACTTGGATTTACCATTTTTTCAATGACGAATTTGATTTCTCAATTTGAAATTTTTACCTATCCACTAGTTTATGTATTATAAGCAATTAACGCCTTATGGGTTACATGGTACTTTTTTAGTAGAACCTCCACAATTTAATTGTAAAAGTGAGTGCCTGGATCACTTATTAATGCTTTTGGAATTCCAAACTTGAAGATTATGTTAGACTTGATAAAATCTATAATAATGTTAAAATCATCAATCTTAGTGGTTTTAGCTTCCACCCATTTTAACATATAATCAAAAGCAAATGAAATATAAATATAACCAAAAGATAGGAGAATGGTCCCATGAAATCATGCCCCAAATATAAAAATTTTGCAAAAATAGCATAAAGATTTGTGACATCTCATTCCTTTAGGATATTTTACTCTCTTTTGACAATTACCTCATAACTTGCAAAAGAAATACAAATCTCAAAATAAAGATAGCCAATAGAAATCTCATTCAAGTACTTTCCTTATCGTCCTTTGCTCTATAGTGACTCCCACAAAAATGACAAAAGGTGAGAATAAATTTAATTTCATTTTTTGGAATGCACCTTCGTATTACTTGATCACCATAATACTTTCACAAGTATAGGTTATCTCATACATAATATTTGACATCATTGTTAAACTTTTTCTTTGAGCCTCAAGCAATCCATGGAATAACATATTAGTAACCAAATAATTTACAATATTTGCATACCAAGGCATGTCACATTCATAAAGAACAATTGCTCATCAAGGAATGTCTCTTGCAAAGGAAGTTCATCCTCTACGTGAACTAAACGACTCAAGTTAAAAACAACATGATTCTTTGTCAATCTTTTACCTATGATCTTCGAATCAAATTCACCTAAGAGAAGTATCCATCTTATTAATCTTGGTTTTTCCTTTTTTCTTCATCATCAAATAACAAAGGAAACATAATCAAAGTAAACAATGAATTAGTCCCAAGAAAATAAGATTGAAACTTTTTTAAAGCAAAAACAATAGAATAATTTCTCTATGCATCGTTCAAAGTCCTAGAAGCATTGTAAATTGTATGAGAAGCTTTTCTAATTCTTTGAACCAAACAACACCCATTGCATATTCACTTACATCACACATTATCTTGAAAGGAAGGTTCCAATCAAAAGGTTTTGATAATTAGGGAAAAAGTCAATAGTTCTCTCATTTTATCAAATGTCTTTCCACACTCCTTATCAAACTCAAAAGTCATATCCTTTTATAGAAACTTGCATAGGGCTAATGTTATTTTAAATAACTTTTGGATGAATCTTTCGTAAAAAAAACTGCATGGCTAAGAAAGAACGAATCACTTGCACATTAATAGGATAAGGTAAAGATTGAATAATGTCAACTTTAACTTTATCTACCTCAATTTCCCAGTGAAATAACATGACTCAAAAAATATACCTTGTTCAACTATAAAATAAAGGTTATTCTTATACATCTTTGAAGACCAAGTGTAAGGTTATGTAAACAATAATCAAAGGATCTCCATAGACTATAAAATCATCTATGAAGACTTTTATGATATGCTCAATATAATTTGAAAATATTCTAACCATACATTATTGGAAAGTGGTTAGGGCAATGCACGACCAAAAGGCATACGACGATATACAAAAGTCTTATATTGGCAAGCAAAAGTCATCTTTTCTCAATCCATTGAAGTAATTGGAATATGAAAATACCTTGAATAACCATCAAGAAAACAATAGTAAGAATGACCAATTAACCTTTCAAACATTTTATCAACAAAAGTAAGGAAAATGGTCCTTATGGTTTATAGAATTTAATTTTCTATAATTTATACAAACCCACCACCCATTCTGAACAAGGGTGAGGACTAATTCCTCATTTTAATTTTTCATAACCATTATTCCCATCTTCTTGTTGGTCACAAAGCTTACTAAAGATGATCCCTAATCACCTTAAGTATGTGTTTTCTCAAACTCTGTGCTTTTAGCCTATTAATGGCAGCTACCATTTGACTTATCTAATTCTCCAAATTTTGAATGTTGGCTCTTGTCTCTTGTTGAAAATTGCACAGTATTAATGGCAAGGGACTTAGCAATATCTTTTAAGACATACTAGAATTATAAGCTTAGTCTAATTATTGTGTTAAGGGATATGGCTGCTTACACTACTAGAAAGTTGGTCAATTTTGATTTCACAAGTTGGCTTGCTTGTGGATTCTCATAGCTAAAGTTGGGTTGATCTCTCCACAAGCTCCTCTTGAAAAGTTGGTACATATTGGTTGGTGTGCTGACTATTAAACATATGCCACATACCTTTACCATTTACATTTGACCTACAGTCATTTTGATGAATAAAAGAAGTTAGACTCGCAATTTGTTGTTCCATGGGAGTAATGCTAATCTTATTAACACATATAGATGTATGCTCAATTCTAGTGCCAAATTGTTGGGAATTGGCCACCATATTTGCAATCAAGTTCTTTCGCAGCCTTGGGAGTTTTATCCGCCATTACTCCTTTACTTATAGCATCAATTATACTCCTATCAGTGGATAAAAGGCCCTTATAAAAGTATTGGATGAGAAACTACTCACTAATTCGATAATGAGGGTACCTTGCACACAATTTCTTGAAGCATTCTCAATATTCATATAGGGATTCTCTATTGTATTGTATTACACCACATATTTCCTTTTTAATGTTGTCACCCTTGAAGCTAAGAAATATTTTTTCCAAAAATAACCTTTTCATCTCATTCCATGTGGTAATGCTCCCAAAGGACAATAATAGAACCAATCCTTACCTAAATCCTTTGAGAAAAATGAGAAGGATCTTAATTTAATTTTCACTTCAGTCACCCCCATGGGTTTTATACTTATGCATATCACATGAAATTTTGCTAAATGTTTCACCTGCATGACCATGAAAAGTAGGCAAGGATTTATTAGTCTAGATTGTAATTTAAAAGTGGTTAATAGCATCCAAGTTAGGAAATGTTATGCATAAAGGTTGCTGATTCAAATTAGAAGCAACGAGTTCTTTCAAGGTTTGATTATCCACAACTTCCTTCTTTCTAAGTTAGAATGACCAACAATTAGGGAAATGAGAGCTAGGTAAATCTCCTTAACCTGCATAAATTTCTCTCTATTTTTAGATGATACTGTAAATTACCTTGGTTAGACAATCAAGTTATAATCAATAAAACCCTAACAAACTAAAAAAAAATCAAAAAAAAAAATTAAAATCCTATGCTAAAACACATAAGAAAGAAAAAATATCTTAAATCCTTAAAAAATAATGGAATTTGGCTATAAGAAAGTAGGGGGTAATAAACTTAAAGCTAATTAGTCCTACTTAGAACATTGTTTTCCTGTAAAAGACCCTAATGCTAATGCCTTGTTCTTACTAAAAGCCTAATTTTTCCCAAATTAAAGTCAATGCTTAAAAAAATTAACAAACACCATTAACACAAAACTAACAATCAATTTTATTTTATTTAAAAAAAAGATCCAAAAAAAAAAGTAAAGATTACCAAAAGTACAAAAATAAACTAAAAGTACTCCTTAACAACAATGCCAAAATTTTGGTGTGTTGTTGCAGGCATTTAAAAGTAAAATTCGTACTCTTAAAAATATATGCAATAAAATGAGCATAGGTTATTCCCACAGAGAATGTTTAATAATATATTGTACTACGATAAACAAAGAGGGGGTGTTTTGAAAATAACAAAATTAATTTAGGAAAACTGAAACAACTAAGAAAAAAATGTAAAATAAAATGTCAAGTTCAATAAAAAACAAACATTGATCTAGGTTCACATCCACCATAAGAAATTCACAATTAATCATTGATGTAAATATATTAATTAATACTTTGAATACTCATCGTAGAACTAATTTTCTATTTCTCCTTATTTGTAGTTAATCATAACAGATAAGTACTAAAAGGTTTAATCCTGTGGTAGCTTTAGGAATTAGAAAAAATCAATAAGGTTAGAGAACACGAAGACACATAATTGTATTTTAATTTATTCATAGTCCTTCCTGAGACCTAATAATCTTTGACGCAGCAAATCATTAATTTTGGTTACCTTATAGATTAGAGAGACCATACAATTATGAATTTAATATCCAACCCAACAATAGATTGTAACGATTAACTGACTAGTAAGTCTCCTAGCAATTAATTTAAGAGAATCATAAATATATATAAGAAGAAATAATCTTATTCAAAGTATAAATCAAATAATAAATATAAATTAGATCTCATAGTTGTTCATTCCTAGCCGATTTAAGTCTAAATTTGACCTTGACACAACTTGTATCTCTCAAGACTCAAAACACAAATGTTATAGAGCTCTTCCTAGACTTTCCATAGTATCATGAATCATCTCAATCGAAAATCAGCAAAGAAAGTTATGCTTAAATTATGAAACAATTTCAAAACTGTCCATAATAACCCAATTAACTTTGTTTTGCGGTTAACACCATTAATTACATTCTAAATCAAAATATAAAAATGATGAGTGCAATTACATTCAAGTAAGTATAAAAGACTTAACATTAAGGGAGAAGAAATATGACTGTTTACATTTTTATCAAAAGGATTTATTAGCTCAACCTATAATAATTGGAGTGAAATGACATGAACAAAAATGTACAAGCTAATCAAAGCCTGATATGGCCTAAAAAGTCACCTAAAACATGATGCAGTAGCATAGATTCCTTAATATATAGCCAAGACTTTAGGAGGAGTGTGATGATGCTACACTATAAGCGAAAAAAGAGTTCTGTAGGAGGAATTCTAACTATTTCCTTGTATATTAATGATTTGGTTACGACAGGAAGCAATTAAGATGAACCGGTGAAACTCAAAATTGAAATGCAAACTCAATAAGAGAAGTTCGACATTCGTGATACGAGATACTTCTTTTGACTTGGATTGTGTCAACCTAATGATGGCATTTTCCTATGCTAAAAGAAATATGCGCAAGAGATACTGTAGAGATTCAAAATGCAGCATTCCAAACCAATAGCACCTCATTAGTTTGAATGTAAAGTTGAGTGACGAAGATGGAGATAAAGAAACAAATGTATCTAGATACAAAAGCTTTGATTGGAAGTTTACTATATTTAATTACTAAAAGACTGATCTAATATTTTCAGCAATTCTACCATTAGATTTATGCAAAAACCTTCTAACATTCACTATGATGCAGCAAAAAGAGTACACAGATATTTGAAGTGAATAGTTCAGCCAGGAATCTAGTACAAACCAGCAAAAAATATGTTTGATGGATATATAAACAAGGATTAGGCATGCAGCTTTGAAGATATTAAAAGCAGCTCATGCTATGCATTCTCACTTGGTTCAGGAAAGTTTTCCTGGGATACCAAGAAGAAAGAAGAGGTAGCTCATTCAACTACTTAAGTTGAGTACGTGGCAGCAGCTGTAGCAGTAAATCAAGTAATACGACTGAGAAAGATCCTTAAGATCTTGATTTTGAGCAACAAATAGCAACACAGTCTGCAAATAAAATTGCAGAAGATCTAGTGCAGCATCGGAAAACAAACCATATCAATATAAAGTTTCGGGCAATTAGAGAAGTGTAGAGGAATGGAGAGATCAAATTGATTCATTGGAAATTAGAGTTTCAATTGGCAGACATACGGACTAAATTTCTCCCAAAGTCCAGATTTCAAGTGCTGAGAAAGATGCTTGGAGTTTTCAACGAAAATCTCAAGGAGGATTATTGAAGTAAATGAGAGTTTTCCTAAAAATCATAGAAGCAGCAAAACTGGCAACAACAGAAGGAAAATCATTAGCAACAATACAAAAACAAAAGTAGCATTTGACGAATGCGTAATGAGATATTTTGTGTAACTGTAAGCTAATGTATCTAGTTAGTTGTAAAATGATGAAAAGAGATTGTGATCCTTAAGTTTGAGAAAAGTCTAAAGCAAATCTTTATCTTAGTTGTTGACTAGTAAAAAAGTTCATTTTGTAACATTAATATGTAATCAAACAGTATAAAATTTCCTATATAAAGAACTATGTTGCAGCAATGAATTTTTGGATCATTCTCGAGCATATAATTCAGTTTTTATTCTGTTCTTTAACCAACAGGTATCTTTGCTATCCATGGGAGATATAGTCGATATTATATGTTGAAGGTTTAAACAAAGCAAAATGGACTGAAATGATAAAAAATAGAGAAAAAAAAAAAACAAAGGGTTGTCATTGCAAGAGAAATGGTCCATATTGACCCAAGGTGGGTCCGCGCTATCGGCTATTGGACCACGGTCTTGATATGTGTTGAATTTGGAGACGAGGGAAGAAAAAACTTAAAACGACGTTAGGCACAAGGAAGAGTTGAAAATTTCGGCAGCCGCAATTTGATTATCAAATGGCATAGAGTCAAACTTTGGTGGGTAAAACCCCGGGCTCGTAGATTTCAAGTACCTCTATGAACCAAGTGAAGGGCAAGCGAAAAACTGAAATCTTGATCCGGTGGTTCCTGACACGACAGTGGTAGGATTCAAGTCCAACTCAGGCTGATTTTTTTTTTTTTTTCATTTTAAAAAAATAATTACTGGAAGGCTGATCAAGGAAATGCATTATGTATTTCTCCAATAAAGTGCTATTATTAATTCTTTGGCCGACAATATTAAATATAAATTTAAAATTTGCAGATTTAAATGATTTCTTTAACATGCTGTAAAATTTTTTTGTAAATTTGTACAATTTTATATTATTTTGAACATTTCTAAATATTTATGCAAAAATTTATACTAGAATTATTTTAAATTTTTCTGTTAATTATTATTAGAAAAGAAAGCACAACATCAACTATATTAAAAAAAATTAATCTTTTATTTTTTATAATTATTTTTTAAATTAAGATTTATATCATTCATATATTACCAGAAAAATTTTAAATTTTCAATTTCAAGAAAAGAAATTTCAAATTATTATAGATTTTAAAATATATTAATCGCATTTGTAAAAAACGAAAAAACCTTAAAATTAATTTTACTGACAAAATTTTTCTTAGAGAGAGATTTGCCGAGAAGCAAGTCTTCTTGTTTTTTTTTTTTTTTTCTAAGACCAAGTCTAATTATTGAAAAATAACGCGTAATCAAATTTACACTCATTCCGAGGTGTGCTCTTAGTGAGAAACAAGAATTAAATAGACCTGAAGCCTGCATCTTATATTAATATACGCTCCCATAAAGGGAGCGTCCAAGCTCTATGTGCTTTCTGTTGAAATCTCAAATGTCTTCCCTAATCATTTCTTTTAACAAAGTTTCAAAGCTTTGGCACTTTTTCCTCCCAATCATTCCCCTTACGACTACAGTACTA